>CAJQZJ010031795.1:1261432-1397659 GCA_907164525.1 Lophiomys imhausi | reverse complement strand
CACACACACACACACACACACACACACACACACACACACACACACACCCCTAGCCATGAGTTCCAAGGTGGCAACCTTTCCCCTGGGACCAGGTTGCCACCTGGTGGCAGTATGCAGGCAGTGGCCCTTCCTGATCATTAGCACCTATACCCAGCAAGTGGATTTGCACTCCCTTCCCTTGCTCCCCTGCCAGCATCATGGTCCCCTGCATACCTCACCCACCCCAGGGGCATTTACCCAGCCTAGAAGCTGATGGAACTCACTTCATAGTAAAGTGAGTGATCAGAAAGGAGCTCATGGGGGGCTCACTGTGCCCCCCCCCCATTACTGATAACCATCCTCCCATCTGCCACTGGGGGACATATCTCTTGCCTCACCCTGGATCCTCCTAAAGCTTTAGGGCTTAAGGAAAGATAGGAACTGGAGTTCCCTCTGTTTCCAGGCCATAGCCAGGAAACCTGGTATAACTAGAAACAAGCTGGTTAGGATCAGAGCATGTCTGGTGAACAGCCCCAAATCCTCTCATCCAAGATTCATAAGAGCTGGCCAAAGGAGAGATTGCACACTGGGAAGCATGTGATTGGAGAATGGCTGTCCTGTCCATACTAGCTCTCCAGCAGTCCCGCAAGCTGAGAGCTACAGACCTGGCTCCGTCAAAGATGCTGAAAGAAGCCGGGCAGTGGTGGCGCACACCTTTAATCCCAGCACTTGGGAGGCAGAGGCAGGCGGATCTTTGTGAGTTCGAGGCCAGCCTGGTCTACAAAGCGAGTCCAGGACAGCCAGAGATATTCAGAGAAACCCTGTCTCGAAAAACCAAAAAAAAGAAAAGAAAAAAGATGCTAAAAGAGTTGAGCATCCTGTCTATCCATTCCTGGGAATGGGTGGTCTGCTCCCAGTCCACTCCAATGGGGCCAATGTCACCACCTCCTCTCAGCCAGTGTCCTAGACATGGCTGCCCCCTTTCCTGAGCTTGCTGTCCTCTGAAACACTGCTCCTTCATACACCCACACCACACCCCATAGCAGCAGGGCATCTGACCCACATTCTTTTTTTTTTTTTTATATCCCCATCACAGTTTCTCTTCCCTCCTCTCTTCCCAATCCCTGCCCTCCATTTCCCCTCTTACCCCTATATAAGGCAAACCAGTAGGAGGAAAAGGTCCCCAAAACAGGCAACAGAGTCAGAGACAGCCCTTGCTCCCAAGCTACACAACTGTAACGTATGTGCAGAGGGCCTAGGTCAGTCTCATGCAGGCTCCCTGGTTGGCGGTTCAGTCTCTATGAGCCCCTATAGGCCCAGGATAGTTAGTCTGTGGGTTTTCTTGTGGTGTCCTGTGCTGTGATGACATACTCTTTGTTTGTTTTTGTTTTTTTGAGACAGGGTTTCTCTGTGTATCCTTAGCTGGCTGTCCTGGACTCACTCTGTAGCTCAGGCTAGCCTTGAACTCGCAGAGATCTGCCTGCCACTGCCTCTCAAGTGCTGGGATTAAAGGCATGTGCCACCACGCCCAACTGGGATGACATTCTCAATCTTTGTCTTCCAGTATCAGCAGGGGCCACTCAATGGGAAGGTAGACCACAGGGTATCTTTAGGAATCCACTAAGTTTTCTTGAGAAACTCTGGGTTCCACTGATGGAAGGCTGAGATGTGGATATTTACTAGGATGCAGAGTGTGTCCCAAGGGTCAAGGAAGAGCAAGGATCTGTGTCTTTCTGGGGTATTTGTTTTGGGGAGAGGGAGAAGTAAATGAGGGTGCTCTGCTCAGGCAATGGGGGAGGGGCAAGGGAGAGCAGAGAGCAAGAAACAAACAGAAATAGGCAGAGCCAGCAGCTTTGTTGATGACAGGGCGAGTGCTGAAATAGTCACAAAAAGAAAGAAACAAGACTCTTCATGAAAGCTGGGTGTAGTTGCTCGTGCCTGTAACCCAGCACTTGGGAGGCTGAGGCAGAAGAATTATCAAGAGTTCAAAGCCTCACTTGGCCACACAGTGAGTTTCAGGCCAGCCTGTACTAGAGTGAGATCCTGTCTCAAAGAGCATGAAGACCCTTTAGAGTACATCTTGCAGCTGATGATGAGTTATTTCACATATGCATATGTTAATGACACATGCAAAAAAAAAAAATAGACTAGCCGAGCACTAACAAGGCTAAGGCAAGAGGATCACAAGTTCAAGTCTAACCTGGCCCACATAGTAAGACCTTGTTTCAATGGTAGTGGTAGTGGTAGTAGTAGTAGTATAGTAGTAGTAGTAGTAGTAGTAGTAGTAGTAGTAGTAGTAAGCCGGGATGGTGTGATGCACGCCTTTAATCCCAGCACTCAGGAGACAAAGGCAGGTGGATCTCTGAGTTTGAGGATAGGCTGGTCTACAGAGAGAGTTCCAGGTCAGGCAGGAGAAAGTCCTGTGTTGAAAAACCAAAACAATAATAGTATATGATATGAGTATTTATGTGATTTAAAAGTAGAGTATGGTTCAGTGTTTACCTGGTATGCATTAGGCACTGAGTTGGATCCCAGCAACACTATGACCCACTCTGGTGAACAAATGCCGTGTGTCTCCCCTGATTTTTTTCATAGCTTTGTTATAAACGATCACATCCCTATAACGTGTAGTTCAGTTGGAGTGATGGATTTTTTTATTTTTAATTGAAGTGAAATTCACAGAATATAAACTTAGCCTATTCAGAACAGGAAATTCAATGACATTTAGTAACCATAATGTTGTCCAGTCATCACCTGTATCTAGTTCCAAAACTTTCATTATCCATTTAGTAGTCACTTTTCATCCTCCAGCCTCCAGCCACCAGGTAACTTTCTGGATCTGTGGAGTTTATTTCTGGATATTTCATATAAATGGAATCACACATGTGTGACATTTATGTCTGGCTTCTTAGTGTCATGTTTTCAAGGGTCATCCTTTGTATGGATAAGGGACATTCCACTTTCTGGGTATAACTAATTGTTTACCAAATCATCTGTTTGAGGAAATTTGGGCTATTTCTGACTTTTAGTATAATGTTTCTTTGAACATTCATATACAAATATTTTAATTACTTGATTTCAGTTCTTTTTGCATATCTGTAGGAGGAGTGTGTGCATGTATGCATATGTGTGTGCAGGTGTGTGTGTGTGTGTGTGTGTGTGTGTGTGTGTGTGCAGGTGTGTGTGAAGACAAGAGGTTAACATTATGATGTTGTCTTAGTTTCTTTTCTATTATGTGATAAAACACCATGGTCAAAGCAACTTACAGAAGGAAGAGTTTATTGGGGACTTGCAGTTCCAGAGTGAGAGGAGTCCATCACCATCATGGTGGGGAGCATGGCAGCAGGTAGGCATGATGCTGGAGCAGTAGCTGAGAGCTGACATTTTGGTCCATAAATCTGAAGCAGAGAGAGAGATTGGTAATAGCATAGGTCTTTTGAAACCTCAAAGTTTCCCCCAAGTCATACACCTCCAGTAAGACCACACCTCCTAATACCTCCCAAACAGTTCCACCAATTGGGGACCAAGTATTCAAATGTATGAGCCCGTGGGGGCCATTCTCATTCAACCACCAAATTCTACTCCCTGGCCCCCATAGGCTTATAGTCATATCATAATGTAAAATGGATTTAGTCCAACTTTAAAAGTCCCCATGGTCTTCCAGTCTCAACATTTCAAAGTCCAGAGTTCAAAGTCTCTTCTGAGACTCAAAGCAATCTCTTAGTTGTACCCTCCTGCAATATTTAAAAGAAAAGTACATATTTCCAACATACAGCAGCACAGAATATACATTACTATTCCAAAAGGGAGAAAGGGGAGGAATAGTAAGGAAATATTGTACCAAAGGGAGACTAAAACCCAGCAGGGAAAATTCCAAATTCTGTAGCTCCATGTCTGATATCAGAGGGCTTAGATGCCTCAGCCCTTCTCAATTTACTACCTGAAACACCCCCGCCCCCCCAGGCTGGTTCCACTCCCTGTCTACAGCTCCCCTTGGTGGATGTCCTACAGCTCTGCCACTTTCTTGCATCTTAGGGTCTCCAGTGCAAGTCAGGCTTCATCTTCACAGCTTCATGAAATGGCCTCTTAGGGCCTTCAGTCAGGGACTTCCCCACCACACATTACCTGGCCAGCAGCTCTCCTTAACCATGGAGGAAGATTCCACAAGCCCTTTACTTATGTATCCTTCGTGACTCTAAAACCAGAACCACATGTACAGGACTACCTAGTTCGGCTGTCCACGTGGGATGGAGCCTGTTCCCACTGAATTACACTCGTGGCAACTTTCATTGTTTTAGAGCAGCAAATTCCCAGGCCTTCTCCTTCCCACATTCTTTTTTTTTTTCTTATATCCCCATCACAGTTTCTCTTCCCTCCTCTCTTCCCAATCCCTGCCCTCCATTTCCCCTCTTACCCCTATATAAGGCAAACCAGTAGGAGGAAATGGTCCCCAAAACAGGCAACAGAGTCAGAGACAGCCCTTGCTCCCAAGCTACACAACTGTAACATATGTGGAGAGGGCCTAGGTCAGTCTCATGCAGGCTCCCTGGTTGGTGGTTCAGTCTCTATGAGCCCCTACAGGCCCAGGATAGTTGAGTCTGTGGGTTTTCTTGTGGTGTCCTGTGCTGTGATGACATGCTCTTTGTTTGTTTGTTTTTGTTTTTTTGAGACAGGGTTTCTCTGTGTATCCTTAGCTGGCTGTCCTGGACTCACTCTGTAGCCCAGGCTAGCCTTCAACTCACAGAGATCTGCCTGCCTCTGACCCTTAGTTGGTGGGGTCTTGCCCCCAGGTTCCCCTCCCCTTATTCCATTTCAGATCAGGCCTCATCTTAATCTCCTTCCCTCTTTCAACACAACATTAAATTTTCTGCTGCCTTTTTCCTCTTCAAACTGTACATTTTTGCCTTGCATGCTCTTTTCATGGTAGACCTACATAAGAGCCAGTGATCACTAATAGCCATGTGACAGAGTCAATATTAGACTGTCTTGAAATCTCCTCTGCCAATAAATTTAGTCCCTTGCTTTTCAGTTTAGCCCTCAGGCAAATTCTTAGGACAAGGGCAGAAAACAGCCACATTCATTGCCAAAATATCACAAGAATGGTCTCAAGCCAAGTTGCTAGTATTGTTCCTTCTCTCACCTCTTGAGCTGGGCCGCCATAATCCCCATTGCTCTCAACACTATTGTCTTCCAAGCTCCTAGTAGAATGGCCCATTAATCCCTATTTACAGTCTTCAACTGCTCTCCTAGTTCAAAGTTTCAAAGACTTTTACATTCTTCCCCAAAATAGCAGTCAGGCCTATCATAGCAAAAGATCACTCCTGCCCCCAACTTCTGACTTAGTTACTCTTCTATTGCTTCAATAAGACACCACCATGACTAAAGCAACTTTTAAAAGAAAGTGTTTAAATGAGCCAAGGATCCAGAGCGTTAGAGTCCATGATGGTGGAGTGAAGCACAACAGTTGGCTGGAGCAGCAGATGAAAACTCACTCTAGAGACCAAGCTGGCCTCAAGTTTATAGAGATCCTCCTCCCTCTGTCTCCCAAGTGCTGGGATTAAAGCCATGTGCCACCACTGCCTGGTGAGACCTCACATTTTGATTGCAAGTTGGGGGCAGAGAGTGTACTGAGGTTGGCATGAGGCTTTTGAAACCTCAACTCTTGCTCCCAGTGACACATGTCCTCCATCTCCTAATAGTTTCCAAGCAGTTCCTCTAACTGAGAACCAAGGATCAAACATACAAGCCTATGGGGGCCATTCTCACTCCAACCACCAGAGATGTCTTAAGACATCTAAGATTTCTGCTTCTTCACCTTAATTCTTGAGACAGGGTCGCTCATTGAACTTGCTATTTTGGCTAGACTGGCCAGTGAGTACTTGTGTTCCACCTGTCTTCACTTCCTAATACTGGGGTTACAGATGGGTGTTGCCAAGCCCGGCTGTTCTGTGGGTGCTAGAGCATGAATTCGGGTCCTCATGCTCACACAGCAAGCACTTTACACATTGAGTCATCTCCTCAGCCTATGTTTAACTTTTTGAGAAATTGACAGCAATGGACAGGGATTCAAATTTCCCCACACTAGCACACACCATTTTCCAGCTTCTGAGGAACTGTCACACAGTCTTCATAGTGACTACACCAGTGCATGATTTTGCCGAGGAGCCATTTTGAGTTTATTTTTGCATAAGATGTTAGGTGAGGGTTTAACATCATTATTCTGAAGGCTACTTGCTAACAAAACAGTTCCATCTTTCACTGAATGATCTTGACACCTGAACTAATTGAAAATCAGTTCCATGGAGCCTGGGAAGATGGCTCAGAGGATAAGAGTGCTGGATGCTCTTCCAGAGAGGACTGGTGTTTGATTCCCAGCACACACGTGGTCAATTATATCTGTGGCTCCACATCCAGGGGATCCTCTGGCCTGTGCTGGTACTGCATGCACATGGTGCCCAGACATACATGAAGACAAAACATAAAATAAAAATAAATCTAAAAAAAAAAAAAAACAGAAAAGAAAGCCAGTGGTGGTGGGTTATGCCTTTAATCCCAGCACTTGGGAAGCAGAGGTAGGCAGATCTGTGTGAGTTCAAGGCTAGCTTGGTCTACATAGTGAATTCCAGCACAGCCAGGGCTACACAAAGAGACTCTGTCTCAAAACAAACAAGAAAACAAAAAAAGGGGCTGGAGAGATGGCTCAGCGGTTAAGAGCACTGCCTAGTGCTCTTCCAAAGGTCCTGAGTTCAATTCCCAGCAACCACATGGTGGCTCACAACCATCCACAATGTGATCTGGCGCCCTCTTCTGGAATGCAGGTGTACATGCAGATAGAGCACTCACGCATAAAATAAATAAAATAAATCTTAAAAAAAAAAGAAAACAAAAAAAGAAAAAGGAAAGAAAACCAACCCCATGGATGTGTGGATGATTTCTATCTAGGATCTCCAGTCTATGATTGTATCCCATCGCTTGCTGGCTTTATGTGCCTTTAAGATTCTTAGATCATTAATCCTACGTATGTGTGTGTGGGAGGGTGTGGGTTCATACATGAGTGTCAGTGCTGTAGAAAGCCAGAAGAGGTGGTTGAATCCCCTGGAGCTGGAGTCACCAGTGATTGTGAGCTGCCCAGTATGGGGGCTGAGAGCCAACCTCAAGTTCTGGGCTGGAACAGTCCTTACTCTTAGTCACTGAACCATCTCTCCATCTTCTGTCCTTGTGGAGTGCTGCATCATCTGACTGCCGGACTTTCTAGTATGCATATTGATTCTTCTGTGTCAATGCGTTCTGGTTGTTCAGGGACC
Organism: Lophiomys imhausi; assembly: GCA_907164525.1. NCBI lineage: Eukaryota > Metazoa > Chordata > Mammalia > Rodentia > Muridae > Lophiomys > Lophiomys imhausi. Next base: position 1,390,376 of record CAJQZJ010031795.1, on the reverse strand, counting down.
TTGTAATTCTATAAGAACTGGGACTGTGTTCTTCTCTTCACTGAAGGTCATTACAGTTGTGATGGGAAGTGCACTGGCTCTTTCAGTTGCTTTGGGTAGCAGTAAGCTTTAGCAATATCGATTCTGCTGATCCACTTTGTTTGGCCTTCTTATGCACTTCAGTGAGGTTTCGTAGTTTTCAGCACATGTGTCCTTTACCTCCTTGTTTGTACTAATCAAAGACATCGCATTATTTTGTATGATAGTACAAGTAAGGTTACTGCTCTAATTTCTTTTTAAAATTGTTCCTTGCTGGTATATAAAAGCAGACTGACCTTTGTTTGTCGATCTTGGACAGCCTGATGAGTTTATTGTTGGGCTTGTTATTAAGAAGTTGCCTTAACAAGCCGGGCGGTGGTGGCGCACGCCTTTAATCCCAGCACTTGGGAGGCAGAGGCAGGCGGATCTTTGTGAGTTCGAGGCCAGCCTGGTCTACAAAGCGAGTCCAGGACAGCCAGAGATATTCAGAGAAACCCTGTCTCGAAAAACCAAACAAAAAAAAAAAAAAAAGAAGTTGCCTTAACATTAAGTTTGCCACACTCAGCATCATTTGTGTGGCAAAGCATTTGTTTCTGTCCATTATTTATCTATTGTCCTTAGAGAGTTGGGTTATTTCCAGTCTTTCACAGTACAGCCGTGTTTTGTACATCACAGTGGGGTGGCTCTCAGCCAAGACTACCTGAAAATTATCTCTCTGGGAAACCTTTTACAACAGAAACAAGCCCTTTTACAACAGAAACAAGCTTCCCTACAGCAATAGTGACACTTACTTAAAGTGTGGCTTAGGGGCCAGGAGTTCAGTGAGATGATTTATTTGAGACAGGTTTCACTATGTTGTCAAGGCTGGCTTAGAATGACTCCTGGGCTTAACCAGTCCCTCTGCCTTGGCCTCCTAAGTATGCAGGTTTACAGGTGCCTGCCACAGCATCCAGCTTTGTTTGATAGTTTTCAGATGGGGGGTGGGTCTCACTTTGTAGCTCAGATTGGCCTTGAATCCACCATCTGCCTGCTTCTACCTCCTAAATGCTGAGTATACAGGCCTGGGCCACCGTCTCAGGCTTTGTCGGGGTTATTTTTAAGATTTTTAAATAATATTAATATTCTATCTGCGTGGAGAATCATTATTCTAGACTATACATTTAGGTCCTAAAAAAACAAAAAAAGAAAGGAGGGAGGGACATTGAGGTGGAGGGTATTTAAGACAGAGTGAAGAGGGAGTAGAAAGGTTTTCTCCTTCAAGACTTCTTCCTATAGGTTCTTCTGAGCTTTTTAGCTTTGGGCTTTTGACTTTAATCTTGGAGGATTTTTGGATGGAGTAAGAAAGTCAGCTGGGTGTTTTCTCTGCCTCTCTGAGCTAGCAGGTTTCACCCCAGCATCAGGCTCCTGAGTCTTCATTGATAAAAATCAAACAACTGGGACATTTTAGTTTTATAGAACAACAGAAACCCTGTCTTGAAACTCCCCCAAAATAATTAATTTTAATTTTTCAACACCCCCTATACCACTAAGGAATGAATTCAGGGCCTCATGCATGTTGAGCACACACTGTACCTATGAGCTACATCCTCAGCAAATTTTCACATTTACTGACCTTTCTTGTCCCCTTGACTGTCCAATTCTTCTCTTATTTGTGCATTATATATTCTGGGGATAAGTCATTTGGTTACACATATCTTCCTCCAGCTTGGGGCTTAGATTTATATAATTTTACTTATTTATAAGCATGTTCATGGAGGGGTTTTCTTGTTCACATATGCAGGTACAGGAGAGTGTTGGGGAACACATATGTGCATATCTATGGGTAGAGGCCACAGGAAGGCATCTATATGTCTTGGCTTGGAGACATCTACATGTCTTCCTAGCTGGATCTCCGCTTATATACTCAGGTAGGTCTTTCATTTGAACCCAAGCTAGCTAGCTCAAGGGGTTCTCTGTCTCGGCCTCCAGGAGCTGGGATCATAGGCAAGTCCCAACAGCCACACGAGGTCTCCATCGTGCTTAGAACAGTCTCCAGTCCTTATGCCCACACCGAAGCTGAGCAGTCTTCCCAGCCTTTCTCTCACTTTAGTATAGCATCTTCACTTTGTCATGGACACATTATTTATTTCTAAATATTATTTGTTTATTAATACTTTTTTGTCCTAATTAGGGTTACTATTGCTGTGATAAACACTGTGACCAAAAACAATTTAGGGAGAAAAGGATTTATGGTTTACACTTCCACATCATGGCCCTTCATGGAAGGAAGTCAGGGCAGGGACCTGGAGGCAGGAGCGGATATGGAAGCCCTGGAGAGGTGCTGCTTACTGGCTTGCTCCCCATGCCTTCCTTAACCCTGAGACAGCACCACTCACAATGGGTTGGGCTCTCCCCTGATCAATCACACTAATTAAGAAAATGCCCTACAGGCTTGCCTATAGCCTGATCTCATGGGGGCATCTGTGGGGTGGGGAGGAGGATTGAGATTGGGTTTCTCTGCACAGCCCTGGATGTCCTGAAACTTGCTCTGGAGACCAAGCTGGCCTTGAACTCAGAGATCCACCTGCCTCTGCCTCTAGAGTGCTGGGATTAAAAATCCTGTGCCACCATCATTTGGCTTGGACGTCATTTTCTTTTCTTTCTTTCTTTTCTTTTTTGTTTGTTTGTTTTGGTTTTGGGTTTTTTTTGGGGGGGGATGGGATTTCTCTGTGTATCCCTGGCCATCCTGGACTTACTCTGTAGACCAGGCTGGCCTTGAATTCAGAGATCCGCCTGCCTCTGCCTCCCGAGTGCTGGGATTAAATGCATACGCCACCACGCCCAGCAAGACATTTTCTAATTGAGGTTTTCTTCTCTCAGATGACTCCATCTTGTGTCAAGCTGATATAAAACTAGCCAGCACAGGGGCTGGAGGGATGGCTCAGTGGTTAAGAGTGCTGTCTGCTCTTCCAGAGGTCCAGAGTTCTATTCTCAGCAATCACATGGTGGCTCATAACCATCTATAATGAAATCTGATGCCCTCTTGTGGCATGCAGGGGTACATGCAGATAGAGCTCTCATATATGTAAAATATATGAAATAAATGAACCTTAAAAAAAAAAACTAAGCTGGGCGGTGGTGGCGCACGCCTTTAATCCCAGCACTTGGGAGGCAGAGGCAGGTGGATCTTTGTGAGTTCGAGGCCAGCCTGGTCTACAAAGTGAGTCCAGGACAGCCAAGGATACACAGAGAAACCCTGTCTCGAAAAACCAAAAAAAAAAAACTAGCCAGCACACTTTTACATTTGTTTTATGTGTAAGGTGACCACATGTGTCACAGCACAGGTGTGGAAATGTGTGTGAAAATCTGTGTGGCATGTGGGAGTATGCCAAGATATGTGTGGAGGAGGTCAAAGGACATTGCAGGAGTTGATTCTCTCCTTCTATCATGTGAGTCCCAGGGATCAAACTCAGGCTTCGGGTCATCAGGCTTTCCCGGATGACCCATCTTCCCAACCTGATTTTATATTTAAGAACTTTTTTCACTTTTATATTTTATGTGTTGGCCTGCACATATCTTGTGTACCACATGCTTGCAGTGACCCACCACAGCCAGAAAAGGATGACGATCCCTGGGACTGGAGTCATAGGCAATTATGAGCTAGCAGTCCATGTAGGTGCTGGGAATCAAATCCAGGTCCTCTGAAAGAGCAGCTAGTTGCTGCCCCTGCCATATTACTTGTTTTTTGTTGTTGTTGTTGTTTTGTTTTTTTAAGCAGGGTCTCACTGTGTAACGTAGGCTGGCCTCAAACTCATGATCTTCCTGCTTTACCCCCCCAAAAAATTACAGGCATGCCCATCATAATATAGTTTTTCTGTCAAAAAAATAAAAATCTTAGCAGGGCGTGGTGGCGCACACCTTTAATCCCACTCCAGAGGTAGAGGCAGGCGGATCTCTGTGAGTTCGAGGTCAGCCTGGTCTACAAAGTGAGTGCAGGACAGCCAGGGCTGTTACACAGAGAAACCCTGTCTCGAAAAAACAAAACAACTCTCCTGACCTTGAAATAATCAAAATCTTGTTTCTTTGTTTAAAAATGTTAAAGTTTTACTTTTCATGTTTACCTCTTTAATTCACATGAATTGTTTTCTGTATACAATGTGCAATAGGGGTCCAACTTCACTTCTTCTCCCAGTAGTTACCTGACTTCATAGAAAAAATTTGTCAAAGAGCGAGCCACACCATCTTCCCATCTCCCCAAACCGAACACCTCCTCTCTGACAGACTAAGTTTACATATGTGCTGGCCGGTTATATGCCGATTCCCTGTATGCAGGGCCCACCCAATTCTTTCTGTACATCTCTGTCTTCTTTAGAACTATTTTGGTCATTGCACACTGAGGGCTAAACAGGTTTCTGTTTTCCATAGGTTTTAATATTTTATTAGAAATGGGGGATGTGTTGCAGCTCTTCTGCTCTTTGCCCTCTGGTTTATCAGGGTACAATTTGCAAAAGGCTCAGGTTTCAGATTGAGCCAGCTTCCAGCAACAACAACCCTGGGAGTAAAGGACAAATTTTAGGACAAAAGTGGAATCTTCACATTCCTGCAAGCATTGGAGTTCATGTCAGACATGAGATAGTGCAGGTTTAGATCAAGCCCATTTTATAGATGAGGACAGTCCAGCTCTCTGTCCCACTATGGCTCTGTGTGTTTTGTCCAGCCTAGCCCTTCCTTCTCCCTGCTCCTTTAAGCCAACGGCCTCTATCTCCCCATCTGCTTTTCCTCTCTGATTCTCTGCTGTCTGCTATTAGATTCTCTGAACTGACTCGGAGGAGGATATGACACACCGTGGGTCAATCAGCCCAGGCCCTTACACATCCCTCTTTCCTACATTTCTCCTGTCCTGCGACTAAGACTACCCTGCACCTGTCTCCACTGACAACCTGTTGGTGAGCTCTCTGAGGCCTTCTGCCGTCCGGGATCCAGCTCCTTGCAGCTCCTCCAGCGGCCTGCACTAGGGTTCTCAAGGGCCACCAGGGGGCGCGCGGAGCCATCAAGCACCCAGCTCACCCTCCCGGCGCCCCGCCCCCTCCGGCCATGGCCCCGCCCCTCCCGGTGCCGCGCCCCGCCCCGTCCGGCGCGGCCTCGCTCTCTCCGTTCTCCCGGCGCCCGGGACCCCAGCCCACTGCCTCGCCAGCTATCTGATCCGATCATGGGCCCTGCCGATCGCCTCGCGCTGAGGTCGCCATCGTCGCCGCCACCTCCTCCATCGCCGCCGTCACCGCTACTGCTGCTGCTGCTGCCCCTGCTGCCACTGTGGCTGGGCTTGGCGGGGCCCGGGGCCGCGGCGGACGGCAGCGAGCCGGCGGCCCAGGCGGGGCGGGGCGGAGCCCGCGCAGTGCGGGTGGACGTGAAGTTGCCGCGGCAGGACGCCCTGGTTTTGGAGGGCGTCAGGATCGGCCCCGAAGCAGGCCCCGAGCCGCTGCTAGGCGGCCGCCTGCTGCTGGTGAGAGCAGCCCTGCCTAAAGTTGCCGTGACCCTCGCATAGACCCTGCTCCACAGAATCCGTCTTCATCCCGAAGCAAGCCTTTGACAGGCCAGAATGCCACAACCCAGCATTCATGCTTTCGCAAACCTGAGATCCACATGCCCCTTCCAAACTCGTTCCTACATCCTGACCTTGCATCCTTTGTGAATGGCTGCCTCTTCCATTCCCTTTGCCTCCCTCTTCTCATGGCTCCTCGTTACACAGGTGGACGTCGTGGATGCTGAGCAAGAGATACCCGTAGATGACTGGATTGCAGTGGCATATGTGGGCAAAGAGCAGGCCGCCCAGTTCCACCAGGAGAATCAAGGCAGTAGCCGGAAGGCATATCCTAAGGCCCTGGTCCAGCAGGTGCAAAGGGTGTTTGGAGGGAAAGGGAAAGGGGAAATGTTTTCAAAACACCCTGTAGAGCCAGGCTACCAGGTGGCCTGTGAGGAGCCTTCCTGAGAAGTCCTGGGCCTGAGTAGGTCAGGAGACCCTAATATGGAGCATCAAAGCAGTGTGATGGGGGAGGTGGACCTGTTCTGACATATATGACAGTCAGCGAGGGTGGAGAGAACTGCTTTGCCAGGACTAGGGCAAATAAGGTTTTTTGGGTCCTTCAGGAGGAGTGGAAGTTTCTAGAACACGTGATTAAAAAAATGTGCAAATTTCTTAAAAACAAGAATATTCCTTATGTAACTATGGTATATGAAATTAGGAAATTTAACATGTCTAAAATGTAATCTATGTCTTGTAATTAAATATTGCCTCTATCCACAACCATCGTGTGTTACCTTTGACTGTCATAATCTGGTCGGCCTCTAAAACCATCCCTTAGCTTTGGCTTAACTTCAGGGAGCTTGTAACTAGTCTATCCAGAGGTCAGGCTCCTGAGAGCTGGTGCCACAGGTAAGGCAGGTGTGTGGCAGCCTCTCACCTTCTGTGTTCCCTTGCAGATGCGCCGAGCCCTCTTCTTGGGAGCCTCTGCCCTGCTTCTCCTCATCCTAAACCATAGTGTGGTCCGAGAGGTAAACTGGAAGGGACTGTGAAGGTGAGCAGGTGAGGGGACGGGGACCAAAGCCTGCTGACCTCCCTGTCTCCTCAGTTGGACATATCCCAGCTTCTGATGAGGCCAGTGATTGTTCTCCATTATTCTTCCAATGTCACCAAGCTGTTGGAGGCACTTCTGCAGTGAGTTGGGTTTGTTCTGGGTTGTCTGATGCCTGAGTGGTGGGTCTCTGGTTCTCCCGTGGGCTCTAGAGGAGGAGGATGTCTCTGGAAAAGGCCCTTCCTTACCTGTTGGCCCTTAAACTGGTGTCCAAGGTTGAAAATCAGGAGGGGATGGGGAGGAGGAGGCAGGACCTGGGAAAGGAACTGCCTTATGGGCAGAGGGGACTCGCCCAGCATGAGGAAGCTGGATGCCTGGTTGACAGCCCGTTCCCTGGCCTGGATGGGTAGAAACATGGGGAAATAGCCAGGAATGACCTGGGAGCCAAATCAGAAGGCCAATAGCAACAATATCCTTGGGTATCCACTGCAGAGCCAAGGAGATGAATTTGGGGCCTCCCTTCCCAAGGGCCCTTCTGCCTGCACCCCCCTCTTCTTCTTCCTCCCAGGAGGACCCAGGCTACTGCTGAGATCACCAGTGGAGAGTCCCTTTCAGCCAACATCGAGTGGAGGCTGACACTGTGGACCACCTGTGGACTCTCCAAGGACGGCTACGGAGGCTGGCAGGACTTGGTGTGCCTGGGAGGTGGTCAGGCCCAGGAGCAGGTAGGTGCCAGTGGATCCTAGCACTGGAGGGTCAGGTGGGGCCAGACATATGCCTTGATGGCAAAGGACAGCCCACATACCTTAGAGCTGATTATTTAGTTACATGGTATCAGTAGGCACTGAGCATGACACTTGGTTTGAGGTGGTGGGCAATGATAGCTGCTGATGTCTCCATGTTCTCCTCTGCTTAATAGTCTTCACAGCTCTCTCACTTGCCCCATTCCCCCCTCCCATTGGGGATAGAGCCCAGGGCCATGTCCATGCTGAGCTAATGTTCTCCTACAGAGTGTCACCCCCACCGATGCCATATTTCTAGTCTTATCCCTAAGTTCTGACTACCTTGCATTACTCACCAGCTCCCATACACACCCTGGCGTCCTGCCTCTGGGCCTCGCTAGTGATTGGCTCTTGGTGGACATTCCCTTTTTCTCTGTCCACATGGGTGCTTGGCTAGTGGACCTTTCGAAGCTCATCCTGCCTTCCTGCTTTGGAATGTTCCCTTTGGTCCTCTGCTCACAGTCCCACTTTATCTGCTCAGTCATAGCTAGACTTTGCCAGGCTTTCCCAGCACTGTTAGGAGCTCCCACCTTGTATGTTGGAGAGATTGACTTGGTGTTCTCGTGGCTATGCCTATGTTTTGTGTCCCAGTGTGTGGCTTTCCAGGGATTCAAGGTGTTCAGCCCACAGCATTCCTTGAATCCCAATCTGTGTAAGTTGAAGGAGGCAGACACACACTGTTCTCCTAGTGCACAGTGTCAGTAGTCTGTGACATGGCCAGTTTGAAGTCAGACAGGTTAAAACACTGGCTCCCGAACCTTAGCTGACCCACCACAGGCCAAGTGTTGTCATGCTCCTCACACACACTCTATCTCTCCTACTGAGGTGGACTAGACAGACTAGACAGGCTTCTGGGCAAGGGGAGCGTTGGCTGAAGGGCAGGGGAAGTTACATCTGGGGGTGGAGCAGGCCGGGAAAGGCCCTGGTGGCCCCCGGCGGTGAGGGGGGGTTGGATTTACAGGGTTTAAGACAGGCTGGTAGGGACAGAGGACTAAGCTGAACAGTTGCAAAGGTACTGCATGCCACGATGGGGATGGCCTGTGCAAGTGTCCTATGGCCATGGCAGGTGAGGTGGCCAAAAGATAGTGGCCAGGCATCTCTAGTAGCTGCTCTGACGAATTCTTCCCCGGGCCCAGCTACCACCCTGAGCTGGGAATCAGGAAGCCATGCTCAGCAATACATTGGGCTGCCCTAATGAAGGAGCCCCACCCATCATCTCCTTTCTTGGAGCTTCTAGCCTGGCTGCTCCAGAGTGCAGGCTTCAGAGCGGCCCTGCCTTGATGGCCACCCAGCGTGCCTTGTTGATTGGCCTGCCACAGAGTAGCACAGGACACTGCACAGCACTCCAGCCTAGGCCCTGGCCTGGGAGCAGGTAGATACTATCATTCTGCAGGGGTGAACCACAAGCTGCCAGTAGGCACAAACCCTTCCTTGTAGCCAAAGCACGTGAGCCCAGCCCATGGCTCAGAGAGTTTCCTGGAACAGATGCCACCACTCCTCTGTGACTAGAGGGGAAAGAGACAGGGTTATAGATAACCTCGAAGAAATGGCCCCCAGTGCTTTCACCCCAAACAAGGGCTACTTTTGCTACATTCACAGCCCCCAACCTGGTTCAGGGTGGTGGCTTTTTTGTCCAATCACTTCAGCTCCTCTCCCCTGCTGTGATGGGAATTGAACCCATGCTAGGAAGAGCAGTCCCAGGGAAGTACCTTAGCAGTCTTTTATCGAACTGTTAGGACATCTCGGCCTCTACACTGTGACAAAGAGCTACTGGGAAAGCTGGGCACTCTTAAGTAAATGTACTTATTAGTCACAGCTCATGTAAACTCCATGTGAAATGGCACACCTGTGTAGGAGAGCCCTTGTGACTTGGTAACTCTGCCACTTCAGTTTCATTCCCCAAAGACTGAGGCTACAATGTGACTATGTTAGACTCAGTTCTTAACCAATGAAAGAGCCTCGAGGACTACACAGGGTAGCAGCAAGGGAGCCCGTGGTCAATGGGTGTTAGGAGAGCTGGGCAGGGGCAGCACTCACCCTAAGGGTCAGGGAGGGCTCCTAGAGCAGTTGGCCAAAGGTATGAAGAGAAGGGACTAAGAAAATCAAACTTCCAAGACAGGAAATGTGGCAGGGCATGGACATGGCAAAGCAAGGGACAGGTTAAGGTTGTCACACTGCTGGGGGTGGGTGTGCTGTGTGCCGGTGACTGAACAGGAATGATCACAGGATCGAAGCATCTTCACCAGCCTCTTCTGTAGCTTCAGGGGTGAACATCAGCTTAGGTGAAGGTGGGGGGGGGGGGGGGGTGTAGGAACTGGGAACAACTAGGAGGACAGAGTAGCAGGGTATTAGGGACAGATGTGGCTCTCCATGCAACTGGGGGAGACCTTGAGCACATAGGTGGGTGGAGACTTCCGTAGAGCAAGTGAGGAGCCTGCAGAGACCAAGGCCCTCAGTGCATGTCACCTGCTTTGTCACCAGTGTTCTTGGGGGTGGATGTTCCTGCGGGAAGCTTGTGGAGCAGCCCCAGTGCTCTGACATCTGCCTCCCTCCCCAGAAGCCCCTGCAGCAGCTATGGAACGCCATCTTGCTTGTGGCCATGCTCCTGTGCACAGGCCTTGTGGTTCAAGTCCAGCGGCAGGCTTCGAGACAGAACCAACAGGAGCCTGGAGGCCAGGTGGGACCCAGGTTGTGGAAGCCCTCGTGCTCACAGCCCTTGGGCCTGCAATACTGTGGCCATCCTTCTCCCACAGGGGGACTTGTTCAAACGCCGTGTGGTCCAGAGACTAGCATCCCTCAAGACCCGGCGCTGCCGGCTGAACAGGGCAGCGCACAGCCTTCCAGAACCTGGCACTGAAACCTGTGCTGTCTGTCTAGATAACTTCTGTAACAAGCAGGTTAGTGCATGGGCCAGGATCAGCCACTAGCTGACGTGTGGCATCCCAAGAAACCCTCAACTCTTCAACCAGGACCTTCTTCCAGTCCTGATTATGACTTCCAAGAGCATACCTGGGGAAGACCCAGGAGTGCTCCATGCACAGTCTAGGTGAAGGGCACAGGTCCAGCCCCATCTAAAGCCAGTGCCCCTCCTCTCACCCTGTAGTGGCTCCGTGTACTGCCGTGTAAGCATGAGTTCCACAGAGACTGCGTGGACCCCTGGCTGATGCTACAGCAGACCTGCCCACTGTGCAAGTTCAATGTCCTGGGTGAGCACCATGGGCCAGGCGATGTCTTGGGTTAACCCCTAAGCCCTGCCTGATACCTCTCTCCCTGCTCTTCCTTCCTCCTACAGGGAATCACTACTCAGATGACTGACTGTCCCAGTGGTACTTCAGGGTGGACTCTTTCCAGCCTCCACCACGGGACAGTGGGATGGACAGGCCTGTGGGCAGATAAAGATCCCACCATACCAATGATGGGTAGGAGGGACTCACAGCCCCGGGCTGAAGACACAGAGCCAGGACACACCAGGCAAGGAGAAATCATTCAAGCCCTTCTCTGCAACCCTGAGATATGTCTGCCCTCATAGGCAGCTGGTGGGACTCTGGGAAAGAAAACATGGCTGCTACATCTGTCCCCAGCACTTTGGAGTTTTATAGGTTGAATTTTATGCTATTTATTGGGGGATAGATTGAGGGAAAAGATGTGTGGCCATGGAACCCACTGGCCCAACCCCATCTTTCAGGCTATGGCTTGCTCAAATCAAAGGTATGATGTTAAAATGAGCCACCTCCACTACATACTGCCTGTACAGCTGGACTCTTCCGGTCTGGCTGGGAGCAGAGGCCTTAGAAACCATCTAGTGCTGTATTTCTTGGTTGGGCTAAATGTTACTGACCAGGATACTTGAAGCCACAGAATATATGTGGTGCGTCTGCCAAGGGCATCATTCAAAAAAACTTTTTTTTTTTGCGGGGGTAGGGAAGTTTTAATAGTAAAATAAACATGGAATATATTTTAACATAAGACATAAATCTGTGTGGATGTTTTAATATGTTAAGCAAGAGATGGGGTTATGTGGTGGCATTTGCCAAAAATCCCTAAAGGTGGAGGCAGGAGAAATTTTTTTTAAGATCTATCTATCTATCTATTTATTATGTATACAGTGTTCTGTTTGCATGTATGCCTGCAGACCAGAAGAGGGCACCAGATCTCATTATAGATGGTTATGAGGCACTATGTGGTTGCTGGGAATTGAGCTCAGGACTCTCTGGAAGAGCAGCCAGTGCTCTTAACTTCTGAGCCATCTCTCCAGCCCGAGGCAGGAGGATTAAGAGTTCAAGGCCAGCCAGGCATGGTGGCTCACACTTTTAATTCTAGCACTCCTGGGAGGCAGAGGCATGCAGATCTCTGTGAGTTAGAAGCCAACCTGGTCTACAAAGAGAGTCCAGGACAGCCAGGGCTTTGTTACACAGAGAAACTGTATCTTGAAAACCCAAAAAAAGAGAGAGAGAGAAAGGGTTCAAGGCCAGCTGGGCACAGTAGTGCACCCCTTTAATCCCAGCACTGGGCAGGCAGAGGCAGGCAGATGAGGCCAGCCTGGTCTACATGGTGAGTTCCAGGACAGCCAGGACTCCATAGCAAAACCTGTCTCAAAATAATAATACAAAACAAACAAAAATTCAAAGCCAAACTAGGCTACTGGGCATTCCATGTAATCCTTCTGTACCATAACATTTGGGAAGGGAAACCAGAAGACCTTGACCTCTGAGGATGACCTCTGATGGATCATCCTCGGCTGCATAGTGAGTTTGAAGTCAGCCTGGATGCCTCTCAAAAAGAAAAATAAACAAAATACCAGTCACCTTGGCTTCTCTTGCTGGGAGCAGGTGGAATTCTTAGAGTCCTCAAAGCCTTGTACTCTTCTGCGCAGGTACAATGCCTCGCATAGTCTCTAGAACATTGACTCTTAAGTTTTACCTCCTGTGAGTAGGTTATATTAAGTGACCTTCAGATGAGAAGGTAAGGGCTGGGGGCATGGCTAAGTGGTGGAACACTTGCCTAGAATGCACAAGGTCCTGAATTCAATTCCCAACACTAAACAATAACAAGAAAATTGAGAAAAGCATCTGGCCAACACAGGAGCCCATGGAGAACAGAGGAGGTCAGGGACTGAAGGGGATATCATGGTGGAGACACACAGTCTCTGCTGCCCCACCCTCATCCCTGCTCTTTTCTTCCTTTCTTTCCTGCTTTTTTGAGACAGCATCTGTATACAGCCCTGGCTGTTCTGGAGCTTGCTATGTAGACCAGGCTGGCCTCAGACTCAGAGATCCGCCTGCCTCTGCCTCCTGAGTGCTGGGGTTAAAGGTGTGCACCACCACGCCCGGCTCTGCTGTCTTCTTGAGGGTGAGTGGTGGCAATAAGAGGCCAGGCAAGAGCGCCATGGCAGTGGGGACCTCAGCCCCACAGCCTAGGCCTAAGTCAAGCTCTGCCACAGCCACATCCAGGAGCCTGGAGAGGACTCTTCCCCAGAGCTACCTAAAGGAAACACCCTGAGTGATACCTTGATTTTCACCTCTGAGCACCCCGAGCATAGGGCCTGGTCAAACAGCTGGGCTCTGGACTTTTTGCTTGTTTCTCTGTCCATCTGTCTGTCTGAGTCAGGTCCTCCCTGCACATCATAGGCTAGCCTCAAACTCTCAGCATACCTAGCCTATGTGTAGCTATGGAGGGTCTTGCCTGCTGACTGGCAGAAGTGAGCACTAACAAATGGATATTGTAAGTGGAGGCCTGGGATGCTCAGCAGTCACAGGACTTTACTCCTGGATTTGGCCATGGCCTCTTTCAGGGAGTGTGCCCAAAGCTGCCTCTCCCCTGGTAGAGTGGCTCAGAGAATCTAGTTTCCTCCAGAATCCCTGGGCTGTTAAGCAGAGTTGGGCCAGCGGTGGTGGCGCACGCCTTTAATCCCAGCACTTGGGAGGCAGAGTCAGGCAGATCTCTGTGAGTTTGAGGCCAGCCTGGTCTACAGAATTCCTGGAGAGCTAGGGATACATAGAGAAACCCTGTCTTGAAATGCTCCCCTCCTCCCCACCCCATAAAGCAGAGTTGGGAGACCTGACAATGCCAGCTCACTGCACATGAGGCTTCCATGGATCCTTCATTGTAAACCAAAGCACGCAACCTGATAGCCTCCTCGCCACACAATAAATAATGCCACACAGAAGGCTAGGTGAGTGTGACCTGAGAGATCCTCGGTAAGAATTTAGAGTCTGTCCTTCACAAACAAGGTGATGCAAGGCAGGCTAGTGGCTTGCTTAGAAAAATGACCATTGTGTGCATAGTGTGGCTGGTAGCATCCTTGTTCAATCTCATATCATCCTGAACTGGGTGAGCCCCAAAGTCTAATTCTCATCAAGCCATGGCTGGCTAAGGTGCCCAAAGGCCTGGACTTTCCTCCAGTGGTTTTGTAGGGCTCTGACCTCTAGGACTTAAGTACTCTCAGTCTCCTGAAAGGAACAAGTTCCTTGGTGAGGTGCCTGGTGCCCTTGGGTCCTGCACCAGATGCAGAGCCAGGGTGGAAGGCAAAGGCAGTGTTGTTCTCTTCCTGCCTTGCTGAACCAGAAGCAAGCTCCTGGCCTCTGGTTCCTTGTTTCAGATGTTCCCTAGCACCCTAAGCCCAACCCTGAGTGCTGGTCAGTGAGTCCAGGGTTACCCCTTAGTCCTTTCTATGGGTCAGAAAGGCTGTGCTTGACTTGGCTCAGGTACTGCCCTCAATATGCTCTCCCACAGCACCTGTCAGGATGGAAACAGGAAGCTCCCACTCGGTGCCAGGCCTCTATTGGCCAGCGACCTGCATGGTGGGAACACAGAGGAGGCCCTTATCCAACAAGGAGGGAAGGTCTGTTCCCCCAGCTCAGCCACGCTGAGGCCAAGATCGCTGTGGGCAGATGGCTGGGGCTTTTATTCCATGGGGGGGTTGCTACCACCTGCCCTCCAGTCCTACCCCTGCTGTGGGGCTATGTGGGCCGCTCCTGGGGCTGGTATGTAGAACCGGCCTGACCTCAGTTCGGTGAGAGTTTCCTCCTCAGCCTGGCCAAGGCCCGCATGGGGTTCTGGGTGCAGGTGGCTGAATGGGCTCTGTCCTCCAAAGACTTGCTGGGCCAGCTGCAGGGCTGCCGAGGGGGGGATGGTCGAGACCCACCTGGATGGGTCCTGTCTGTACTGCTTGTCCTGATGCTAGGAGACTGCTGTCTGCCCATGGGCCTGAGGGAGGTCAGGAACACAAAACCCCCTGTAATCAAGGGGACCATACCACTCATACTCAGCTGCCCAGCCTCAGGGAGAGCCTTACTCACCTTGGGGATGCAATCTGGACCTGAGCTGGGGGTGTTGCTTCCTGAGTGCCCTTGTAAGGAGGGGACCAGAGCTGGCCCTGCGGGACCATCTGCAAAGAAGATCAAGCTCAGAAGGGCCCAGGACTCCCTCTCTATATGACAGAGTGTGTCATAAGATAGATAAGGAGGCAGAATCCCAAGCCAAACCCACAGGTCCTCTTCACTAAGAGACAGAACTTGGGAAGCCATCCAAGGGCCATCCAAGCTGCAAACCCTTGGGCAGGCAATATACATTGACTCTCTCTCTCTCTCTTTTTATATATACATTGACTCTTGAAGTAAAAGAACGAGGGGCTGTAGTGGGATTGTGAGCAGGAAGGCTCCATCTTTCATAGTCTCATAACTTTTGATGTATGGAAGAACTCTTTCAAGTGTGGCCTAAAGCCACATGCCGTGAGGCAGGCTGGCCGGTGAGTCCAGGGTTACCCCTTAGCCCTTTCTTTCTTTTTTTTTTTTTTAAAGATTTATTTATTATGCATACAGTGTTCTGTCTGCAGGTTTATCTGCAGGCCAGAAGAGGGCACCAGATTTCATTATGGATGGTTGTGAGCCACCATGTGGTTGCTGGGAATTGAACTCATGACCTCTGGAAGAGCAGCCAGTGCTCTTAACCGCTGAGCCATCTCTCCAGCCCCCCTTAGCCCTTTCTATGGGTCAGAAAGTCTGTGCTTCATTTGGCTCAGGTACTGCCCTCAATATGCTCTCCCGCAGCACCTGTCAGGATGGACCTGATGGGTCCATCTTAAAACCTGCCTGGTAGGGATCCCTTCCAAATAAAATACTCAAGCCCCTTCAAAGGTTCACCTTGAGGGCTCCCTGTTGGGCCACCTCTCGGATTTTGGTCAGCATTGATTGGAGCCGCCTGTTTTCCGCATGTAGGACCTGGATGCGGACATCATTGGCTTGCACTTGCCTCTCCATGTCATGGGTGACATTGCCTGAGCCTGCAGAGACATATTTGGGGTCCCACCTCACTGGGTCTGCCTCTTGTGTCCAATTGGACAAGACCTCAGAGGATTGGGAGGGGGGAGCACCCCAGGGATCTCATCACGTCTTCCTTCTGAGGCTTTTGTTCCCTTCCTTTTGCCACTTACTGTGAAGATGATGTTACATCTTAGAATCTGAGAGCCAGATGAGTCCCTAGAACATGCAAGTTTGGATGTTGAGTAGAACAGTGGCTCTTGGGGCTGGAGAGATGACGCAGTGGTTATGAGCACGGGCTGCTCTTCCAAAGGTGCTAAGTTCAATTCCCAGCAACCATGATGGCTCACAACCATCTATCATGGGGCCTGATGCCCCCCTCTGGTGTACAGACATGCATGCATACCGAGCACACATATACATTAAATACATAAATAAATCTTAGAACAAACAAACAAAAAAGAATGGAGCTTATTTAAGGCCACTCGTCTTTGGCCTGGCAAAGTACTACGGGTTGTCCAAAGAACACTGGGATTTGAATCACAGGACGTCATGATGTATGTTCTTCTTTACACTGTGTGTGGTTCATGGATAAAAAGCGTCCTGCTCTATAAACCTGAACAAGTTGCTGCCCATGCTGCATCTCAGTTTCCTAGTTTATAGAAAGGTTGTGGGGCTGGAGAGATGGCTCAGCGATTAAGAGCACTGGCTGCTCTTCCAGAGGACCAATACCCAGCACCCACATGGCAGCTCACACTGTCTATAACTCCAGTTCCAGGGAAGGAAGGCCCATCTTCTGGCCTTCAGGCACCAACACAATGCAAGACATATATGTAGCCAAAACACCCATACGCAAGACCCAATTTCTTTTTAAAGTTTGTGTGGCTGGTGAGATGGCCCGAGAGGTAAAGAAAGATTCTTTCCACTAGGCCTAACCACCTGAGTTTGATCCCTGGCCCCTGGACCCATATGGTGAAACGAGAGAAACAATTCTCACATTTGTCTTCTGACCAAACTTGTGCTGTAGCAGGTGTACACACACAAAGTAAAGGTACAAAAAGATTTTAATTTTAAAAGGAGAGGGTCCAGCTCCACCACATGAGGCAGCTGTGGGCAGCAGAAGGGGCTGGCACTTAGTGCTCAGGAGTGACCACTCGCTGTGACCAGCTGAGCTACAGTGGATCTCCTGACAGCTCTGGGGAGGGATCCATCCATCCCAGGGCCTTAGGAGTCTAGAAATGCTGGCAGGAGAACAGAAATCACCTGACAGGACCCCATGCTACTGTAGGTACCCAGTGGGGTCCATGGGGTCCAGGATGCTGGACAGTTGGGGCTGTAACCTTAAAAGTGGTTCCACACTGTACACAGATGTACACCAGGAATGGAAATCTGAGGAAGCTGAACAAGGACTGGTATGTGATGTGGAGAACATACACTAAAGAAAGATAGGCCTACAGCCTGGGTCCCTCCACTAGGGTGGAGGGCAGTTGTTTTGCCCCTGAATTCCTATGCGTCATCTCCACAGAGAGATGAACTACATATGGAACACTTGTGGGTCATGGAGACTCCAGAGCCACACAGCTCACTCTCCTGCCCGCCCCCATCTCCTCATGCTGAGGGTGAGAACAGTAGCAGACCCCGTCACATCCAGGCAAGCTCCATGCCCAACCAGGCCCTGCCCTGCCCTTAGCAGTACCCCAGAGCCCCTACTTTGGATCTGGGCCCCTGTTGGCTGGTGCAGGTCTGGGAAGGCCACCAGCAGTCGCTCCCGCTCTTTCAGCTCCTCTAGCTCCCGTTGCAGCTCTGAGATGGTCAGTTGCAGGTCTATAGTTAACTGCTCCAGGTCCTGCTTCTCCTTCTGCAGGCTCTGCAGCAATTCCTGGGGGCAAAAGAAGGCTGAGACCTGGCTCTAAGCTCCCTTAGGGACACAGACAGGCCCAGGGACACTCAACAAGTTAGAGGGTCCTCAGATGAGAAGACTGCCCTCTCTCACTCTACCCTACTGCACCTGCTGGGCCTGTAGCTGGTACCGTCCCTGCTCCCTGTCACTCTGGAGACTCTGCAGCTGCTCCTCCAAATCAATCCGCTGAGCCTCAGCCTCATCTAGACTTCCCCGTAACTCTTCGCGCTCCTGGTCCAGACAGTCCAGCTGCTGTAGCAAAGTCCTCTGCTTGGCCTGCAGGGACTAAATAGGGATGGAGGGGCAGGGCAGATGTAAGGACCCTAGGGCCAAACTAGCCACCTGGGACTAAAGAGGCTATGGTGTGGTGTCTAGGACCTTCTGTGCTATGTTTGGATGCAGAGGCCAACACATGGATGTTAAACTGGGGAAGGAAGGCAGCAGGTGGACACGCATTCAGTCAGGACAAGACCAGGACCCACTGTCTAGAAGGTGGTTGGATGGCTCAGCTTCTTTCCAGCCACACAGTTCCTGCTCCCACTCAAGCAGGTTCTTTCCCTTAAGTCTCCAGTGTCACATCTGCCTGTATCATTGAAACCCGAATACCCTGGCACCTACTGAATATGAAGACCTGGCTCTGCCTCTCAGCAGCTGTGCAGAGTGGGCCAACTTCTTTAACCTCCCCGTGCTCAGTTTCTCCATTCATAAAATGGGGACCACAGGAGTACACACCTCCTCCCATTGTGGCAGGGAGTAAGGACAAGAGGGGTGCAGGGCCTGAACCTCAGTGCCTGGACCATAGGCCTCACCTCCTGATGACGGACCATGCTGTCGACTCGGGCCTTCTCCTTGTCCAGCTCTGTGCTGGCCCAGCGGATCTGCTGGCCGGCCCCATCCAGCCGCCCTGCCAGCAGCTGTACTTGTTCCTCCAGCTGCTGCACCTGCCTCTCGGCTGCTGCCCTACGCTCACCTTCCTCCTCCAGCTGCTGGGCCTTTACCTCTGCAGGATTGAGCAAACAGGTACAAAAGGGTAGGGGAAGGAAGCTCTGGGTGAGAGTCTCTGAAACACTTCTGACTGGGACTTAGGGGAGGTCAAATCACAGATCTAAAGTCCAGATCACAACATGGGGCTCTGGACCCCATGAGGTAGGTGGGTCTGGAATACAGAAGGCACCTTCTGCCCACTGATGCTGAGAATCCAGCTTGGACCATCACAAAAGTGTAGAGTCAGAACTGTCCCCTATAGTTCTCACTCTCTTTGCTCTAGAAATGTGGGATGGAGACAGAGGTACATGTCTGGCTTCACAATGAGTTGGAGATGGGGTCATGCAAAGGGTCTTCTTACCCACAGCCTGCATGGACTTCTGCTGCTGCTTCAGGTCTCCCTCCAGAGCAGCCACCTTTGTCTTTAGGTCACATGTTTCTATGGAGGCCAAGAGAGACCTTTCAGAGAATCACTTGGGCCCAAGCCGTCTAAGTCCAGTGCCCCTTGGGGAAATGCGGCAACCATCCAGAGCGCAAGGGCTGCTTGAGATGTCAAGGGAGGCCTGGGGTAATCCTAGGCGGCCTTGGGCCCTAGCATGCTCCACAGGCATGCGGTTGCATTACCTATGCCTCTCTGGACCCAGTGCTCTCCACGGAGGTAATGGCAAGGCTCAGAAGGGGCAATGACTTCTTGCCCTAAGCCTTTATCTGGCAACAGTGGGTCTCAGTACCTTCCTTTTACCCAAGAAAAGCTAAGGTGAGGCAGAGGGGTGGGGTGAGGGTGAGCTCCCTGAAGGTGCCTTTAGAGAGCACCTGGAGGGAAAGTCAGAGTGACACTCCAGCCCTCTCCCCTTCTGATGGGACAAGTGTGAGGCTGGGGTGCTATTCAAGCCTTCAGGCATTGTCTACTGGAGACTCAGCTCCAGCTGGTCACTGTCACCCGTTAGGTGTCTACACCCTTCTTGCTGCCTCCCTTTCCTGGAACTCCAGCCCATGCCCCAGCCTGTGTTTCTTCCATGTAACTATTGGGACTCAAGGCCTCTCAGGGGGAGGAGGGACGGCCATCTTGGCCTCTCAGGGGGAGGAGACCTGTGAGCAGCTGCTGCTTGTCACGCTCGCACTTGGCCAGGCTCCGCTCAGCCTCCTCTCTCTGCCTCCGTTGCTCCCCTTGCTCCTGCAGCAGGGCCTGTTCCAGCTTGCCCACCTGCTTCCTCAGTCCATCCTTCTGCCCCTCAGCCTCTTCCAGCTGGGCCCTAAGGGGCCCAACAAGTTGGGTGAGGGCTCCCACATGCTTATTGAGGCGAGTCAGATCTTTGCTCTGCTCTGCTGCCCAGTGGCCCATGGTGGCAGCTGGCAGTGGTTTAAGCCCCACACTGTCCTGTACCAACTTCTGGAACTGGCCCAAGGATGAAGGCAAGTTTTGGCTCTGACACAGGCTGATGACCACTTTGCCCACCTCCCACAGGCTGCCCTGGACACTGGTGCAAGCATCACAGGGCACCAAGGCAGTCTCGATGGTCTGGGAGTGGACACTCTTGGTTTTCTCAGAGGTCCCAGCTGGGCCCCACAGGGAGACTCTGACAGGGATGCTCTGTAGCCCTTGGCAGATCAAAGGCAAGCCTGGCACCGGGGAGGGAGGCTTGATGAACTTGGCAGTCATACATTCGGGGCTCCTGGCTGGTTCACCCTTAGCCGTAGGCTTGGTGATGAGCATCTCCCCTTGGTTTGCTCTTTTCTGGGGTCAGGAAAAGAAAGGGAAGGCAGGTGAGAGAGATTGACATGGGAGGTAACCAGTTCCTGAAGGTATTGGTGACAGCCTTGCCCAACGCTCAGATCTTCAGATATCATGTGACACCTGCATAAGTCACAGAGAACCTTCTCCTTTTTCTCTCTGACTCGCCAAGCCCTGGCCTCTTTTCCACTCTCCCTACTCCAACCTTATGCTTTACATGATTAAATGTGCACAGAATGTAACAGTTACAGCCTACTGTTACTAGGTTCTCGCTTGCTCTCATGCCACTATAGCCACTATGTTTTAGACTCTTGTCCCTCACAATGACAGTGTCCTTTCTCACAGGGTGTCTGTGAGGATTGTAGGATATCCTGTTATCAAACAGGGCTCAGACGAAACCCATTTGTATAGATGAGCAAACAAGTTCAGAGTGGGAAGGCATTTTCCAAAGTCCCGGACAGCCAGGGCTACAGAGAGAAAAGGAACCAGAGTGTGAGGCCAACCTGGACTGCAAAGTGAGTCCAGGACAGCCAGGGCTACAGAGAGAAAAGGAACCAGAGTTGTGAGGCCAGCCTGGACTGCAAAGAGAGTCCAGGACAGCCAGGGCTACAGAGAGAAAAGGAACCAGAGTGTGAGGCCAGCCTGGACTGCAAAGAGAGTCCAGGACAGCCAGGGCTACAGAGAGAAAAGGAACCAGAGTTGTGAGGCCAGCCTGGACTGCAAAGAGAGTCCAGGACAGCCAGGGCTACAGAGAGAAACCCTGTCTGGAAAACCCAAAACAGAAAAAAAAGAAAGAAACTAGAGTTGAGTTCTAACAGTATGTGAGGACCACAGTTAGGGCCACAATGACCCACCTGGGGGACTGTCTGCTGGTAGAGCATGCCCAGTTTCAGCAGGTTGTTCCAGAAGCGCCGTACTGTGAGCCCCACGGACATGCATGTCCCTGTAGCCCGGGCCGGAGGCATCATCTGCTCCACACTGAGGTTTTCCAGGTAGGTGGCACAGCTCTGAAGCAGCAGCAAGAGCCTGTGGGCAGAGTGGCTAGGGTGGGCTGGGGCCAAAGTTGGTGCTCACGCATACAACTGGGGGCTTTGAGCTCTGAGGGACTGATCTGTACATCAAGAGCCTACAAAGAGTCCATGTCAGCTTCATGCTCAACCCAGGGGCCATTTCAGATTCAACCAGGGCCCATCTCCCATAGGCTGTCTGTCCTCTTGTGGCTTCCTGGATGGCAGTGCTTTCTGTCTCTCCCCAGTTGACCAAGGAGCTGAGGAAAGGCATCCTGGCTTGGAGAGTTCTGGGTGAGTAGCTGCCTGCCTTTTACAGACGACAAAACTAAACTGAGACCTTACTCAGGAAGAGCATCCCAAAGTCACAGGGTAAGCAGGGCAGGCTGAGGGCATGTGCACGTTTTCCTGATTCCAGTCAGGGGTGCCTCCCTCAGGCTTAGCAGCCTTTGTGACAATTGAGACTTGGAGAGAGGACAGCTAGGTTTCTTTATGCTAACCTCCAAGTTCAAGTTTAGAGTCAAGCACTAGCGCTAGGGAAAAGGGATGTTGGAAAGTGCATTTTCATGGCCAAGACTCACTTTTTTAAAGGCAAAAAAAAAAAAAATTTTCGGTTTTAACACACCTCTGGAAGGTGGGGGGGGTTTTTTTTGCGGGGGGGGGGGGGGGGGGGGGGGTGGCACTCCAACCCCGAGGCCTTGAGGAGGAGGTATCCACTGCCTCCAGGCCTGCCTTCTGGGCCATGTGGACAGCAACAGTTGGGAACAGTCTGTGTCCTCAGATAGCTCCCTGTGGTGGGAGATGCCATGATAGATGTACCCTTAGCTATGGTCCCACCATTGACATGTTCTGCACATCTTGAAATGCTACACTGCTGGCTAGAGGCCATGGCCTTCACTCTCAGGTTCCCAGGCTGAGCTTAGATTGGATTCAGTGGTTTGGACAGGAATCACTTATACACAGAGGAAGTTGGTACTAGACTCATAAATAGGCAGAGCTCAGCCAGGGAGGGGGAGGGAGGTATGACAGCAACAGCTTTACAGGAAAGGGGTGAGCAATGGGGCCTCAGAAGGTGAGAGGAATTCTGCCAGAGCAGGAAGGGGTTGGCAGGGCAGGCCTAGATGAGCAACAGAACAAAGCCAAGCCCTGGGAGAGGAAGTGTTCTGCACTCACACCCAGCAGCCCTGTAGAGGGTGCAAACACCACTTTCATACCTAGAGCTCCTCCAGGCCTTACAGGAGCACCCTTCCCTCTCCATCTCCAAGCAAATCACCCCTCAACATTTCTGATGCCCACTGGCACCCTGCAGCTTTACTGACATGGACAGTTTTTGAGTGCCAGAAGCCTGGGTTGTGTCCTCACAAGGAAACTTTACTGATAGTGCAGAGATGGTGGGGTGACAGGGAAGTAACTGGCCTCTTCCTAACAGGGTGGGAAAGATACCTCCCATCTCTGGCCTTGTAATGCACAGAGGGAAGATAGCTCACAAGCTGCCGGAGCCTGGGAGGAAAATGCTGTATGGCAGCTATAATGTTCCTGACACACAGAAGCCCGAGGTGATGGCAGGCAGAGCTGTGGTGCTGTGGGATCAACAGCACAGGGCAGAGAGTGGGGATAAGGACAATCACTCCCCAAAGCACACAGGATAGGGCAGCTTAACATAGCACAGAACAGCTGGGCGTGGTGGTGCATGCCTTTAATCCCAGCACTCAGGAGGCAGAGGCAGGCGGATCTCTGTGAGTTCGAGGCCAGCCTGGTCTACAAAGAGAGTCAAGGACAGCCAGGGCTGTTAGAGAAACCCTGTCTCGAAAAACAAAACAAAAAAACACAGCATAGAACAAAAAGTGGGGATAGTTAGGGGTCCTGAGTTGTGGTCCCTGATCTGTGTATTCAGTCCATGGTTGACTGTTGTTACCCATGCTGTCCGCACTTCCAGAAGGGTCTCCTGCAGCTGCTACTGGTGTGAGGGGCAGGTTTCATCATCTCTAGATGGCCAGGTTTGTCCCAGGCCTCACCTGTCAATGACCAACTCCAGCAGCACAGCATGGGCCAACTGTGTGAACTCAGGGTCACCCGGCACATGGTCATAGTGCTCCAGAAGGGCCACCATGTCAAGGTCACAGGCCACACGGTCAGGGAACTTCCAGGAAGGGAAGCGCACGGGTCCGGCACGGGAGAACACATCCACAATAGTACCCTGCAGGTCAGTGAGGTCCTTTCGCAGGCTGTCCATGCAAGCCTGGCTGCCTAGTAGGTGTGCCATTCCCACAGCTCCTGGGGTAGAGAAAGGAGGCCACGGGCAGCCAAAGTGGTGTGGCTATTGCCAGGGGAACCTTACAAACCCCTGCCCCCGGGTGTTCCACATCCAGGGGGAAATCCTGAGCAAAGTGGTGTGACTATTGCCAGGGGAACCTTACAAACCCCTGCCCCCGGGTGTTCCACATCCAGGGGGAAATCCTGAGCAAAGTGGTGTGGCTATTGCCAGGGGAACCTTACAAACCCCTGCCCCCCCCCCCCCCCCCGCCCGCCCGCCCGGGTGTTCCACATCCAGGGGCAATCCTGAGCAACAGGGCTTTTAGAACCTGATTCTGGATGTCACAGCCAACCTCCCGTTCACCTACCCAGCCCCAGTGGATCCACCACCTCCAGAGAACCTGCATGTCCCAGGCCTCCCTTGCTATAATGGGAGCAGGGATGAGTCTCTTACCTGTAGAGAACAGAAGCCCTGCGTGAGTGCAGTCCTGAATACATGTACACTATTGCTATGAGTACAGCGGATGTCAAGGGCTCCAGAGCCTCAGACTCATAAGGAAATGGCAGTCGTCCCTGGGGTACTGGGCACACGTGTTGACAGTGTATTCAGACTATGCCCACCATAGCTTTCTCCTCCTGGATGTTTACAGCCTGAAGACTGCCCCTTACAAACTGTGCCTGCCAAGAGTAGCTAAATTTGTCTCCTTGACCTAGCGATATACCAAGAAGTCTGCCTCCTTGTTCATCTATAATAACCCGGATTCCTTGTTCAGCTGTATACAATACCCTTCTCTCTCTGTTCAACTCTATATAATAAACACACTGTGCATCTGGGATGCTGTGGGTTTTCTGTCCCAACCCCAGCTTTTCTTTGTATCTGAATTTTCTTCATTCCATCTCTGCTCCCAATCAGTCCAAGTCAGGAGCCATGCTAGATAAGGCCTTTTCCTCTGACACAGGCAAAACACATCATAGCTTCAGTATGACAAGAAATGCTAGGATCTACCTCTACCCTACTGTCACTCCACCCCTGTGAGCATGTGGACTCTGTCCTTTGAGCTCATTACTGAATGACCTGGTTACCAAGTCTGAGACTTGAGAACTAGCTGGGGCCCAAAAAGTACTGGGAAACTCAGAGACACCCAGGGTGGTACAGACTCTGGGTTTGCCAGAGGACTAGTTTTGTCCTTACCTCTCACAGATGTTTGCCCATGTAGCTGGTGTGACCAACTATGTCCAGGTCCTGGACTAGGCTGTGGAGTCTGGGGCTCGTGCGGGTGTCTGGCTTTCTGGCTCCTGGTTTCCTGGTTCAGGTGCGGGGCTGGCCGCAAGCGGCCCTCCCATCCCTGGAAATGGACACACATGAGAGCAAGTGAGGACACAATCTGGAGGCTTCCTGGGAGACTGGGTCGGAGCCCTCTACAAGAAGAAGAGATGTCCCAGGCTAGAGGAAGGGGATGAGGAAAAGACTGGTGAGCATACATGCCTTCAGCCTGACCACAGTGGACATGCTTCAGGAATTCCACTTCCCCACATCTTCCCCTTTCATACAGAAGAACAAGAACTGGAACCCAGAGAAGTCACTCAGGCAGCCAGGAATTTTAGTCTAGCATCTTTCTTCCATCCTTAGGCCATGCTGCTTCTAGAGCAGCCGGATCAAAAAGCAGTCTAATGAAAGGCACGGCAGCCTGGAAACCGAGGAAGCAGCAGAAGCACAAAGGCCACTTTCCCTTCCCCTCACCCTTCCCTGAAAAGACTGTAAAACTCATGAACCCTGACTCCCTTCCTGTCTCCATGGAAAACCTCATATGATAAGCATCCTGGGAAAAATCTGGTTGGTAAGGAACATCACAGGAGAATGAGAATCAAAATCTGGAGCCACTGAGATGGCTCAGTAGGTGAAACACTTGCCACACCAGACTGACAACCTGAGTTTGATCCTTAGAACTCAGAGCTTCATCCCTTCACAGATGCATAATATTATGGATTACTATTATTATATATAATATATCCATAATATATTATTATGGATATTACTGGGAGGTAGTAGAAAGTGGAAGAAATAGGTTACTGCAAGTGTGTCCCAGAGGGCTTTGCCCTGCCCTGGCCCTTCCTCTGCTTTCACTCTCTGCTTCCTGTCTGCCAAGAACTTCCTCCTCCACATGCTCTTGCCACCAAGATGTTCATCTCACCACCAGCCCAGAATCAACAAGGGACTTGAGTCTCTGAACCAGAACCAAAATGAATCTTTCTTCCTTTAAGCAACAAGAAAAGACATCTTAAGTTTCTCCCTCTCAATTACTATTAGGAGCATAGACTTTTATCCTCCAATTATATTTTTTGAATGGCTGCCATAAAAATACAAAGATTTCCTGGTGTCTTTTGTAGTAAGAAATTTAAAGGTGTTTTAGCTTTTTCTAACCCAACTAGCTCCCACATAATGAGACAGACCTGTTAGATTTATTCAACAAGACTTAAGCACAATCACTGAGCAGATATTCACCTATTCTAACCCTCGAGGCTATCTTAGTTACTCCCCAGTCACACACCCTGAGTTACTTGCATTTAGTCTCTCCTTGCCTTGCTCTGCTGTAGCTGTCTGTCCTCATGAAGAACTCTCTTGGTGATTCTTCCTGCCCGACGTCATGGCGACCTTCTTCCTCCTCCCTCTCCTCTGGGACCCCTGGCCAGCCTTCTTATTGACTGTTCTTGCAGAGGACATAGGTTTAGTTCCTAGCAGGTAGTTCCTTTAGTTCCTAGAAGGTAATTCCTTCTACCTGGTACCCCTGGCTCGGAAAAGAAGTCAAGCCTTCCTATCTCCTCTGCCCAGCCATTGGCTCTTCAGCTTTTTATTAACCAAACAGAGATAATTAGGAAGCATTCTTTACACCACATTGATACAGGAGATTATTCAATATCCACGACAATGACTATGTCCAGACTATAAAAAGATGCTGGGACACAGAAATCAGCCTCTGAATACACAGTACACAAGACTCTCCTTCAACAGTCTTTGTTTCTGAAAGTTCCAAAACATAGAAATTTATTTATTTATTTTAAAGCATGTGACAGGTTTGAATGAGAATGGCCCCCATAGGCTCACATATTTTAATGTTTGGTTCCCCGTTAGTGGAACTGTTTGGGAAGGATTAGGAGATGAGGCCTTGTTGGAAGAGGTGTGCCACTGGGGGTGGGCTTTGATGTTTCAAAAGGCCTAGTCTCCAGCCAGGCATGGTGGCCCACACTTTTAATCCCAATACTCGGGAGGCAGAGGCAGATGAATTTCTGTGAGTTCAAGGCCAGCCTGGTCTACAGAGTGAGTTTCAGGACAGCCAGGGCTACACAGAGAAACCCTGTCTTTTTTAAAAAAAAAAAAGGCCTAGTCTCCATCTCTCTCTTTATCTACATCTTCCAGATCAGATGTGAATTCTTAGTTACAGCTCCAGCACCATGCCTGCCTGCCTGCCACCATGATTCCCACCATGATGATCATGAATTAATCCTCAGAAGCTGTAAGCAAGCCTTCAATGAAATGAATCTTTCTGTAAGCTGCATTGGTCATGGTGTCTTTTCATACCAATAAAAACAGTAACCAAGACAAAACATTTGAAATTTTTTAGTTATTTATTATATTTTATGTTTATGAATGCTTTGCCTGTATGCATTCAAGGCCAACATGTGCATACCTGGTGCCTTCTGAGGTCAGAAGAAGACACTGGATCCTCTAGAACTGGAGTTGCCAGTGGTTGTAAGCTACATGTAGGTGCTAGGAACTAAATCTGTGTCCTCTGCAAGAACAGTCAATAACCTCTGAGCCATCTTTCAGCCCTCATAGAAAAACTTTCACCAGGTGTGGTAGCACACACCTTTATCCCAGCACTTGGGAGGCAGAAGCAGGTGGATCTCTGTGAGTTCAAGGCTAGCCTGGTCTACAAAGTGAGTCCAGGACAGCCAGGGTTATACAGAGAAACCCTGTCTCGAAAAACAAACAAAAACTTTTATAAAATAAAATTTTATGCTTTTCTGTCTTTTTTTTTTTGTTTGAGAGGTTCTCACTATGGGTATAAAGACTAGGTTGGTCTTCAACTCAGAAATCCACCTGCCTCTGCCTCCCAAGTGCTGGGATTAAAGGTGTGTGCACCTGGCCCTGTTTTTCTTTGTCTGTCCTTCCTTCCTTCCTTCTTTTCTTTCTTTCCTCTTTCCTTCTTTCTTTTTAACGTATGTCTTATTAGTTTTAGAGATTTCATTCATAAACTTTGTAATAAGTAAATTAAAATATTACTTTCTCTCTCCTAAAACACATCAAAAGGAGTAAAAAAAGAGATGGTCCTCTGTTTTATCTCTGCAAGCATTACACACATGTGGTGGCCAGACATGCCTGCAGGCAAACACTGTACACATAAATACAGATAAATCTCTTTAAAGAGGAGTGCAATCAACACTAACAAAAAACTTTAATGGTATTTAACATAGTTACTAAAAACATTATTTCAACATGAATTCAATATGAAATTAGGATTTTTATTTATTCTTTTTTAAGTTTTTGAGACAGGTTCTTACTATGTAGCCCTGGCTGTCCTGAAACTCACTACATAGACCAGGCTGACCTTTAACTCATAAAGATCTGCCTGCCTCTGCCTCCTGAGTACTGGGATTAAAAAGTCTAGCTATTTTATTTATTTAGATTTATATTGGGGTGGGGTTTGAGATAGGGTTTCTCTGTATAATAGCTCTGGCTGTCCTGGACTTGCTTTGTAGACCAGCTGGCCTTGAATTCACAGAGATCCACCTGCCTCTGCATCCCAAGTGCTGAGATTAAAAGCATACACCACCACGCCTGGCTTATTTTATTTATTTTTAAGTTATTATTTATAACTGCATGTATGTGTGTGTGTGTGTTTGTGAGAGAGAGAGAGAGAGAGAGAGAGAGAGAGAGAGAGAGAGAGATGTTTGTGGATGCCCATGGAGTCTACAGGTGTTGGATCTCCTAGAGCTGGAGCTGATGTTACAGGCAGCTTAGCCCCCTGATATGAGTGCTCAGAATTGAACTTGGGTTGGGTTGCCTTTAAGATCCAGACAGTCTTGTGCTGGATGTGGTGGTCCATGCCTTTAATTTCACCATTCGGGAGGCAGAGACAGGCAGATCTTTGTGGGTTCAAGACCAGCCTGGTCTACAAAGTGAATTCCAGAACAGCCAGAGCTATAATACAGAGAAACTCTATCTCAAAAAACCAAACCAATACAAAACAAAAAGACAGTCTTATATATCTTGGATGACCTTATATATCCTTGAGGAGGATGACTTTTAAGTTCTGGTCCTTATGCCTGTACTTCCCAAGTGCTGTAATTAGTTACAGGTGTGCATCATCATACTCTGTAAGTGGTGTTGGGGTTGGATTCAGGGTTTTGTGCATGCTAGCTAAACACTGTACTGATTGAGCTATACTTCCAAGCCCTTAAACTTTTTAAAAAATTTATTAAGGGCTTATTTGACCCTACAGTACACCTCAATTTGCATGAGAGAGTTTTTTTTTTTTTAATTTTTATAGGCCGAGCATGGTGGCATAAGCCTTTATTCCCTGCACTCGGAGGCAGATCTCTGTGAATACAAGGCCAGCCTGGTCTACAGGGTGAGTTCCAGGACAGCCAGGGATACACAGAGAAATCCTGTCTCAAAAAACCAAAATAAGAAAAAAAATATTATTATTATTATTTTTGGTGTTTTGAGACAGTGTCTCTCTACATAGCTCTGGTTGACCTGTAACTCCCTACGTAGACCAGGCTGCCCTCAAACTCACAGAGATCCTCTCCCTCTGCCTCCCAAGTGCTGGATTAAAGATGTTTGCCACCCCACCTGGTCCTGTTTCAAATATTTGAAAGCCACATGGGGCTGACTAGTGTAAAGGGTCAAATGCTATGTGTCCATCAATAATGGGATTGATCATCTACTATCTGCTAGGGTCAGGCAGGGCATGATGACACAGCCCTGTAATCCTAGCACTTATGAAGCTAAGGCAGGAGGACTGCAAGCTCAAGACTAGCCTCAGCTATAAAGTAAAACTGGGGAGGATGGGAGAGAGATCCTTCAGGAACCACTAACCATATCTGAGTTTCCATACGAAGAATAATACACACAAACAAACACATTTAATTCATATCTCCCAAGTGTTGACTTGGCAACTGCCTCTGTTGAGATAGTGCAGCCCCAAGAGATTATGTACCCAAGGAATGAAGTGGAGACAATGGGGAAATCAACAACAAAATGAAACATCCTGGAGAGAATATGAAGGAAATAAAGCAAATAAGAAATCTCAATCTGAGGAGAAGCATATTCAGAAGCAAAACACTTTAAACTCCTGAGTGCCAAAAAAAATATTATGTGTTTACTGGGACCATCTTGAACACCACTTCCCTTAAGATTCTGGATCAAAACATCAAGAATATTCAAAGTTAAGCAGAAACTATAGTTTGATTGTAGGGCACTTGCTTAACATGTATGAAAGCAAGGGTCAATCGTCAGCACCAGAAACATGTATGCACAGAGTATCTAAGGTTACTTTCTATTGATTCTTTTTAAAAATAAAGTCTATGCAGATGCATAGTGTGGGAGTACTGAAGGTGTGTGGCAAATGGAAGAGTGTATGACATGGACTTTCTCTGCAATTCCTGGGTCTTGAGTGAACAGTCAACCTGAAGCTACCAGCTCTCAGCTGCATCTGTGATCACAAAGGTGAAGGCTGTAATGGAACCAACATTATTATTATTATAAGGGCAGCAGCTAATAATGTTATTTGAGGTTTTCTGAGTCCAAAAGAAGGGTAGGAACCTTTCCTTCGTTCCATTCAACCTTCAAGTCTCCCTTTCTCAAACAACTAACACTATGGCTGAAGTCCATGCTTATTTCCCAGCCAGTATGCTCACTGAGATTCAGTCACCACTAAGAAAACGTTTCTGGAACTCTAAAACCATATACATGGCAACTGCCAATTTCTGACCAATCTCTCAGATAGCTACTGTCTGGACCCCTTGGGATATGAAAGTTCCACAGTGAAAACATAATAATTAACATCAGATTAGTAGAGAAAACTCGCCTGAGAATGGATGCTTACTTCGTGGTCATCACCAGCAAATAGCTTGCTTAAGGACTAAATGATGTAACACATCATTTAGTTTGACACGTGATCTAGTTTTTAGTAAATAAACGTCCAACCGATCCTTGCTGTCCCTACTCTACATTAATAACAATGAAATAAACAAGCAACAGTGTGGATGGAGGAGAGATGGAGAAGGATCTTGGGTGTTTTGTTGCCGCCCCATTTAAAAGGTGAAGCAAGGCAGGATGAGCTCAGAGCACTCTTGGTATTCCGGAGTCGGGAGAGGGCAAGGGACCCCAGCGAATCTCAAAGCGAAGAGCGGGCGATTGGAGGCGTGTCTCCGAAGTGAGAGGCGTGGTCTGCAGGACCACAACGGGGGAAGTTTGGAGAAAAACAGTTGTGATTGGATGAGGTAGGGCTTGAGGGAGGAGCTATGGAAGTTAAGGGCCCAACCTAGAAAAGAAGCCAGTGAGGAAAGACCTTAGGGAATTGTGGGCATGGGCTCTATGAGGAGGGATCCGGAGAAGGTGGTGCTGAACAGAAAAAAAGGGGGCTAAAGGTGTAGTTAGGTGGTACTCTATGGCAACAGGTCTAATGGAAAGAGAATCCTTCAAAATGACAGACCAAGCAGGAAGGAAGACTGTGGGGAGGAGAGGGTTGGAAGGTGCGGTCGCAGGGAGAGAGAAACCAACCAGGGTCGAAGGCGAGTTGAGCGGATGATGTAGAATGGCTCACCTGTCTCTGGCGTCGCAGCCTCAGCTCTGTGTTTGCCCAGCTCGCAGAACCTCCCCCAGAGCGCCTGCGGCTCCTAGGATCCTCGAAACTCTTAGCTGGACGCCCAGGTCGCTGCCATGACAACGACGTACCACGCCGCCGTGCCCACGGGGCGGGGCGGAGCGGAAGGCGCCCCCACGGCAAAGGGGCGGGGCCGGAAGTACGTTCCCTGGCCTCTGGGTCGCCATCTTGTCATTGCGTGTTGCCTTCGTGCTAGGAGATCATCCTTGCCGCTGCATTGGTTGTCGCCACCGAGGCGGACTGGCAGCCCTGAGCGTCGCAGTCATGCCGGCCGGACCCGTGCAGGCGGTGCCCCCGCCGCCGCCAGTAGCCACGGAGCCCAAACAGGTACCGCTCCCCGTGCTCCTCAGCAGCCCTGGTATAGGCCTCGTCCCTCCCCTCCCGCGCGGGACTTACGGCACTCCGGCTGGAAGCTCTGGCCGCCCTGAAGGACCTGGAGAGACTGCAAGTCCCAGGAGGCAGCGCCCTGCGTTGTCTTCTGGTCCCGAAAAGAGCCACCTAGAACCGGAGTTCTCAAACTAGCCTGCGGACTTGCATCCTCGGCATCACCCCGGGGCTTATTAGAATCATGAAGCCTCCATTCTAAACCTCCTAACTTTAACCAGATCCCTTGGTGTTTCGTTAAAGTGTGAGAAGCATTGGGCCATCCTGTTCACTCTCGCAGTTGGGCCTACCGGTTGTTCAACTTTTGTCCAGTAATCTCTAATTTCCTAACCTTCCCTGTGACTATGGGTTTTTAAAAAACACCAACGAGGTGCTTTCCCCAAACCAGACAGGTGCCAGACTTCATCCTTAACAGAATGAATGAGCCATAACTCTTGTCTTAGGAGAGAGCCCACACTAGTGAAAAGATAGACATGCACAAACACTCACTGAATGTTTATTGTTTGCATCAGTGTACGTGATTGTCAGACAGCCTTTAAAAGTTCTTTTTTGTATTGTTTTTGGTTTTTCGAGACAGGGTTTCACTGTGTATCCTTTGGCTGTTCTGGACTCACTTTGTAGACCAGGCTGGCTTTGAACTCACAGAGATCTGCCTGCCTTTGCCTCCCAAGTGAGTGCTGAGATTAAAGATGTGCGCCACCATGCCCAGCCTTTAAAAGTTCTTAAGGGTGGGCACATGACACGCATCAGCATGTGCAATTAAATACAGATAAACCATGACTGTAATCACCATTGCTTGAGAGAATAGGGGGGAAGTAAATGAAAAGGAAGTTCACAGGAGTGAGAGGTGAGTTGCTATTTTAGAAGAATAAATAGCAATGAAGATGGAAGATGAAGAGTGATGGCGGAAAGGAACTTACATGTTCAGCATACATTTATCAGACACATGCTCTGTATTATTGCTCTGGCCTCAGAATACAATCCCAAATATGACAGATGGAGGCCCATGCCTTTTCTCCAAACAGTTATATATTTGTGTGCCTGTGTGTTCTCAGTATTTTCCTGTACACTGGGAGAAAACAGACAAGGTGATAATAATGATAAAGCCACCAAGGAAGGAATCAGCTGGTCCCTCTGTTGTCAAAGGTACATGAGCAAGTGTGGCTTAAATTTGGGATAATGGTGGCAGGGGATTTAATTCGTAGGATTTGAATATGTCCCTGAAGATAGTAGACATTTAGAGCTGTATAGGCTGTTGGTGTTGAATTACACTGAAGCTATGTTTATGGAATGGGTGTATAGAAAGTGGACAGTTAAGGCAGAATGAGCTATCAACCAGGTCTTTTTCTTCTTTTCTCTTTCTTTATTTCTATTTGTGCTGAGGATAGAATCCAGGACCTCGTGCACAGTAAACACTAAACCACTGAGCAGTTCTCTTACTTTCTTGCCTCTTAACAGGCACTCAATAAGTATTCTGTGTGAGACACAATACTAGGTTCAGGGCTGAAGACATGGCCTTTTAGATTCTGGAATATGGTTTCTTAGATTGTAGTCAACATCCCTGAATCTGAATCACATCAACACTTGGTAAAAATGCAGATTAGGGGACTAAGGTTATCAATTTAGTGCCTTGCTTAACATATGTAAGGCTCTGAGTTTGAACCCTAGCTTGTCAATAAAAAATTTTAAAAATGCAGATCTGACCCCACAGACAGTCTGTCTAGAGTAGAGCCAAGGAAGCCATTCTTTTCCCTAGTTCTTAGGAATGGCCATATAAATACTGTACAGTTAAGAAAACTGTTTTGTTTTTAACTTTGTCCTCAGATCCTAACCCAAGGAAATCTGCAGGACAAAGACTATGCTGTCAGTGGTATCATGGAGAAATGCTGAGGGCTGGTGTAGGGTTTATGATATCCTAACTCAAACCAGGTACTTGAAGACCTTACTTCCTTTTTCTGTTTTCACAGCCAACTGAAGAAGAAGCATCGACAAAGGAGGATTCCACCCCTTCCAAGCCGGTAGTAGGGATTATTTACCCTCCTCCAGAGGTCAGGAATATCGTTGACAAGACTGCCAGTTTTGTGGCCAGGTAACAGCTGCTTCTGCACAGTGGGTCA
Source organism: Lophiomys imhausi (assembly GCA_907164525.1). Lineage (NCBI taxonomy): Eukaryota > Metazoa > Chordata > Mammalia > Rodentia > Muridae > Lophiomys > Lophiomys imhausi. The sequence continues at coordinate 1,356,501 of CAJQZJ010031795.1, read as the reverse complement.
GGGAAAGTTGTATAAAGCACTTTGTATCGGCCCAAGCCAGCATGGGGTTTTTAGAGGCTCTGGCCTAAGCTTGTCCTCCCAAAGTGCAGTAGGTCAGGGAGGTAGGCAACAGACAGGACTAGTGTCTTTGACATGCCACAGTAGTAACCATAGTGAGGACCAGACCTAGCTGGATAGTCAGTCACAAGGAGTTTCTGCTTCTAACACTAGCTGAGAAAATTCCTGGTCGTTTCTTTGTAGCTAATGATGTGTATATGCTCTGTGTTTGAACTGCTGGCCTGAGGAAATAAAAAGCAGAGTTGATGTTTCTTGTGTAAGGACTGCTTTCCACGGAGCCTCAAATGATCTTTTTTTTTTTTTTTTAATTTTTTTTGATTCTTCGAGACAGGGTTTCTTTGTATAACCACTCTGGCTGTCCTGGACTCACTTTGTAGACCAGGCTGGCCTCGAACTCACAGAGATCCGCCTGCCTCTGCCTCCCGAGTGCTGGGATTAAAGGCGTGCGCCACCACGGCCCGGCGTCAAATGATCATTTACAGATGAGTCAAGAGAAAGCTCGTAGGCCTGAATGAAACCCAGTTATGTTGTCAGTATGTTAGCTGTCTTCGCAGGCAGGGTGAAATCGGTCAGGGTTTCTCTCAGCCTCCCTGTCCTATGTGCTCCTACATCCTTAGGTGGACTCTTCTTGAGGGCCACTTGACTCCAAAGATCAATACATCCCTTGGCTTGGGGTACTATACAGTATTCTTTTGGCAACCAGCAGCTATATCCAGTTTGCAGATGTTTTGTTTGTCCTTAAAATTTTTTTTTTTAATTCCTATTGCCACACTTAAAAATGAAACGATTTCACACTTAGTTTGGATTTCTGGCTTTTCTTGAACTAGACTGCTTCTTACATGTGCTACTTGGCCCTGAATAGTGTCTGGGAGCATTGCTGTCCAGGACACACTTTGACAGTCGGCCCCCTGAGGCAACATCCCATTGCCTTGTATCATGTAATAGATGTTTCTTTCCCAACTTCTTAATTAAGTAAAGCATCAAAACAGATTTCTGATTGGTATCTTTTACAATGTTCACTCCTTGAGAGTTCATATCACTTTAAGGGATTTTCACTTAAAAGTTGCCCTAAGATAGGACATTGAGTGTTGTGTGTAATTTGGCTAATGTTTCATAGCAACCCCAATGCCTTTCCCCTTTCTCCTGTGATGTTAATAATTGGGGAAGGGTAGCCAGGTGAGGTGGTGCACGCCTTTAATCCTAGCACTTGGGAGGCAGAGACAGGCGGATCACTGTGAGTTCGAGGCCAGCCTGGTCTACAAAGCGAGTCCAGAACAGCCAGAGCTGTTACACAGAGAAACCCTGTCTCCAGCCCCCCCCCCAAAAAAAAAATTGGGGAAGGGATGTTACATAAGGAATTAGTGAAATCTTACTGTCAGGACAATTCCTGCCAGCTATTGTCGCCTTTTCCTGTTTCCTTCTGCCCTTGTCATCCTTTTTTAGATATGGCGGTACCAACACAAGCACTATCATGTCTCGATTTTCTTTGCATGCTAAACTGTAAACATTTCCTACAGTGCTTCATGATTTCCCTGTGATGCATGCTTTCTGTGGAGAGGATGTAGGGTGTCTAGGCTATGTATTTTCTTTTGAGATTGTTTCCAGTGTTTCTACTTGGTTAGTGAAGCTGTAAGAGGAGTTTGAACATCTTTCTCTCTTTAGTGGTTTCTTTAGAAGAAAATTTGATGTGAAACATTAATGGCTAAGAGAGCTGGATACACATAGACACCACGTGGATCTTAACAAGCCTAGGCCTGGGTTGTGCAATCCTAGCCCATCTAAGCTAACTCATAATTCTATTACCCAAATATGACCCCATATATATATACGTCCCTTTAGACTATTCTCCACACTAAGCTGATGTTCCAGGACACGTGTGGAAGGATCTTCTTTAATCTACCCCATAGCATGTCCTCCTTGTTTACTCCTGGCTTCTTCCCAGCCTCCTCCTTCTCAAAATGCTCTGTATCTCTCTCAAAAAGCCCTCGAACCTTAGTTCCACCTATCTCTGTCTTTGCCCAATTTCCAGGCCTCAGCATTTATTTAACCATTCAGAGTCAATTAAGTAACAGACAACAAATAGGACCAATCAACATTTAGAATGCTTCACACCACCCCATCAGTTAAGAGAGCATTAAAAGAAAAGATTCTGGGGACTGGGGAGGTGGCTCAGCTCATCAAAGTGCCAGTCACAGAAGCAAGAGAACCTAAGTTTGGATTCCCAGCACCCATGAGAAAGCAAGATTTAGCGATGCCTACATCTGGTAACCCAGAACCAGGAAATAGAGACTGCTACATTCCCAGAACTCACTGGCCGGTAGTCTAGCTAACTGATGTGCGACAGATTTAGTGAGAGGCCCTTGTCCTTTGTCTCAATACTAAGGTAGTGTATTGATGTACTCTGAAGGCAGGGCAGGTCAATCTCTGAGTTTCAGGCCAACCTAGTCTACATAGCATTTCAGGCTAGCGAGAGACACATAGACCCTATCTAAAATACATCTGTACATAAGTTCATGAGTTGGGAGTGACTGAGGAAGACAAGTACTTCAGCCTCTGGCCTCCACAAGCATGTGCACACAGGTGTGCACTTAGAAACACCTCAGATAGCTTCTCCAGCAGCTCCCCAGTAAGTGTGTCATGCTGTGCTGCCACACGCAAAAAGCAGAGCTAATCAAGTTCTCTTTAAAAAAAAAAAAGTGCTTGTTACTGGGCGTAGTGATGCACACCTATCATCTCAGTGCTAGAAAGGAGTATTGAAAGCTAGAGACCAGTTTGGCTATATAGTGTACTCTATTTCACAAAAGGGTAATAGGAGCTAGAGAAGTGACTTAGAAGTTAAGACGACTTTCTGCTCCTTCAGAGGGCATGAGTTTAACTCCCAGTACTCATGTCAGCCAACTCACACCAGAGAATATGAATACCTATATGCATGCGTGTGCACACACAAACAAGGTAAAATTTTTATTTATTTAAATTTTTTTAGAAAAGGAAAACAGAATGGATTGGAGCCAGTCGTGGCACATTCCTTCAAGTCCTATAATCTGTGAGGTAGAGGCAGGTGAATCTCTGTAAGTTCAAGGCCAGCCTGGTCTACAGTGTGAATTTCAGATCAACTAAGGCCAAGACCTTGTCTTAAAAAAAAAAAAAAAAAAGAAATAAAAAATAAATGGGTTGGTTGTGTAGCTTAGTGATGGGGTGAGTGAGTGCACAGTGTATGAGTTCCATCTCTAGTGGTGTAAAAAGTCCACCGTGTTTCTAGATGGTCATTTATGCAGTCATTTTTGTAGGCATTCTAAAATCTGAATGTGAGGTGGCTCAGTGGGTAGTGCTTGCTACCCACTGCATTAGGACCTGAGCTTGGATCTCCAGCACACACATAAAAGCATTGTGTGTGTGTGTGTGTGTGTGTGTGTGTGTGTGTGTTGGAGGGGGCAATTGTAACCCCAGCTCTGGTGAGTAAAGATGGGCAAATCCTTGGAGCTTACTGGCTGGCCAGCCTGCCTAACCATGATGGTGAGCTCCAGGTTCAGTACAAGACCCTGTCTCAAAAAAAATACAGTTGAAAATGATAAGAGGAAGTTACCCAGTGTCAACCTCTGGTCTCCATGTGAGCATTCGAGCACACACATTTTCTCCCCCCCTTCCCTCAGAAATTGTAAATAAAATTGAACTTGCTTTTTTGTGCTTCACAATAAAGGGACAGGTCAAGATCTTGTTCTGACAGAGAGTGGTATATAAGTCTCTGTTCTGCTGGGCCACGTACTCAGGAGTAGGCAGTGGGTATCTGCAGCCAAATGTAACTGACTAAAAGGAATTTTTTCTCCTTAGATGGGTCTTGCTGCATTTTCCTTTCAAAAACTAACTTAGAAATTACCTTAAAACCCTACCAGCTGGGCTGAGTCAGAGTCAGGCTTTTCTGCTGAAATCTGTTCATTGTGTTGGAAAATCTAATTCTAAAATTAGTAGTAAGCCAACTTAGAGCAATGAGATTTCTTAGAATAAGTACATCTGCCTTCTCATATCTTTTTAACTGTTTCCTGATGTGTAGGGGCTATGGCGTAGGAGGTAGCACTGCAAGTGACAATCAGACCCCCTTTTCCAGAAGCCATTAGTCCCCATGGGCATTTTCTAGGCATGGTGACCTGATTTGGTAGGACCAAATCTGTGTCCATCCTGCCTGTGTGTGGTTTGCATTACATAGGGAGATAGGATAATGCTTCTTTCAAACCGTGAGGTTCTAGTGGGACAAATGCACAGTCAAATTGAGATCTCATAGGATTAGTCATGCTACAGGGCATGACCAGAACTTGCTGGAGACTGTGTTTTTCTCTTTTCAATATTAGGAGGTACAGAGGGAAAGTAGTATTAGCCACATTATACATATGGGAAAAGTCAAAGCAAGGAATATTTTGGAACCTTGCTCTGTGTGAGACTAAGTAGTGTCCATATCTTGTGTCTTTTTAAGGCTTATGTGCCTTTTGGCTGACACAGATGTTATATGTAAGTATGATACTTGGAGCTAGGTTTAGTGGCACAGTTAAGTGCACCTGGAAGTAAAGGCAGACAAATCTGGAGTTCAAGACCAGCTTAGCCTGGACTCAGGAGACCCCATCTTAAAAAAGCAGAAGAAGAAACTATAGTCTTTTGAGTTACATCTACTGGGATTCTAAAAATCAGGATTCCCCCAAACACTTTTTCATTATCCTAGAAGTTTGCATTTCTTTAGTGTGGGTACATATCTGTATTTGCATGCACACACAAACACACAAGTACACATGGATCAGAGTACAGTTTGTGAGAGTCAGTTCTCTCCTTTTCCCATGTGGAATCAGAAGGTCAAGCTCAGGTTGCCCATCTTGTCAGCACTAGCGTTTACCCACTCAGCACCACACCATGACCTTATCCTGTATATATACAGGATATATAAATCTTGCAGAGCAACTTTTCCTTTGTGGGCCTCCCAGTAATAAATTAAGTTACTTTAGGCAGTATTTGAACGAGGCATTAACATTTACTAGTTGTTTGAGGGGTTGGTTTGTTTGTTTGGAGCTGAGAACCATATCTGGGACCTTGTGCACAAATAGATAAGCACTCTACAATTGTGTCATATTCTCAGCCAAAAAAATAAATAAATGTTGCTGAGCGGTGGTGGCGCACTTTAATCCCAGCACTTGGGAAGCAGAGGCAGGTGGATCTCTGTGAGTTTGAGGCCAGCCTGGTCGACAAAGCGAGTCCAGGACAGCCAGAGCTGTTATACAGAGAAACCCTGTCTCGAAAAACCAAAAATTAAAAAAATAAATAAATAAATCTTTCATTACAAGAAGAAAGCAATCGCTCAGCTCATTGTGGATATTACAGAAGTGGCAGAGGAGCTAAGGAATGACTGGTGGAAGCATCCAGGCCCACTGGCAGATGGTACTGACTCCTGATTCCTACATGCTCAAAGAGGAACTCTGCTATCCTGAGGGTTGGAGTGGTTTGGTGGGTGGGTAGTGGCACAGATGTTGAAACAGGATGGTATTTGGATCTAAGTAGTTATAAAGGTTGTGGTGTTCATTCTTTGGTGTGTTATTTATTTTGCAGAAATGGGCCTGAATTTGAAGCTAGGATCCGACAGAATGAGATCAACAACCCCAAATTCAATTTCTTAAACCCCAATGACCCTTACCATGCCTACTACCGCCACAAGGTCAGCGAGTTCAAGGAGGGGAAGGCTCAAGAACCCTCAGCTGCCATCCCCAAGGTCATGCAGCAGCAGCAGCAGCAAGCCACACAACAGCAGCTGCCCCAGAAGGTTTGAAGCCCAGCACCTCTCTGTGGGTTAGTTAGGGAGGGAGCAAGAGCAGGCAGGGCTGTGGGCACAATTAGCTCTACTTTTCACAGTCCCAACTATCAGGACAAAATAGTTACCCTCATCTTCAGAAGCACTGAGGACACATGCACAGCACTTCTTGAGCTCTGGTTGGTCAAGCTGTGCTCTGGGCTCAGATCATGAAGAGCCCAGCAGAATAACTGTTTAACAGATGGCGAAGCTTAGGTTTGTCCAAATATGGTTGATTGCTCCAAGGTGGAGTGTGTGAACAACCTTTTGTCCTGCCTGAGCTGAAGGAGGTGATGTAGCCTTGTGCCATTCCTTCCCTTGTGTCCCCCAATACTCAATTTTTGCTGGGGCCCAGGAGTTTTGAAGCCAGCACTAGTGACAATCAAGAGTGTCAGTGAAGCCAGAAAGGGCCAGTGCATTTTGTCTACTGTCTAGAACTGGCCTGATCTTTTCATTTTGCACCATTCTCAGACTTTTGTGGAAAAAGCAGCCTTTTGTTTGCCATGAAAAATAAAAATTGAAGTCATGTTTGAAGAACTTGCATTACAATTGCTGCTTATAGGGCCTAAGGCTGCCTTAGTTTTGTCATTTATGAAAAGTATTCATAGTACCTGTTGTACTTCCTGGTTATCTTGGAAGTCATTGATGTACTTAATGTGGGGGATTCACCACACACACATGGCCCTTACTGTATTTCTAACATCTTAAGTCAGACTTTACAATCCATTTCCTATATATTTTTGCCACATCTTTAGGCCTTTGATTTCCGGGACAGGAGCAGAGGTGTGGACTGTCTTACTTGAAGCAGATTAGGGAGTCTAGACACAGTTGGGGGAGATGGTGGTGCCAGTCTTCTCAGCAAGTCCCAGTGATGCTCACAAGTAACAGAACACAGAAGTCTGTGGCCATTCTGCTGCGGAGTTCGTTTACTCCTGTTGTTATTCTACACTCTTTGTCTTAGGTCCAAGCCCAGGTGATCCAAGAGACCATAGTACCGAAGGAGCCCCCTCCTGAGTTTGAGTTCATCGCTGATCCCCCGTCTATCTCAGCCTTTGACCTGGATGTAGTGAAACTGACAGCTCAGTTTGTGGCCAGGAATGGGCGCCAGTTTCTGACCCAGCTTATGCAGAAAGAGCAGCGCAACTACCAGTTTGACTTTCTCCGCCCACAGCACAGCCTCTTCAACTACTTCACAAAGCTGGTGGAGCAGTATACCAAGGTTCTGAGGGGTGGAGGGCGGTATCCCACCACTGGGAGGACAGCATCCACTCTGTCAGCAAGCATGCTTGCTTTGTGGGATCTCTGGGAAAATGTGAATCCCAATCCCAGCTTAATGTAAAGTCTTAGTGTGAAAAAGTGTGTGTGTGTGTGTGTGTGTGTGTGTGTGTGTGTGTGTGTGTTTTCTTCTGTGCCTTGCCGTGGAGCACACTTGGGGTCAGAAAACAGCTTTCTGTTCTCTTCTACTGAGGAGCAAACTCAGGACATCAGAGTGCATAGCAAGTGATTTTACCTGATGAACAATTTTGTTAGCTCTAAATTTGTTTTGTTGCTGTTGTTTTGGCTTTTTTGAGAGAGTTTCTTTATATAGTCAGGGCTATTCTAGAACTCAATCTATAGATCAGGCTAGCCTTGAGAACTCACAGAGATCCACCTGTCTCTGCCTCCCAAGCACTGGAATTAAAAGTGTGTGCCACCAGGACCAGCCCTGAATTTTTCCTGTTTTTGTTCTTTGGGTTTTTTTTTTTGTCTGTTTCTTCAAGACAAGGTTTCTCTGTGTAGTTTGGTTGTCCTGGAACTCACTCTGTAGACCAGACTGGCCTTAAACCCAGAGATCTGCCGGCCTCTGCCTCCCGAGTGCTGAGATTAAAGATGTGTGCCATCACCATTCAGCCACTTTTTTTTTTCCAAGATGGGAAGTGAGGGTTGGGGATCTCTCTGTGTAACCCTAATCCTGACCAACCCTGTTTTGCCTGCATGTATGTCTGGATAAGGTTGGTCAGATCCCCTGGCACTGGAGTTACAGAAAGTTGCGAGCTGCCATGTGGGTGCTGGAATTGAAGCCAGGTCCTCTTAAACTCTGAGCCGTCTCTCCAGCCCCAGTCCTCACAAAGCTTTAAGTGGTGTTTCCCTAACTTTCACAAGCCTAGACAGGTGAAGAAAGATTTCATGGGGCTCCAGTTAGTACACCTCAGTGGTAGAGTGTTTCTTTAGCATGGAGAGGGCCCTGGATTCCACACTGGAGAAAAAAGGCCAGAAAGAGTGAAGTGTGAAGTCATTCATGATCTCTATGGTCTCAGGCTTGCAAGCTTGTTGCTGAGATTCAGACCTTTGTTGTTTTTACCCTGTGGAGTAACTGACAGGAGGAACAGTTCAGTATGAGTCTACTGACTTAGAAAACGTAGGTGTGCAGCATCTTCCCGTTTGGCCCCAATAACGTGAAAGGCAGCCACTGTTCTCACAGAATTATCCTGGTTGGTGTCACACAGACCTTGCAGCACTGGGACTGGAGATCTGACACTTTTTACTTCTAACTCTAGATCGTAGTTACTAGGTTGCATTGCTGCAGTCTTGAATCAACATGGCAAGTCAGGCATGGCAGTGCATGTCTTTAGTCCTGGTACTCTTTGTTGTTTGTCAAAAGACATGTCTTATTTTGTAGTGTTGGTTCATTTGAAACTCACTATGTTGACCAGGCTGTCCTTGAACTCACCTGTCTTCCTCTATAGCACTCTTGAGGGAGGAGGATCATTGTGAGTTTAAGGGTAGTCTGGACTACTTAGTAAGTTCCCAGACAACCTGGGCTATAGACTGAACTGTCTTTTAAAAAAGATCTAATAGCTGGGTGTGGTGGCCCACGCCTTTAATCCCAGCACTCGGGAGGCAGAGGCAGGCAGATCTCTGTGAGTTCTAGGCCTGCCTGGTCTACAGAGTGAGTCCAGGGCAGCCAGAGATATACAGAGAAACCCTGTCTGAAAAAAGAAAGAAAGAAAAAAAGAATCTGATATGGCAATCTAGTATTTAAAATTAATTAGGTCAGGCATGGTGGCACACACCTTTAATCCCAGCATTCAAGGGGGAGAGACAGGCGGATCTCTATGAGTTTGAGGCCAGCCTGGGCTATAAAATGAGTCCAGGACAGCCAGGACTACACAGAAAAACCCTGTCTTAAAAGACCAAAAAAGAAAAGAAAAATAAAATGACCAAATCTAGAATCTAGTAGAACCGCTCATACAATGACTGAAACTCAAAGCCAGAGGATTGCTGTAAGTATACAGCATCAGTTTTTTTTTTTTTTTTTAATTATGTGTGTGAGTGGTTTGCCTGTATGTATATCTCTTCACCACTTGTGTGCCTGGTACCATGGAAATGAGAAGAGGCCATCAGATCTCCTGATACTAGAGTTATAGATGGTTGTGAGCCACCATGTGGATGCGGGGAATTGAACCCAGTCATCTGAAGAACGGTCACTGCTCTTAGCTTCGTGCCATCTCTTGAGCCCCATAGTATCAGTTCTAAGTATGGTCTAGGCTCAGTTGGAACTGCTTCCATAGGTAGAAACTCTCAGATCTCTAGGTTGTTACTTTTTGTTCTTTTTTGTGAATTTGGAGATTGGCATTGACTCATAACTTGAAGGCAGTAGGGAAAGCTATACTAGATTCTAGGTAGATCCTAGGGTTAGAGGTACAAGGAGAGGCAAGGTAAAGTTGGAAGGGCTTGTTCCTTTCCTTGGAAAGTACACATTAGATATTATTTGGGGTTCTAGTAGTGAGAAGACAGGAACCTGTCTTCATGGAGTTTCTTAGTGGGGAGGAGAGTACAGGTGAGGTGTCTGTGTCAGATAGAGGTAGGTACTCTAGGTAAAAGGCAGGGGATGGAAATACTGGAAAGTAGGGAAGGAGGTACCTGGGGTCCCAGAGGAGGACTGAATAGCATGTTTAGAGCAATAGCGCATCAGGGTCACGTAACCAACCATAACATGGCATGTTCCAGGTACCTGCCAATGATTTGAGTCCCGGGAATCTTGGAAATGGCTTTCTCTAAAGGTGCTTCTTTTAGTGGTAATGTCAGCATTTGGAGAAGGAAATGCAAGTTCTAGTTGCTAAGTAACTTGCCCAGAGTCCATCAGGTGGAGCTGGGATCCATTGTGTCCTGTGATGGCCTGATTAGGCTGCCTCTTTGTCATGTACGGTGATGTACTGACAGTTGCTTTAATTCTCTTTCAGATCTTGATTCCTCCGAAAGGCTTATTTACAAAGCTCAAGAAAGAGGCTGAAAATCCCCGAGAAGTTTTGGACCAGGTAAACACAAGATTTTCTATTACCAGGAACCAATGCAGCAGGCTCTCTTTGTGTGGGGTTTTATTTTTGTTTGGAAACCATCTTTGAGGCAGTGCAAATTATCCTTCCCTAAACTGGTTGGTTGGTTTGTTTGTTTGTTTTGGTTTTTTGAGACACGGTTTCTCTGTAGCCTTGGCTGTCATAGACTCACTTTGTAGACCAGGCTGGCCTTGAACTCGCAGAGATCCACCTGCCTCTGCCTCCCGAGTGGGAGCTGGGATTAAAGGCATGCGCCACCACTGCCTGGCCCCTAATCTGAAATTTAAAACACTATAGAATCTGAAATTTTCTGCCTACGTGACACCAGACATTTAAAATTCCACATCTGACCTCATGTGATGGGTCACTTTCAAAATGCAGGTACACTAATGTCATATAAAATTAACCTTCAGCCAATGAGAATGAGGTGCCTATGGAATATAATGGCATCAGGTTTATACATAGGGTCCATCCCAGGGCATCTCATCATATTTTACAGATATTCCAAAATTAGAAACACTCTAAAAACAAACACCAAAGCATCTCAGGTAAGGGGTGGTCAGCTTGTACCTAGTCCTGGGGTGCTGAGAAGAAAAACCATGTGATGACTACCAGTCTGTTTTGTTCTCAGAAGCTTCAGTAACTTTCTTTCCCTACGCTTGGCAGTGAACCACCACCTGAACAGATCCCCGGGTGATAGAGGTGCTAGCTGCCTTTGAAGTCACCAGCTTTTCACAGTTGAGCAGGCATATCGGTGTGGGTTGCTTTTAACTGTGAGATGACTGCTTTTGAAGATACCAGGTTGTCTTCTTGAAATTTTTAAATGATTGCTAGGAATAGTATTTCATCTCTAATCCCAGCACAAGTTCAAGGCCACTCATGCCTACAGGTGGAGAGCCTGTCTCAAAAAACAAAGGCAAAAGTCTTTGTCAGTTTCATACATGTATATACTGATTTTTTTTTTTTTTTTTTTTTTTTTGGTTTGGTTTGGTTTTTCAAGACAGGGTTTCTATGTATATCCTTGGCTGTCCTGGATTTACTTTGGCCTCAAACTCACACGGATCTGCCTGCCTCTGCCTCCCGAGTGCTGGCATTAAAGGTGTGCACCACACCTGGCAATTATAGACAGCTGTGAAATATGGTTGCTGGGATTTGAACCTGGGTCCTTTGGAAGAACAGCCAGTGCTCTTAACCACTGATTTTTAGATGTCTTTGTCCCCTTTATTTTCTTTAATTTCTCCTGCATGTTCTACTGAAACCCTTTTCTTTCTTTCTTTCTTTTTTTGAAACCCTTTTCAGCAAGACCTCCTTCCTACTTTCATGTCATGTTTTTTGTATGGCCCACTGAGTTTATTAGAGTTGCTTATATGAGCATGGGATGAGAGATTATTTACTGGAGCATGGCCAATTTATCAGAGACTACACCAGAAAATGACACCCTTACCTAAACCACCCTTAATTGCCAGTAGTGCCTCAATGAGGGATACTCCTCTTCCATTTTTGGGTCCAGTAGTATACAGATAACCACAGCTGCAGTGAGTTTATGAGAGTAATGACTTTGTTGTGCTCAGAAGATGTCTTTTTGCTGCACATCTCCCCATCTTCTGGTCCTAACACTCTTTCCACTCTCTCTTCTACAAATGTTCACTGAACTTTGGGAGGTTTAGTACAAATAGCTCCTCTAGGACTGAGTACCACTGTCACTTATTCTCAGCATGAGTCTTCATTAACTGCCAAAAGATGTAATAAGTTTCTCTGGGGAGAACTAATCATAATATAAACTTAGAACACTAACAACATGACCATCTAGAAAAAAGGGTGTGTGTGATTGGTTCCCCCTAGGGCCTCTGACACTTGCAGCCACTAACTCTTGAGAAGGTTTACAGTACCAGTTGCTAGGTTTTCATGCATGTTTGCTGGAAGAAAGTTTGCTGCTATGAGCACAGAGCCCTTTGCCAACTCTGATGGAAGTTTCTCTTGTGGTTTGAAGGAGATGCCCTGAAGCCTCCTTGGAGGTACCTTGCTATTTCCTATCTCCATAGGTGTGCTACCGAGTAGAATGGGCCAAATTTCAGGAACGTGAGAGGAAGAAGGAAGAAGAAGAGAAAGAGAAGGAGCGAGTGGCCTATGCTCAGATTGACTGGCATGATTTTGTGGTGGTGGAAACAGTGGATTTTCAACCCAATGAACAAGGTAGGTCTGGGAAGAGAATGCCTCCAGGTGGGAGCCAGGAACCCTGATGTTCCCAGGGAGCAGCAGAATCAGGCAGAGGACTTGTTGTTGTATTTCTTTCTCTCTGTTCCAGACGGTTTCATCTGTCAAAGTTAAATGCAGTTCAGTAGCTGGTTACTATGTTAGACTCTGGTGTCCTCTGTAGATAATGAGATCAGACGGTTCTCCAGTCTTTGGGGAGCTCAGGCAGGATAAGGAATGCCTTTTCTTTTTTCTTTCTCTTTTGAGACAGCTCATATCAATCAATGTTTTCTAGAGGAATAGAACTGATAGAATTAATCTGTAGCCGGGCGGTGGTGGCGCACGCCTTTAATCCCAGCACTTGGGAGGCAGAGGCAGGCGGATCTTTGTGAGTTTGAGGCCAGCCTGGTCTACAAAGTGAGTCCAGGACAGCCAGAGATATTCAGAGAAACCCTGTCTCGAAAAACCAAAAAAAAAAAAAAGAATTAATCTGTATATATTAAAAGGAGATTTATTGTGACTCATAAGCTGTGATTTAGCAAGTTCAACAGTGGCCAGCCTCCCAGGAGACTGAATGTCTCAGCTGGCCTTGAGTCTCATTGGAATCCTGACTAGGGAGAGTATGCCTCAGCAGCAGATAGGCAAACTTTCCAAGAGTGGAAGCAAGCAGGCACAAAACAAAAGCTTCCTTCTTGCCTGTCTTTTTATATATAGGATGCCATCAGAAGGTATGGCCCAGATTTAGGGTGGGTCTCCCCACCTAAAGTGACCCAATCAAGAAGTCCCTCACAGGTCTAGCTGCTTGGGTTTTAGTTCATTCTAGATATAGTCAGGTTGACAACCAAGAATAGCCATCACACGGGGCCTCTTTATCCCTGGCTGTCCTAGAACTCACTGAGTAAACCAAGGTGCCTACAAACTCCGAAAAATCCACTTGCCTCAGCCTTCCAAGTGTTGGAATCAACTCAAAGTTCTTTGGACCCTGGCTTACCCTTTTAGGGAACTTTCCACCCCCAACGACACCAGAGGAACTGGGAGCACGAATCCTCATTCAAGAACGCTATGAGAAGTTTGGGGAAAGCGAGGAAGTGGAGATGGAGGTTGAGTCTGATGAAGAAGATGAGAAGCAGGAAAAGGCTGAGGAGACTCCTTCCCAGCTGGACCAGGACACTCAAGTGCAGGACATGGATGAGGTAATTCCTAGGTAGTTTTAGCCTGACCTTTTTCCTGGAACCCAGGAAGTTGGGTCATGCTCTCCTAGTTCAAGGTTCTCCTCTTTGTAAGACTCAAAAAGTTGTGAGCCCCAGAGAAGGCTCACAACTGTTTAAACCCAGGCAACACAATACTTTTTTCCAGCCTCAGCAACAAAGATTGATTCATGGGAAGGATCTGAAGGCTGTGCTGGCTTTGTGTAGTCCAAGGCCTTCCCTTTGGCTCAGTGTCCCTGGTCCCAACCCACTTTCCATCAGCCCTGCTAGAGAATCATATCACCCTGTGCTTTGATGCCTTTCTAGCATTTAGGCCTAGAGGATCACTAGTTCCCAAGCTTATCTAAATGTAGCCTACACATCCTTTCAGACATTTCTAACCCCTTCCAACATGGCCTTCCAAGTAGGCACAGAACCCTGAGCCAAACTGCTGTCCCCAGTCTGAAAGAATTTGTGTGCACTTGAGAAGAAAGGGCCCCAGTGTCTGTGGGAATTGACTTTTTCTCTCCCTCCCAGCATTGCCCTGGAAGCAGCTACCATTGAGCGCTGACTTGACCTCTGTATTCCTCCCATGCATTTCCAGCACTGGCACCAGGCAGTCCCAAGAGGCCAAGGGCACTTAACATGCAGGGGAGGAGTGTTAGCACCATGGTCCCTGATGCTCCCATTCATGTTGTGAGGAAGCTGCTTGGCCTGCTGCCGACTGACCTCAGCTGCCCCAGGAGGCTTAGCATATGGATGCTGGCTGGCAGGGACCAAGGCTCCTTGCCATCCTGAGAGCTTCCATGGTCTTGAGCTTTGGGGAAGTGGCCTTTCATCTCTTGAGTTGTGCCACTGCTTTGCTTTTCAGGGTTCGGACGATGAAGAAGAAGGACAGAAAGTGCCTCCACCCCCAGAGACACCCATGCCTCCGCCTCTGCCCCCAACTCCAGACCAAGTCATTGTTCGAAAAGACTATGATCCCAAAGGTAGGGCCTACCTCCCAGTCCTGTGCTGCTAAAGAAAATCCTGCATGGTCTGTGTGTTCTTCAGATGGGTTGTTTCTAGGAGGGCTTGAGGTGACCCCTGTTACAGGCCTCATGGCAGGAAACAATGTAGTCCTCTCCAGTTTCGGGGTCCTGGTGTAAGAGTGGCAACTGAAAAGATGCTTTCAGTGAGTGATGTCTGAATACACCACTTTCTTAACCTCACCTACCATCCAGTATTCTCACTTGGACATCTGTTTTCTCTTAGCTTCCAAGCCTCTTCCTCCGGCTCCTGCCCCTGATGAGTATCTTGTATCCCCCATCACTGGGGAGAAGATCCCTGCCAGCAAAATGCAAGAGCACATGCGCATTGGGCTTCTTGACCCCCGCTGGCTGGAGCAGCGAGATCGCTCCATCAGAGAGAAGCAGAGTGATGACGAGGTTTATGCACCAGGTGAGATGGAAGTTCCCAGCTCACAGCTCGCTCTATGCAGACACAGAACGGTTGAACAGAATGGGAGTTGTTAGATAGGTACAGCCTATGGCATTGCAAAAGAAATCTGTATTTTCCAGGACACTGTAGAGGAATCCTCCAAAGGCTGGTGCTGACAGGGATGTCACATGCCTGTTGCTTCTATAGCAAGGTCTGGCAATAGCTGGAAGGGATAGTTATTCCTTTGCTCTCTAGGACCTGTGATTGAATTCTCTGTCCTTGTGTGCCACTCACACTAGTCTTAACTGCCAGGTATGAAGCAGCAGAATAGGACTGGGCAAGGTGGTGCACGCCTTTAATCCCAGCACTCTGGAGGCAGAGGAGGTATATCTCTGTCAGTTCAAGGCCAGCCTGGTACACATAGAGAATTCTAGGACAGCCGGAACTATGTAGAGAAACCCTGCCTTTAAAAGCTGCCAAAGGCTAGGTCTTTGGTCCTTTTAACAGGATCTGGACAAGCACCAAGGCCGCTAGTCTTAGAGGATAAGAGTGACATTGGAGCTGACACCTCGTGATGTGGGTTGCCTTGTGATGAGTGGAATGCCTCTCCACTTGACACTCCCAAAAAGGTACTGACTTGTGAGAAGGACACTGGGTTTAGCTTCCCTTTCTCTCCATTTCGTTGTATATAGGTCTGGATATTGAGAGCAGTTTAAAGCAGTTGGCTGAACGACGTACAGACATCTTTGGGGTAGAAGAAACAGCCATTGGTAAGAAGATTGGTGAAGAGGAGATCCAGAAGCCAGAGGAAAAGGTGCAATTCCAGTGGATCCTAGTGCCTTCCCTGCCCTCTGTCTCCCATATACAGGCTCAGTTCCAAGAGTCCTGACAAGGTGCGTCTTTGCTTTCCCATGCAGGTGACTTGGGATGGTCATTCAGGCAGCATGGCCCGGACCCAGCAGGCTGCTCAGGCCAACATCACCCTTCAGGAGCAGATCGAGGCCATCCATAAGGCCAAGGGCCTGGTGCCAGAAGATGACACTAAGGAGAAGATTGGACCTAGCAAGCCCAATGAAATCCCCCAGCAGCCACCGCCTCCATCTTCTGCTACCAATATCCCCAGCTCAGCACCCCCCATTACATCAGTGCCCCGGCCACCCGCGGTGAGTCAAAAGCCACCCTGTGACCTAGTGGTTTAAACCTTGGTTTTTAGGGTGGGATGATGTTCTTGTGTGGTAAGGGCAACAATTTTAGAGTAGGGCCTGAATGCTAGTGGTATGAATTGAAAGAAAAGGATCAACTTGAAAGTGGAAACTTCTAGTCTGGTCTTCCATTGCAGAGGAGAATTGGGTCAGGGAGTGAGCTGAGTGCCAAATGGTGGAAGCAAATTTGAGGCAGAGAAGGGCTGGGCTTAGTGGCCCTTTGAGAACTAATGGCCTGTATGCAGGAGATTGGATCATGGTCAGCCTCTGTGGTGGTACTGTTTGCCATGAGGAACTGGTTGAGTCTGAACACCAAGTGGAAAGACTATTAGCCTGGAACTCTGGGCAGGAAGTTTCTATCTTGGGCCTGATGTGAGGCTTCAGTCTCATTATTAAACTCAATCCAAGTTCTCCAACCCCATCCTGAGTGGGCAGTTAGTGTGCCCCTGAAGCTGAGCCTTGGCCTCCTGTGACTTATGGAATTCCTACCCTCAGATGCCGCCTCCAGTTCGTACCACTGTTGTATCTGCAGTACCTGTCATGCCTCGGCCACCCATGGCATCTGTAGTCCGGCTGCCTCCGGGCTCAGTGATTGCTCCCATGCCACCCATCATCCATGCACCCAGGATCAACGTGGTACCTATGCCTCCTGCAGCACCTCCCATCATGGCACCCCGCCCCCCTCCCATGATTGTGCCAACAGGTCAGTCTGTAGTGTTGCTTTTCCATCTATTGGGTCAGTCCATAGAGCTATGGCTGGTGTTAATAGCAACTATTCCCTTGGGTATCCAACCCAGGAAAAACCCAACTGGGAACTGGGAGCCAGTTTTTTGGGGAGGTGAGATGGAGATTGCGTAGCTAATGTGTCTGCATTTGGTAGTCAGGTCCTTGACAGGCTCAGAATCCTGACAGATGACTGTTGTATGGCTGATCCTGTCTTGTCTCTAGTTGCCTAATCTGGGCAGGCTCCCAAGGCTCCTTGCCAGGGAACATGCGGAGAACGGGAGTCATCAAGGCATGGCACTTCACACCTCTAGGAGCAGAGCCTCTAAAATCTTCCATCAAAATCTCCCCAGTCCTACCTCCTGGGCCTCTGCACTCTTTCTGTATCATTGAGTGGCTATACCATATACTTGGCAGCCTTTGTGCCTGCTCCACCTGTGGCTCCGGTCCCAGCCCCAGCTCCAATGCCTCCTGTACACCCCCCACCTCCTATGGAAGATGAGCCTCCATCCAAGAAACTAAAGACTGAGGACAGCCTCATGCCTGAGGAAGAATTCCTGCGAAGGAACAAGGTCTGTGACCCCGAGTGCTACCTGTGCCCTGGAGTATCTGACGGTAGCATGGGTTGCCCAGACCCCATCTATGTCCCCCTCCCATGCTGTTAACTTCTGGGATGTAGGTCAGCCATAAGAAGCTGCTGGGTATGTATGTAATGTGAGGTCAACAGCTGCTGGTGGTGGTGGTGGTGGTTCTGGTAGTGTGAACTCTTTTAGATCACCTGAGTGAAAGTGACAGGAGCATTGAATCAGCTGGAGGATCTCCCCCCAGCCCTGGGAAGGCTGCCTGTTGGGGTAGGATTCTGCTGCCATCTGGAACAAGGATCCTACCTTGGCACTGCTAGTCTCTAGGAAAGCTGTTAGGAAAGCTTCAGTGAGCATGCAGAAACAGTCCCAGCTCCCACTACATTTGCCCCATAAATTTGACCAAAAAATTTTTTTCAAGACTAGTGTCTATTTCTTGAACATCTACCAAAGGTTCAGACTGCCCTGTTTCCAGTGTTGCCAGCAGCCTGTTTCACAGGCAAGTAGCATTGAACTCAGGTGCCTTGTCCGCTGAGTTGTGAATCCCAGACTTCGCAGTCACATTCTTTACCCTACTGGTCCATGGGATTGCAGAATATTTTCACCTTTGCTCCAAATTCACTGGAAAGCAAGATGGATCTATTTAAGGAAGGGAAATGAAACTGAGCATAGTAATATATGCTTAAAAATCTGAGAACTCTAGAGACAGGAGGTTTGAGGCCAGCCTGGCCTAGCCCTAACCCCTAAGCCTGTCTAGAAACAAAAAATAAAAGAGAAGAAATGAAGCCTTGCGAAGTGTCACAAGTGCATCAGTAGTAAATGGTCAGTGAACCAGAGGGGCAGGGATCTTTATTTGAATGGGCCCACTGATACCGGAGCATAGTTCCTGGTTGGCTTGGGTCCCTCCAGGCATAATGAGGACTCCATTTTTCAGGGTCCAGTATCCATCAAAGTGCAGGTACCCAACATGCAGGATAAGACGGAATGGAAGCTGAACGGGCAGGGGCTGGTCTTCACCCTCCCACTCACAGACCAGGTATGTGTGGCCACCCCCAATTGGTACAGGTGGTTGGGAGCCAACAACTTAGGTCAGCTTTTTCCAGCTGGTCTTAGCAAGGGAATGGATGACCTTTCTTTGATCTCACAGGTCTCTGTCATCAAAGTGAAGATTCATGAAGCCACGGGCATGCCTGCAGGGAAACAAAAACTACAGTATGAAGTAAGCCAGGGAAACCCATTCCTATCCCTTATATTCCAACTCCCCTGCCATCCCAGAAACAATCTGTCACAAAGTTGGATGGAGAGAGACCTGAATGTGGCCATCTAAGTCCATCCTAGAAGTGATACAGATGTCAGAATCCAGCAGGCGAAGTCTGATGGTGCTGGATTCTGACAGCACAGTGTAATCAGGCTCTAAAAATGTTCTATGTCAGTATCTAGAGCTGGGTGGGGACCGGCCCAATGATGTGATCTTAGACAGTCTGGCTGTGGGTGTAGATGCAAAGGGGGTCACCCAGATTTCCTGGGGTCTCATCTCTGTAAAATGAAGGTGGTGAATGACATAATCCCTAAAGGTCTCATGACCTTAGAAGTTGGCTGTTCCTTGGAGTTGGTCATGGCTCACATCCTTGGAGAGTTGAAAACTGAATCAGATGTTGACAAAGATCCCTTACTTTTGCATCTGTTGGAAAGAAGGAAGGAAAAAATGTTCTAGAAGAAACCAGCATTCCATAATCCACTGAGCAGACTTTCTCTTAAACCTCCACCCTGGTGAAGTCTCACACAATAACAGCAAGCTCGGTTGTTTGAGGCTGCGCTGATGTAGTCAAAGTCAGGTTCCGTAGGCTGAGACCTTTCTCTGTTTTCCAGGGCATCTTTATCAAGGACTCCAACTCCCTGGCTTACTACAACATGGCTAGTGGTGCTGTCATCCACTTGGCCCTCAAGGAGAGAGGCGGCCGGAAGAAGTAGCGAGGGGTACATACCTACAGTTGGGCTCCTGCCATTGTGCTTCTTCACCACCAACTGCAGGCACTTCTCTGGGACCTCAGGCACAGCCTGTGCATTTGTTTCCCTCTTGATCAATTTGGAAATTCACCTTGTCCTTAGGAGAGTTGTTGCCCCCTCTCTATCCCTGACATGGATAAGAACAGCAGAGCGTTGTTAGCCGGTCTGTGGTATGATTTTATTTAGATTCTGCATTGGCAGGCCTTCAGGAACCACGATAGGAATTGAAAACCCACGGCTGCCCAACAGGGCAGTTTCATAATGCCACTTGGCTGATAGAATATGGTTACTGTCGTTCATCATTTTGTATCATGCTTTGGTCTCTAATAAACCTCTTGAAGCCAGGCATGGTATATGCATGCCTGTAATCCCGGGACTTGGGAGATGCAGGCAGGAAAATTAAATGTTCAAAGTTAACCTCAGCTATACAGCTTGAGGCTAGCCTGGGCTATGTGAAATAGTGTTTAAAAATAATTTTTCCGCCAGGCGGTGGTGGCGCACGCCTTTAATCCCAGCACTTGGGAGGCAGAGGCAGGCGGATCTTTGTGAGTTCGAGGCCAGCCTGGTCTACAAAGCGAGTCCAGGACAGCCAGAGATATTCAGAGAAACCCTGTCTCGAAAAACCAAAAAAAAAAAAAATAATAATAATTTTTCCCCTAGCATTCAGGAGGCAGAGGCAGGCAAATCTCTGTGAGTTCGAGGCCAGCCTGGTCTACAGAGTGAGTCCAGGACAGCCAGTACTGTTTCACAGAGAAGCCCTGTCTCAAAAAACCAAAAAGAAAAGAAATTAAATTAAAAGCAAAGCAACTCTTGGAGCCTCGTGGAAGCAGTTTAATAAGATCTGTCTCTTGACCAACTGTGCCCAGTGCACAGTACTGTGGAGCGCTGGGGTCACTAACGGTCTTAGTGTTTTTATATACATTCTTGCTGCCAACATGCCTTGTTGGGGAGGTGGCTCTGAATAAAGTGCTTATGGTGCAAGAATACATGTTAAAGCCACTAGAACAAGCCACTGTAACCCATGTGCAACCAGAAGGAAGACTGAGCCAGAGTATCTGAAGCAGGCCAGTGAACAAGAAAGACCTCTAAAGCCAGGTGGAACCCAAAGACTGGCACCCATGATTCTCTTCTGATATCCATGTGTGCCATGGCACACCTTTACACAGATACACATTTTATATTTGTAAAGCATCAGGACCCTCCAGCATTATCCCATAGAACAAGGACCACAAAACATGGTGTAGAAGTTTTTTTCAGGCCTGGAATCTCCCATCACCTGATGGGCATAGTGGTTTTAGGTAGGTGCTACCTCCAATGTAATCAAAGGCTCTTTACCATGCATCTAGTTAATTGTGCTGAGTCCATGTGTTTTGTTTTGTTTTTCATGTGTTGATCTAAAGGCCTCATCTAGTTTACTACTACTTTGTTTTATTGTTTGTTTTGTTTTTGAGTTTGTTTGTTTTGCTTTTGAAATAACTGGACTGGAACTTGCTATGTAGACCAGGCTGCCTTTGAATGTCCAGAAATCAATCTGTCTCTGCCTCCCAAGTGCTGGGATTAAAGGCGTGCACTATCAGGGCTGACACTGCTTCCTGTTCAAGCACTTGTGTAGTACTTGTGTGATTATTCTTGTTTGAGGTATTGAGGGCAAGTCACATGCCTCCAATCATGATTCAGAGATGAAGAGTATGTGCAAAACATTTGCCTCAGTCTTGGTCACAAAGTGAGATCCTGATATAGGTTATAATGTTTGGAATTGTACTATTGCAGAGGCATGGGCTCTGCTGTATGTATTCAGCATACATACAGCATACAGGGAGAGAGGAAGGTGAGGGCTTGTTGATGAGCTATAAACAAAGGATTACACATGCCCTAAGCCCCTGAGAGTTCCCCGTACCTTTTCTTCTGCAGTCCCTCAGGTGGCTGAGGTCTCAGGATCCTGGAAGTAGTATTCTAGTCCTCAACCTACTCCACCTTTCCTATCCCAGCCTCCACTTAGGCAGCTCCTCTGCAGCACCAGTCACTTGGCTCCATTACAAACTGCTAGACCCTCACATTTCACATTGTTGATATCATGGCATTCTGTACTGTGTGACATTTGCCTCTCATCTGGTTGCCAGAAGTTTGCCTAGGGACTAGTGCAAAATTTGGCTTGCTGGTGGGTTTTTCTGGTTTAGGGGCTTGAAGCAAGCTCACTGCCAGACACTTTGGGCAGCACTAGAAATCCCTTGGAGGGATTTTTTTCAGGAGGGGAAGACATCGGGAAGCCTCAGAGAAGACTTTGGTATTAGGGACATGGCATTGTGTTGAGGCATATTCTGCAGACTGGCAGACCCCACAGTGCCTCTGGCTGAAGCTATGACAGGAGGCGAGGAATTCAGCTGGGCAGAATGCAAGTGAATGGGCCCTTTGATCCACGCTCTGTGGAGTTAACAGTTCCCAGAGCTCCTGAATGAATGCCTGTCCTGGCTCACATTCACTGGATGCTCATTGACCACAGAGCCTCGTGACCTTTGGTGGCCGTAGACCAAGATTGTTCTGGCACTGTACATCCTACAACCTTGCAAGTTTAAAAAGTGATTGCTTATCTAACTTTTAAGTTTTTTTGTTTTGTTTTTTCGAGACAGGGTTTCTCTGTGTATCCTTGGGTGTCCTGGACTCACTTTGTAGACCAGGTTGGCCATGAACTCAGAGATCCACCTGCCTCTGCCTCCTGAGTGCTGGGATTAAAGATGTGTGCCACCACACCCAACCATTACAGATAGCTGTGAACTGCCATATGGTACTGGGATTTGAACCCAGTTCCTTTGGAAGAACAGCCAGTGCTCTTAACCACTGAGCCATATCTCCAGCCCTTTTTTTAAGTCTTAAGGTTGAAATTTTTTTCTTGTTTCATTAAAAAAGAATTATATATATATATATATATATATATATATATATATATATATATATGTATAGTTTTGGCCTTCCTACTCAGATGGAAAGGTATGTTGGAACTCAGGAGCCCAGGAACCACACAGCTCTGAAGTGGGACAATGTCCACTGGAAGGGTTACCAAGACAGGGGAGCGGCTTGCAGCTCCCAGGGAAGGTTATCTCCAGTTGAGTTGAGCCCAGGAGCCTCAGCCCCACTCCACTCCTTCCCTTCTTAGCTTTTTCTGATGAGAGATTCACACCAGGCAGCAAATCTCATAAACGAGTTTTACTGGGAGGGTCGAATCCAGGGGTAGCTACCTCTGCTCCCCTGAGAAGACATCAGGGAACTCAAGTAGGCTTTAGGATTTTTTTTTGGGGGGGGGGGTGTTTCTAGGGTGAAGATTGGTGGAATTTCAAGACCTGATCTTGGGGCCATTCAGGGATTGATGGTTTTCCTGTTCAGGGATTGGTGGAATTTTTCTTGTAGGGTGGGGTCTGGGCATTCTCCTGCCTCAGTGCTGGGAATAAAAGCCACTAGAAAATGACCCTTAGGGAAGGGGGGAACTGACCACTTTCCTTTGAGGGTTTACAACGTTTACAAAAGGAGTGCTTCAGGGAAGGCTTTACCTGCCACTTCAGTCGGTGTAAATGGCCTGTTGGGAGTACTTAGATCATATACCTCCATTATCCTCATCCCTCCTCCCAGCACAAACTTTTTTTTTTTTTTGGTTTTTTGAGACAAGGTTTCTCTGTGTAGCCCTGGCTGTCCTGGACTCAAACTTTATAGACCAGGCTGGCCTCGAACACACAAAGATCCGCCTCCCTCTGCCTCCCAAGTGCTGGGATTAAAGGCCTGCGCCACCACTGCCCGGCACAAACTTCTTTTCAACAACTTTCCTTTCCCTTGTGTGTGTGTGTGTGGCCACTGGTAAGCTGCCTTTAATCACATACACAGCCCTAATTAAATGCAGTGGACCACACCATTAAGGAGTTTGCTCCCTCTTATCCAGCAATTGTTAACTGAGTGTAGGACCTCAGGGAGGGTGGGGCCTTATGAGCAAGCACCCCACCCCCAATCTATGATGGAATGTTGGTGGGCCCAGTTAACTGTAGGCTTTGTGCCCTGAATTCCTGGGTGAAACAGCCATATCACTATCAGCTCCATTTCACTACAAATACACAGTGCTCATAGATTGCTTCTCTTTGAGAGGACCCTAGTTCCCAGCATCCATATCAGGTGGGTCACAACTGCCTATAACTAACTGGCACGAATTACCCATACACACAATATGTACAGAAATACATAATTTTAAAAAATACTTTGAAAGTGCTCTGGAGTTTAAAGAAATTAACATTGGGAGATGGAGGGGTGGCTTGGTTGTGTGAGTGCTTACTAAATAAGCATGAGAATTTAAGTTATGGTCCCTACACCAAAATGGGGGATCTCATCACGTTACCTCAGCAGTGGGAAGACCAAGACAGAAGGCTCCCTGCAGCTGGCTGGCCAGCCAATCTAACTCAATTGGTGAGTTCACTGAGAGACTATTTCAGAAAATAAGGTGGAGTGTAATTGAGGGAGACACTTGACATTAACAGGTGGCTTCTCACATGCATTGTGTGCTCACACAATGTGTGCTCACATGCATTTGTGTGCTCACAAATGACTATGTTCTGAAGGCTTCAGAATCAAAACATGCTGACTCACCAAGTAATTACTGACATCCATGTTTTTTCAAAAAGGAAAATGGTGTTCTCAAATAATTTTGCACAAGGACACCCAGTAATTTAGGACAGCTGTGGAAATAACCCATGTGCCCTGGGTTAAGCTGTTAATGCCACTGCTACAACTGTAGGCTGTGGGGGATGACAATCATGAAGCTTGAAATTATGAATGCCATCACTTCTGCCCACTATTTACTGGGAATTTCATTTATCAAATGCTTATGGACATGTCACACTGCAATCTCAAGGTTTTTTTGTTTTTTTTTCTAGTATTTTATTTTACTGATAAGGAAATGGACTAAAGCCAGGCACGGATCCAGTTGTGGTGGTATACACCTTTAATCCCAGCATTTGGAAGATAGAGGTAGGCAGGTCTCTGAGTTCTAGGCCAGCCTGGTCTACAAAGAGTCCAGGACAGCCAGGGCTACACAGAGAAACCCTGTGTGGAAAATCCAAACCAAACAAAAAACAAAACAAATTCAGGTATGGTAGTGCATGCCTGGGCCCAACCACTTGAACTTAATTAGGGTAATTTTTTGAGCCAAGGTGTTGGAAGCCAGCCTAGGTAACATAGACCTTGGTTTAAAAGGAAAAAAAGGAGCCGGGCGGTGGTGGCGCACACCTTTAATCCCAGCACTTGGGAGGCAGAGGCAGGCGGATCTTTGTGAGTTCGAGGCCAGCCTGGTCTACAAAGCGAGTCCAGGACAGCCAGAGATATTCAGAGAAACCCTGTCTCGAAAAACCAAAAAAAAAAAAAAAAAAAAAAAAAAGGAAAAAAAGGCCTCAGAATAGATTTGCTTTGTGGTCATAGACTACAGTCTGTCCTGTTTCTGAAAAATGGGTACCCTAACCCTGAGTTACTGGGTATCTGTATGATGATTTATTTACACTGTCACTTGGACTTGAGTTACTTGCGACCTCTGGGCATATCTGTGAGGTTGTTTCCAGGAAGGTTGAACAAAATGGGGGAAGACTCATGGTGGACAGGGTAGGAGAGCATCATTCCATGGGCTGAGGTTCAGGACTAAAGCTGGAAAAAGGTAGCACATGCCTTGTATCCCAAGGGTTACATGTGAGACTTGAACAGAGACAGAAATAGAGCTACCCCATCACAAAGATGGACTGTAGCCTCAAACTATGAACCAAAATAAATGAACTACCCTCCCTAATTACTTTTGTCAGATATTTCGCTACAGCAACAAAAAGTATAGTCTGTGTATTTGCCCTTACAGGGCTGAATGGTAACATGTTTGGGAAATAGAACCTGAGGACCAGGATTATGAGGTCAAACATGGATACTACCCTATCTACTCCAGTTGTATCTGGTTCCTCTTACCGTCCCTGGGACAGGCACTGTGCCTCTTGGGAGCTGTGTTCAGCCACTGGAAAGGAGGAATGGCCTCCAGGACAGCATTTCCAGCAAAATGGCCTGTGCCTGCTCCCATGGCTGTTGCTCTTTGTGTAGAAAACCAGAAGCAATTGGAATGTAGA
The DNA here is from genome assembly GCA_907164525.1 of Lophiomys imhausi. Taxonomy (NCBI): domain Eukaryota; kingdom Metazoa; phylum Chordata; class Mammalia; order Rodentia; family Muridae; genus Lophiomys; species Lophiomys imhausi. The sequence goes on along the minus strand of CAJQZJ010031795.1, from coordinate 1,330,867 downwards.
TTTCAGGTCTTCAAAAAATGTCAGATCTTGTGGCATCAAGGAAATGGCTGGTGAGCCACTCTAGCTAAACCCCTTTCTTGGAGCTTGTTTCAGACCCTTTGCAGCCGAAGTGTCTTCCCCCTTATCTAGGGATTGTCAAATGTTACTATAAACTATTAATATTAGATGAATGAGGAACCATTCTAAGCATTGACAATCTTTAGGGTCAGAAATTGGATATTGGAGTTGAGTCCATAAGAGTATAATTGGCCTAGTTCTAAATATAAACATGCTGTGAGAACTGGTGTCAACTCCTAACACTGCCATAAACTAATCTGGGACCTTGGCATCTGACTTCATAGAATATCAATTATCCTACCTGTAAAAAAGAGCATGTGGGCTGGAGAGATGGCTCAGAGGTTAAGAACACTGGCTGTTCTTCCAAAGGTCCTGAGTTCAATTCCCAGCAACCACATGGTGGCTCACAACCATCTACAATGAGATCTGGTGCCCTCTTCTGGAGTGAATGTGTACATGCCAGCAGAACACTGTATATACAATAAATGAATAATCTTTAAAAAAAAAAAGAGCATGTATAAAATTACTAAAAGACTACAAGATTTGGCACAATTTTTGAAAGCAATTTGGCAGTTACTCAAAAGGTTAAACAGGCCATCATATGGCTCAGTAGGTAAAGACCCTCGCTGCCGATCCCCAGAACCCATATGGTGGAAGAGAAGAAATGACTCCTGAAAACTGTTTCTGACCTCTGCACATACAGTTTATTTTAAAGGTTAACCAGAGTTACCATTAAAACCCAGAAATTCCCCTCCTAGAAATCCTAAGAAAAATGAAAATAATATGTTGCTTGGTCAAACAATATTATTCCTAATAAAGAAAAAGAAGCATTCAAATATCTTTCCCCGGTGAATAGGATATAAATGTAAGGTATGTCCACATAATGGGATATAATTCAGCCTTGGAAAGAATAAAGCACTAATAAGTACTTAAATGTAGATGTATCTTGGAAGCAATAAAAAGAAAGCTTAAGGCCAGTCTGTATTACAAGCAAGATGAGATCCTATCTTTTTTGTTGAGGTTGTTTTGTTTTTTCGAGACAGAGTTTCTCTGTGTATCACTGGCTGTCCTGGACTCACTTTGTAGACCAGGCTGGCCTCGAACTCACAGAGATTCAACTGCCTCTCCCTCCCGAGTGTTGGGATTAAAGGAATGCACCTCCACGCCCGGCTTACAAAATCTTAAAGAAAAAACTAGATACACAAAATCATTTATAACCATAGATAACTGAAATGTCTAGAAAAAGCAAATCTATAGGCACAAAGTAGAATAGTGGTTGCCAGAGACGGTGAGGGAGGACCAGAAGCGATCTTTACTGAATAGGAGTTTCTTTGGGGATATAAAAATGTTCTAAAATTCAGGCCGGGAGTGGAAGGCACACGGAGGCAGAGGCAGGTGGATATGTGAGTTCGAGGCCATCCTGGTTTACAAAGTGAGTCCAGAACAGCCAGGGCTATGACACAAACCCTGTCTCGAAAAACCTTAAAAAAAAAAAAAAAAAAAAAAAAAAAAGACAGGGTTTCCCTGTGTAACGTCTCTGGCTGTCCTGGAAGTCACTCTGTAGACCAAGCTGGCCTTGAACTCAGAGAGAGATCTGCCTGCCTCTGCCTCCCGAGTGCTGGGATTAAAGGTGTGCGCCACCACGCTCGGCAAGAAAAACCCTGTCTTGAAAAACAAACAAAAAAGTGAATCAAACAAACAAAATTCTAAAATGGGATTGCAATGTTTGCACAACTCTGTAAGGATACTAAGGAACCATAGTATTGTACTATTTTCTTTTTGAGATAGGGTCTTTATTTGTAGCCCAGTCAGCCCAGAAACATAATCTGTTTTAAACTACTGAGATTACAGGCATGTATTATCATGCTTTGTTTATTTTTAATTTTTATTTGTGCATGTTAGATGGGGTGATGGGATTCAAACCCAGAAGTATACACTTTAAATAAATGCATTTGTGATATGTTAATCGTATCTCGATAAAACCATTGGGGAGCCAGGCATGGCAGCTAACACCTGAAATCCCAGCATGCGGGAGACTGGGAGAGTCCTGAGGTACATAGTAAGCTCAAAGACACTTTGGAGACCCTATCTCAAAACAATACAAATCAACCCTCACCCAAAAAAGGTGCTGAGAAGGAAAAAGATTACAAAGAAGAGCTATTATTCTTATAGGGTCTGCCAAGAGCTCCTTTATACGCCCCTAAACAGAGCAAGGCAGTTCAGATCCCTAAATCCACTTGGGTCTCATCACTGTTCTTCAAAATGAACGGGCGAAGCAGTCGCACCCACGACCCTGTTTCGGAAAGAGCGGGCCCCGGAAGACAAAGCGGAGCAGGAACCTCCGGGGAAGCCCTGGGCCTCCTGCCCGAGAGCCGCCACAGGTGACGCGCCAGCTTCGGGCCAACCCGGAAAAGCCTGAAGAGCTAGTCCAGGTGAGTTTCATGATTGGCAGCCAGGGAAGGCGGATCCCTAGTGACGGTTGTCCCGCCCCTTCACGTCGGTCCATTTGGCGCCGTCTTGGAGGAGGGGCGGGTCCCGGGACCCTCCGCACCCATTGGGCGCGTGGTGGGAGCTCCCTGGGGAGCCGCCCCCAGCTTTGCGGCAGCCAATGGGCGCGGCGCGTGGGCGGGGCGTCGGCAGCGTCGGCGGAGGCCAGGAGTCTGAGGCGGCTGAGGTGGCCGCTGGCGCTCTGGTGGCGGGCGCGGCCGGGATGGCGAAAAGCAGCGGAGAGAATGGGCCGCGCTTGCCCGCAGCGGGCGGGAGCCTGTCGGGGACCCGGGAGAGCCTAGCCCAGAGCCCCGACGCCACCACCGCCGACGAGCTGAGCTCACTCGGCTCCGACTCGGAGGTCAACGGCTTCGCCGAGCGCCGCATCGACAAGTTCGGCTTCATCGTGGGTTCGCAGGGCGCTGAGGGCGCGTGAGTAGCGCTGGGGTCTGGGCTGGGCGCGGGACCAGCGCAGGCGTGGGCCTGACCCATCAACGTGTCTTCACTGTCTCATCCCCACAGACCCGCCCCAAGCGACAGTCTACTTCCTACTTACAGACTGACAAACCACCCTCTTCCTCCCAATCCCCATGCCGGTCCTCTCCATCCGCTCCCTCCAAGAAGGACCCACCGTGTCCTCCCGACTTGGGGATAGCCACCAACACCAGCCCCTAGACTCACCAGGTCATCCTGGCCTTAAGGTTTTGCCAGCCCCTGACATGCGCACAGATGGCTGCCCCATACTTTCCCGCAGCTCTTCTCCATGGATCCCCACCCCAGGAAATCTTAGACTTAAGGACTCTGGCTGGCTCCACGCCATTCCAGGTCACACTAACCCTTACATCCAGACGTATAGACCTCGGAAGGATTGACACTGGCCAGCTCCCTCCCAGACAGTGCCATCTTGTCACCGACAGTTTCTTTGCCTCATGGAAAAGCCAGAGAATGTCTGTCCCTCTCTCACACACACCCTCTGCCAAAAGTCAGCTTTGTCCATTGTCACAGGCAACAGGTGAGCAGACTCTCCCCTTTCCTAGTAGTTAGGGTGACAGCGCCTCTCCTCTAGTACTGTCAGCTCCATCACTACAGGCGTCAGCCAGCAGACTGCCAGGCTGCTGTGTATGTGTACTTCCTACCCAATCCAGATCTAGGACAGGAGTAGGAGGGAGACAGCAGGGGCCCCAATGATGTACCATGCCACCCTGGAGCACCCAGGCACCCCACTGGCCCTTAGAGAAAGGTGAGGCAGTGGAGTATCGCTTTCCCTCCAAGATGAGATGCAACTTTCTGCCTTGCAGAACCCCTGGAAGCCAGTCCCCCTAGAGACTGTGGGTACAATCTGGTGGTCACCTCAGGAAGATGGCCTCTAGATCCCACTTACATTCCAGTTGTCTTGTGGTGTGTGACTAGTGCCATACCCAGAACTGACAAACCTCCCTCCCATATGTGCCTCCCAGATTATAGAGACAGAACCTCACAGTCACCAGGGGAGCCCTACTCCAGAATATATCCTCCTTCTCTGACTGGTTGTGACTGTCTAAGATTTGTCCCCAGCTATTCTTGTGACTTACAGAAGTGCTTGACTATCTTAAGAAACCTGCTCCATAAAGCTGTCCCATATAAATGTCACTTCCATAATATCATCCACCCTCCCCCACAATTGTCTCCTATTTACCGTGCCTTCTCCTTTGGAGGAGAAATTTACAAATCCAGGCCTCTGACCTAGATGGAGTTTCCGTCCCACCCACTGGATCTGCCTCTTCCAGCCCCTTCATACTTGCTAAGCCTAGTCCAGTTCAGAACGAGGAGAACCTCTCATTCTCGCCCTTCACTCTGACTGTGTCCTAGTTTCCCTGGTATGAGCTTGTGGAAACTTCGAGAGGATTCAGGGTGTGTTTCAGCTGGAACATAGCCATCAGGAATCAGCGGCCTGTGAGGGGTGAGGTCTTGAGGGGGTGGGAAGGGATTCTCAGTTTTATTTGTAGGATCTTGGAAGCAACAGCTCAGGCTTGCTGGTAAATTCTAAGGCATGAGAATTCTTCCATGATTATTGGACATTTAAGCAGATTTCAGGGTGCAGGGTGATGAGGTAGAGTGAGGAAGGGCCAGACATAGTGATCATGCTTGCTGGTGCTGTGACCTTGGGTAGATCTTGTGTCCGTAGCCTGTTTATTCAAGGACAAAAGTAATGCCTATATCCATTGCTACTGAGAAAGATAAAAATTGGGTATATGAAAGCACCCAGCACCATGCCTAGCACAAATAGTAGCCCAAGAAATAGTGTTTTCTTTCTCCTTCTAAAGGTCTGAGAAATGAAGGGAAAAATTAGGGCGTACCTCTGGTATTTGTGGGAAGAGATGCCCAATGGGAGCAACTCCCTTTGGCTCTCATCACCAACCAGGCAGCCAGACATCTATCTTCTCCACCCCCACCTGCAAACCTGGGCTATGGCTTTGCAGACGGCCTCTGAGTCTCTGGTGTTTGTGAGGCCAAGGCTGAAGTGAGATCCCAGATCTACTTCTTTCTCCCTGCCTCATTTTCTTCATTTTGGTTAGCAAAATCTCTGGTATCAGAAAGCTTGGATCTTCCTTGTTTATATTGTGGTTCTAAAAAAAAAACCAAAAATAAGTCCCTGCCCAAGGCCATAAGAGGGGAAGTTGTGGGAGGTTTTAGGGTGACCGCCCTGAACCTAGTCTCGTGGTTGAGGGCTAGGAGTCCATGTGCTATCCCAGGGAAGTGAAACATTAGCACAAATGTCCTGCAGGGGAGGTGATGGGGACTCTGTCTTCAGAGTAAAGGTCCATTTCAGAAACCCTGGGCCAAAGGTTGTCTCAGTACAGGTCAGTTTTTGGTAGTTGCCAATGACTGTGGAGATAGGAAAAAAATCAGAGGCCTCCTCACTCTGGTCACTGTTACGTACTGGCCTAAAGTATATCACAAAATTGTGGACTGTGCTGGAGCAGATCTTAAGAGATTGACTTGTATAACCTTTGTATAGAAGATTAAACAGAGGCCAGAGAAGCAAAAACTTGTTTAAGATCACATAGTATATTACAGCAGAACTAACTTCACCATCCATCATTGTGGCCCTTTGCCCCCAGCAGAAATTGGTTGGCAGATGGGTAAAACTGAAGGTAACTAACAGGAATCTGCCTGCCATCACTTTCCCTTGCTTCCTTAGCATTTCTTTTCTTTTTCTTTTTTTTTTTTTTAATGAGTCTTGTTTTGTTTTGTTTTTTGGTTTTTTGAGACAGGGTTTCTCTGTGTAACAGCTCTGGCTGTCCTGGACTCACTTTGTAGACCAGGCTGGCCTCGAACTCACAGAGATCCACCTGTCTCTGCCTCCCAAGTGCTGGGATTAAAGGCATGTGCCACCACACCCGGCAAGTCTTTTTTTTTTTTTTTAAGATTTTATTTATGGGCTGGAGAGGTGGCTCAGAGGTTAAGAGCACTGGCTGTTCTTCCCAAGGTCCTGAGTTCAATTCCCAGCAACCACATGGTGGCTCACAGCCATCTACATTGAGATCTGCCCGGGCATATATGTAGAGCAAATACTGTATACATAATAAATAAATAAATGTTTTTTTAAAAAAGATTTTATTTATTTATTATATATACAGTCTTCTATTTGCATGTATGCCTGTAGGACAGAAGAGGACACCAGATCCCATTATAGATGGTTGTGAGCCACCATGTGGTTGCTGGGAATTGAACTCAGGACCTCTGGAAGAGCAGTCAGGGCTATTAACCTCTGAGCCATCTCTCCAGACCTCCTTAGCATTTCTTAAACCCTCAGTGGTGTAGGAGGCTAACAGGAATGGCTAGGAAGGGTAAGGGCATGTTGTTATTAGTCTGATTAGCTTAGGGCCATACCAACCAGACTTACTCACTTTTTCCTTCTTCAGATCTTCAGTGTAGTAAATGCTCAATATTAATACATATTAATAAATAAATAATGAATAGATTGAATGATGTTCTTACTGATAGTCCAAGTCAGAAAACTGAAAATGAACTTAGAGATGGCCATTCTCATACAGATAGATGTGAACAAGTATTAGCCTTTCTTTTCAGTCTGTTAGGAGAAAAGCTGAGAGGTTGAACCCAGAGTTCCCTATACTGTTCCACTTTTTCATCTTGTTATTAAGCCTCCTCTGTAGGGAACCTTTAGTGGAACTGAAGTGTTCCCTGTCTGCTCTTGAGCACTAGCCAAAGGCAGGAAAGCAACTAGCCCATGAATGACCCTGACAGTGGCACAGGCACAGACAGAGGCCCTGACCACATTAGTTCTGGGTGGGCCCAAGACTTAGCTGGTCAGTGAAACCCCAAGAAGACCAGGTGTTCTGAACAGGGAAGGGTGGGAAGGGAAGAGGTGATGCTATCCTTCCATCGCTTGAGGAGAAGAACAACCTGCCTGATGGTCTTTCTGAAGCTGAAAGCTGGTCAGGAGGGGGAAATGACATGAGCTAAATCCCTGATAGCTGGAGAGGTAGATCTAGCCTTCCTCTCCTTTCCTCATGTGATTATCAGTGCTAGCCTGAGCCTGGAGCTTCCCACCCAGCCTCAATCTGCTCAGTATGTAGGCCAGATGAGTCAGGAGTTATGCCCTTTGAGATCCTGTGGGCATTGGCTTCCTGTTAGGGTAGCAAGTGATTTGAGCTGAGCTCAGAGAGAAATGTCTGAACAGCAGTGTTGTCTTCTTTAATCCCCTGGTTCCCTCTACTTCTAACCAGTTGTCAGTCCAGTGACTTTGGAAGTCATAGACCTGGCTTAATTGGCATCCTCACAGATTGGTTTGTGCCAGCTTTGGTTGAGGTGGGGCCAGGGCCCTCCTGGCAAGCCAGAGCCTGCCTCTTTGCTGTTGTGCCACCACTGCCTTTTTTAGTTTGTAAGCTCAGACTATCCACTTCTCAGACTATTACAGATCCCAGGAGAGCATGGGGCTGGCAATGAGTGATCCCTGGGTAGTCCATTTGGAAGGATACAACTGTACATATGGGGCTCAGGTTTTGACTCTAGACCATGAGCCTTCCCATTTGTTTCTTCCCATCTCCTCCTCTCTGCCTCTAAGGAAAATCCAGTTTGGTGGCCCTGTTCTGGAGCCTCAGACAAGATCTGACTTGGTAAAGGAGGAGGCAGCTCACCGGCTGCTGTCCCAGGAAGGTGCCTGTGTGTCCACTTGATAGAAACCCTAAGCTGTGGGAAAGAGATAAGTGATGGAGTCTGCTTGATGGTTTGTCTTCCCAGCATCTGGCCTGAAACATGATCTGGGGGTGGGGGACAACAGTACCTGACTGAGACTCAGATACCCAGTCTGTTTATATCAGGGTGGGGGAACAAGGTAGTCCTGGACCCTCTCTCCTAATACAGCCTCTGGAGCCTGCCTGTCTGTATGACCTTGAACATGCATGTTGCCTCATTTCTGAACCTCAGTGTTTCACCCATGAAAAGGTTATACTAATACTGACTTTTGGGGCTTGCTGTGAGGTTTAAATGAACTGATGTGTGAAAAGAGCCCGGGACAGAATAGATGCTCAGTGAATATTCTTTCCCCTCTTGAAGTGGTTAGTGAAGTGTTCTGCCTCCCATCTCAGGCCACAATGAGGCCCTACCTGGTGGGCAAGAGAGAACCCTAATCCAGGTGAATCTGGCTCCCCCGAAGGGGCGGCAGTCTCCATTCTGATCACAAGCCCCTAAAGACCACAGAAAAGAGGACCCCAAAATTATCATGATAAATCATGAAGCAGCCAGACCAGTTTTCCTGATGGGTTCTGAAAGGAATCCTAGAAGGGAGAAAATTGGTCTAGCTGTCCCACTGGCAATCCAGCACTCCTGCTCAGAAGCTCCCTTATCCAGGATTTTAGGGCAGCTGTCAACTTGGTTTCTCTATTTTATCTTCCCTTTCTCTGCCTCTCTTACCCCGACACTACCTATTCTGTTCCCTGTCTGGCTCTTCAGAGGCCAGCACAGATTAGCTGTTTATTTCTGCTTAGGTAGTGAGGTAGTAAGCTGATGCAGCAGCCTGGGGAGCTTAGCCACTTTAGCAGTGAGTTTATTTCTCAGACACTCTTTTGAATACCTACTCTGCCAGATGCTGTGAATGGGACAAGATCTAAACAAGACATTTTTGTCTTGTTGCCCTCAAGGAATTCAGACTGGTTGGAAGACAGAACCAAAAACAAATCTTTACAATGTTGAGTGATAAAGGCTGTAATTGAGGTGTGCAGCTGCACTTAGAGTCAACAAGAGGAAGCAGCAACTTTGCCTACATGAGCCAATGAAAAAGTGACATTTGATCCCAGCACTCAGAAGGGACTAGCAGGGTCTTTTCATTAGATGGGAGAGGACTTATGTGCAACATTCCACCCAAAAGCCATCTGTTTGCGAAGTCTAATGTGCTAGGAGCAGAGGTGGCAGTCAGGATGGATAGTCTGGGAAAAGAGACTAGGCAGACAGCCTTGAATTCCAGCCTGAGTTCTCCTGTGTTTCAGAAGGGTTAGTTGTTGAAGATGGCAGAAAGAGGAGCTAGATCACAGGTGATGAGACTGTCATGAGAATCAAGATAGGCCAGAAGAGGTGTGGTGAGACTTGGAAGAAGTCTATAGCCAGAGGGAGAAATAGACTGGTAAGTCTTTAGAGCTTGGACTATGGCTAGCCCTGAGTGACAGGGGTGGAAAGGTCTCTTACAGGGCCTCTCCTGGAGTCTTTGCAATGCCTTGCTGTGATTTAGCTCTGTCATATTCCCAAGGTGCATAGCTTGGCTGGAATGCCCAGGGCACATCAAGAGGCTCATTGTCTCTCTCTAGAAGGAGAGAGAGTTGGCTGACCTGGCTGGGGGAGGCAGGAGGGTGAGTAACACTGAGCTTTGTGGTTGCTGCCTGGTAAATAAATTGAATGGTAAGAAAAGATGCAAGGAGAGCCAGGCTCCTCTCCAAGGAGCTAGGAGTGAGGCTGAGGACAGAGGAGTCCTACCTTGGGGTGGTATGGCAGCTAGGGAAAGGGGTTTTCAGGGCTTTCAGCATAGCAAAAACTGATCAAGGGAAGGCAGATGACAACCGAGGGCCAGTTTGATTTCAAGGAGTACCTTTATTTTCTTCTAGCTGGTGTGTTGGCTGGGACAGGTGAGTCCTGTACTACGAGAGGCAAGCTCCTAGGAGCGCTTATCAAGTTGTAGCAATTGGGGATTCTACCTGGAAACATGGCTTTAGGTATGGAGAAAGTACCCTTAACTAAGCATGGAGGTGTGAGGTGCTGATACTAGCTTCCCAGCTGACTCCTGTGGTTCATGGCTTAAGCATGTCCCCTCATGCAGTCAGAGGGGTAGTTCCCAGCACTTACTGTCTGTACAGCCCTGGGTCAGCTTCTGGATAGAAACTAGTCTTGCTTTCAGGTGACTTACAGTCTAACAGGGAAGTCACACATTAGATAAGTAGTTACAGGTGCAGCTGTGGACAAAGGGTTGTGAGGCTCAAACAAGATAACTGGATTAAGAACACAGTACAAACAAAGGCTCTGAGCAGAGATCAAGAGACTCAAGTCGTGGGCCTCCCTGAGTTACTAAGTAGCTGTGTGACCTTGAGAAGGCTGCTTGGTCTCTCTAAGCCTCAGTTTCCCTGCAGAGAAAATAGAGCTCATCTATCTCAAACATTCTGAGAGATGACCTTGGAAAAATGCTTTGGTAGGTAGCCCTAGCCCAAGGGGTCATTGTGGCACATTCCACAAAAGCCATTGCTTCCAGCATACTTTGTCCCTCTTGTATAAAATGTCCCTTTGTGCACAGAACCAGTGGTACTCATTCATGTGGAGGTGTGATCAGATTGAAGAGTGCTTTATTTTACCAGATTTATCTCTTTTTTTTTTTTTAAAGATTTATTTATTATGTATACAGTGTTCTGTCTGCAGGTATATCTGCAGGCCAGAAGAGGGCACCAGATTTCATTATGGATGGTTGTGAGCCACCATGTGGTTGCTGGGAATTGAACTCATGACCTCTGGAAGAGCAGCCAGTGCTCTTAACCGCTGAGCCATCTCTCCAGCCCCAGATTTATCTCTTTAATTTAAAAAAAGCTTCTAGTTTCTGAGGTTATAATATTATTACATCATTTTCTCTTTCCCTTTTCTCCTTCCAAATCCTCACACATACCCCACCCCTTGCTCAAATTTATGGCCTCTTTTTCTTTGTCACTAGTGTGTGTGCGCGCACGTGCATGTGTGTTTATTCCTAAATATATAAATAACCTGCATAGTCAATATAATGTTACATATATGTGTATGTTTTCAGGGCTGACCGCGTGGTATTGGATAACCAATAGGTGAACTCTTGCCTGGGAAGGACTTATTTCTCCCACCCTTCAGCATTTCTTAGATGCTTGTGGTTCCTTGTCTAGAGTTGGATTCCTGTGTGCTTTCCTTCTTCCACATTAGCATGTCTATCAGTGTCAGTGCCATCCTTGTTCAGGTCATGTTTAGATTGCATGTTGATGAGACTTCCTGAGTGTATTTACTTATTTCTAAGTCAATATCTTACTATGTATCCTTGGCTGGTCTGGAACCCCTATGTAGACCAGGCTGGCTTTGAGCTCAGGGATTTCTGCCAGATTCTGCTCCTGAGTGCTGAGATCAAAGGCCTGTATCACTACACTGGGCTTTATCTTTTTAGTATCTGGTAACCATTACGGGAGTAATGGGAAATTGGTGGAATAAGAATTATTTTGCTTTATTTTCAGACAGGGAAACTGACTGAGCAAGGGATGGATCTGGGCCTGGTATCTAGGGGTCCCAATTTTACCCTACTAAAGCTGGTGATCACCTTGTAGCCTCTTCTCCCTCTTCCTGTCACAGTTTTAGGATCAGCCTAGCCCCAAATGTGTACTTTTCCTAACACGTCTTCTCTGTTGTTTTGGTAGCTGAGTTGTCACAGGAAAGAGTACAAGTCCTGTCCTATGTCTGCACACACACTCCCTTACATGTACCCTGAGATGAGACAGGAACAGCTGGGTGTGAGGGACCCAGGGAGGGATCATAGGTTCTGGGAGCTCTTCTTCCTTCTCAGTGCATCTAGGCCCTGGGCACTGTATGTACAGAGCAATCTTCCTCATTTGCCCTCTGGAAAATGGTATTTTTTTTCTTTTTCCTCCCTGTCTTGACTTACAGGGAAGGGTAACTTAGATGTGGGTCTGGAAGAGCCCAAGTTTAAGACACCAGCAAACTTAGCTTTCAGTCCTCCTTCTGACCCTTCCAGGCATGTGACTACTCTGAATCCCTAAACAGGACATTGGTGGCATTAGAAGAAGGAGATGTTAGGAGGAGGATATTTAAAAAGCACCCAGCACATTATCTGCCACAGTATAAGGGCTCTGTGTCCTTGATGCATGATGGCTTTCACACTTTATTTTTATTTATTTTTGGTTTTTCAAGACAGGGTTTCTCTGTGTAGCCCTGGCTGTCCTGGAACTCACTCTGTAGACCATTCAAAGCCAGCTTGGTCTACAGTAGGGGTTCCAGACCAGCCAAGGATACATAGTGAGATTCTGTCTTAGAAATAAGTTAATATACTCAGGAAGTCTCACCAACTTGCAGTCCAGGGTAGCCTGGAACTCAGAGATCTGTGTGCCTCTGCCTCCTGAGTGCTGGGATTAAAGGTGCCACCATTATCACAAGAGCCAGGCAGATCTCTGAGTTTAAAGCCAGCCTGGACTGCATAGTGGGGATGTCTTGAGGTACATACAAACACAAAATAGACAGACTCAACTCTCTCCTCCTCGCTCCCTCTCTCATTGGGCTTTCAGTACAATTGTCCAGAAGTAAGGCAGTATAGCTATGAAGATTCAGCTTCTTTCGTGTGTTCTCCTCAGTCACCCCATGGTCTTGGGGGTAAGGCAGGAGCCAGTTCACTCAGCCTGGGGTCAGGAGCTCCCTGACCTACCAGGGCAGGTTGGGAATTCCCCACTAGTTCCTTATTGAGTCATTTGCAGCAAGGCCCTCTGACAGCCCTGACTCTAGGACTGTTCTCCCCGCTCTGTGGCCTGTGAAGAAAAAGCAGAAGTAAGAGTGGAGGCAGGCTTCCTGAGAACGTCAGGGCCAGTGTGTGGTCAGAGGGGTGCCTGGGTCCTCCTAGGTAGTAGTCGTCGCCTGAGGAAGAGTCCAAGTTTGCCTCATAACTACCATCACCACTCTCCTTCACTGTGCCTTGCAAACCTTTATCCTGGCTTCCTGGCATGCCTAGGTGACGCCTCCATCCTTTCACCATTACTATCATAATACGGTTTCACGGAGGAGCTTGTGTGGTAGCCCAGGCTGCCACTTGCCTCTTCTCACTTAATTCTGTGAGATGCAGCCATCATTATAACCCTGTTTTACATTAGCAGAAGCCAAATCCCAGAAGGGTAAAGTGACTTGCAACGTGTCACACTGCTTGTGGGTTGTAGTTCAGTGAACTCTAGGCTCATGGGATCAAAGCTTGTGTGCATCCAGCTGAGTTAACTGTGCTGAAATTGGGTGGCATACTCAGGGAAGAGCAGAGGGTCCAGCTTCACCTGCCAGGGCTTGCTTTCCTGCCATAAACCTTAGGCAGGAATTAGCTTGCTGAAAATCTGCGTTCTCCTCTGTCAAGTGGGATTGGTAATTGGAGAATGCATCTCCTGGGCTTTGTTAACAGGGTTAAATGAAATGATGTCAATTGGATGCTGAGCGGTGTCTGTTGCTTAGCAAGTGCCTGGTAAGTGTCATCACAGACATTCAGTTATGCTAATTGAATAGGAGAACTGAACTGTTGTAAAAGGCCATCTTCTAGCAGATCTAAGCTTGGCCCTCTTCTGGCCTTTAAGCAAGATCTAGAGCTGGTGTCAGGCTGCCTAGGGAGTGGCTCCTACTGTTTCATCCGCCTGATCTCAAGGCAAGATCAATATTCCCAACTTATTGCTGAGAACTCAGTCCTAAGGTCACAAAGCAAATCGGTCAACATGTGTTGATCAAGTGCCAGCCAGGTTCTAGGTAACGTGCTTAGCCTGAGACACACAGCAAAGAAAGGCCTGATGGGCCCCCTCTAGGAGCATATCTGCTCAAGGAATGCTGCCTCAGCAGAGCAGAGATCAGGTGGGGAAGCCTGACCTGCTCTGCTGGACTGCTCACATTCCCTACACCAGCCATGCCCTTCCTGTTAGCTTGCACTTGCACATACTGGGCCTTCTGCCTGGTATGTTCTTTCCCCCTTTCTCAGCCTAGCCACTTCCTGCCAGCCTTCAAACCCAAATTTAAAAGTCAGCTCCCCAAACATCTCCATCCTTGCCCCCGGGTGACTTCTTGCAGATCTCTAGCACCTTTCACAAGCTCTGTACGAGCACAGTGCGTGTGAGTTCTTAATCTACCCAACTGCCTCTCTGCAATTTTGGCTTCCTCAAGGGCAGGGGTTGTATTCTATTCATCTTTTTTTTTTTTTTTTTTTGGTTTTTCGAGACAGGGTTTCTCTGAATATCTCTGGCTGTCCTGGACTCGCTTTGTAGACCAGGCTGGCCTCGAACTCACAAAGATCCGCCTGCCTCTGCCTCCCAAGTGCTGGGATTAAAGGCGTGCGCCACCACCGCCCGGCTTTCTATTCATCTTTATAGCAAGGCTCTGGAGAGCTGGAGTGCAGTGTGCTGACTGCTGTCTCTTGAGCAGTCAGAGACTATGTAGAGATGAGAGGCAGTTTTGAAGGAGGTCTTCAGTGGTGAGTGCAAGCCAGTTAGAAGTGGAGGGAAGTTGAGGGGAGTGGCTCAGGGAGGGGACACCTAGAGGTAAAACCAGGAGTAAAAAGAGTAATGTTTGAGGGGCAGGAGAATTAGAGAGCCAGGGCCTACAGTTTCTGTTGGAGAGGGAGGACAATAGGGAGCCATGAAGATGTTCCAACAAGGAGGGACCTTGTGGCCACAGTGAGTCAGGACAGTTAGGTGAGATCTATCAGCAAGAGTTAACAGTTTGGTAAAGATAGCTTGGGGAGTCACACATAGATCAGGGTGGACTCTGGGCATCTAAAAGGGAGATTGTGACCCAGGTACCCAGTCACAAGCAGAAAACTTGAAGCAGCACTCTGCCTGAACGGGGTTAAGTTTTGGGGAAGTCTGCAAAGAAAAGGCTCCACAACTTCCTGTAGTTGTGAGGGACAGCTGCCCTGTGCATTCTGCTATCTGTGCCTTTTCCCACTTCAGTGGGTCAGAAGGAGAGGGATTTCTTGATTTTTGGAATCTGCAAGACAACAGGGTGGAGCTGAACAGAGTGGAGAGCTGGGCAGAGGCCCAGGATGCCAAGACCAGTGAAGGGTGGAGAGAACCTGTTTACCATTGTGCACTGACCCAGAGCCGGAAGGAGCAGAGCCAGTAAATGCCTCATGGGAAAGAGGGGCAGGCCCAGAACTTGCCTGCACTGGGAGTGAGGGAGAGTGAAGCAAGCCAGACTCTCTCACCCAGGAACCACTGACAGCCAGCTCCAAGGCAGAATGTCCAGGCCACAGGAGGGAGCACAAGATTACTACAGACATCACTTTTTTCTACCACTCACAGAGTGTCCTTGGGCAAATCACTTACCTTCTGAGCACCAGACCTCCCCAGCTGTCTGGAAAGGTAATCTTTTTAAATATTAATTAATTAATTAACTTGATATTTTTGAGACAAGGTTTCTCTGTGTAGCCTTAGCTGTCCTGGAACTAGCTCTGTAGACCAGGCTGGCCTCAAACTCACAGAGATCCGCCTGCCTCTGCCTCCCTAGTGCTGGGATTAAAGGCATGCGCCACCACAGCTCAGCTGGAAAGGGTATTCTTAACTATGTGATGTCAGGCCTGACTACCATCCATTTGCACACTCTTACCTACTTTCTCCCTTATTCTAGTTTCCTTTCTGTGAAACTAACTGGTTGTAAAGCTATGTGTACTTTCAGGCACTGCTATCTTTTAGATTAATGAACTCTAGAAGTTGTCACCCAGTTTGTAGAGCAGGCCAGCCTCTATCCTCATTTCTCTTCCAGCTCTCATTCCCTCACTGTCTCTGGACTCATGATTACCATACTTTCTCTACCTAATTTTTCATACTTTGGTGGGACTTGCTCAGATGACCATGTCTTTATCCTAGAGACCCAGCTGTGAAAAGCTGTTGTCATATTCTTCTGTCTTTATCAACTTAAAGGGTCAGGAAGAGTAGGGAAAGGGAGAATGACAGAGTCTGTTTGTGTGGAATACTTTATATCTATTAGACAGGAGGCTGAGTGGCAGCCTCCACTTCCAAGATATCCACTGTGGGCAGATGACTTAACCACACGGAATGTAGGTAATAAGAACTACTTTCCTAGGGAAATGTATGCCCTGTAGTGGCTCCACAGAGTTAGTACATGGCCAGTTCTTGAAACGTCATCTTTACAGATGCTCCCTAGGCAGGTGACATAGCCACCTTGTTACAGATGGGAAACTGGAAGCTTAGAGACTGGAGAAGCCCTTCTCTGTTTCACACAGCTGTAAAGTGACAGAAGCCAGGAATTACACTTTATGTGTTATAATGTAAATGTCATCATCTTGTGGGTCTCTGTGACTTCCTAGGTAAAATGGGGATGATCTTATCCTGCCCACCTCCAGGAACTGCATTTGGAGACTGATAAGATGAGAAAATGAGTGTGAAAGTTCTTTCTGCAAATATAAGTTGTAAACTAAGTGCCATTTTCTGACTATCCACAGTATGTGTTTATTCCTCATTGTAGTCCTGTGTAATACAAGGTGTGTATTTTGGTTCCACTAAAGATGAAGTACAGCTTGAATGACTGCTTTTATACATACACAAGGTCCAGCATTTAAGTCTAGAAATCAGCAGGTTGGGGGAAAGCACCAGTCCATGGTTTCCAGCTAATAGATGGAAGAGCTGTAATGCATTCCTAGCTCAGTTGATTTTTCAGGAGGGGTCCCCACTCTTTATTTTCTTCCAAGTCCAATTTAGTATCCCTGAACGAGTGAGATAAAAAACATCAGTCTGTGGTCTGTGACTTTAGGAAGAGTGTCTGCTTAGGGTGGAGCTTGTAGGAGGGAGACCAAGGTATATCTTTCACAAAGGATTTAAGGGTCCTGGGCATGTGCAATCTTTTTTTTTTTTTTTTTAAACATTATTTATTTATTTATTATGTATACAGTATTTGCTCTACATATATGCCCAGGCAGATCTCAATGTAGATGGCTGTGAGCCACCATGTGGTTGCTGGGAATTGAACTCAGGACCTTGGGAAGAACAGCCAGTGCTCTTAACCTCTGAACCACCTCTCCAGCCCATGTGCAATCTTTTTTAGTGAGTTCCAAGCCAAGGGGTTGAGAGCAGAAGTCCAGAAGGACAGGGGAAAGAAACTTCCAGGAACTATAGGAACTGGGCTTGTGTCTCTGAGCTTTTGGAAGCCTCTAGCGTCTGAATTTTGAGAGATCTTGCAGAAAGTGGGGTGCTTGAAGTGTCTTTCATTACCACCTTGGACCATAGAATGGGACAGCATAGCAGCTATGTCTGGGAGTAGGAGCCTGGCAGAATCTGTAGTCAGTTACTACCTTTGTCTTCTCCACAAGCTTCCCTCCTCAGGAGGCAGCTATTTGCAAACAGCAAAATGCTTAGGCATACCATCTCCAGCTAAGGTTGTACTTGCCAGCAATGCCCATCCATCCTGTTGGCCTTGCTGTGCAGCGTTACACATAGGCAGACTACTCACTATAGTTGTAAGAACACAGAGTGGGAATTAGACTGTCTCTAAGAGCCTGTGGGCCAGATAAAGCCATGCAACAACATCTAGAAAAGGACCCAGTTTTTCCACAGACTTCTGCAAGGAGTCAGAGGCAATATATGAGTTATGTGGCAGAGAGAAACTCTGGTCCAGCCACTTACTTTCTAGCTTTGTGACTTTGCCTGAACCTCTAATACAGTCAACTCTCTTGATTGTACAAATGGAAATGATAGTTAATCTATGAGGACATTAGAGACAACGAAAATTACTGTAAGTAAAGTGTCTTGTATGCCTGAATATAATACACGTGAAAGTAATGATGTTCATAGAGAAAACCAGAAATAGGAATTACTGCAGACTCGGGAGGCAGAGACAGATGGATCTCTGTGAGTTCGAGGCCAGCCTGGTCTACAAAATGAGTCCAGGACAGCCAGAGCTGTTACACAGAGAAACCGTGTCTCAAAAAACCAAAAAAAAAGAAAGAAAGAAAAAGAAAAAAGAATAGGAATTACTGCAGAAGCTCAAGACCTGATTCAATTGGGAGGGATATTACTAAGCAATATGAATAAGCCCACAACTGTAATGAATACTACTCAGTTCAGGCTTATGTCTTCATTCATTCATGCTTAGGTACTAGAATCAGTTTTAGAGGATTATACATAACGTTAATTTTTCTTTTTTATATTGTGTGTGTGTTTATGCACTTACATGTGTGCAGAGATCAAAGGAAAACTTAGAGGAGTCTACCACATGGGTCTCAGGGATCAAACTCTGGTTGTCAAGCGTGGAGGCAAGCACTTTCACCCTCTGAGCCATCTCACTGTCCATAAGTAGCGTTTTGTCTGCTTGAGTGTCAGTCTGTAGTTCAGGCTAGCCTCCAACTCATGGCACTCCTCTGTCTCGGCCTCCCAGTTACTGGGATGTATGCCACTGTGCCCAGCTTACCTAGTTAAAAAAAAAAATGTATAAAACTGATTTGGAAAGTCAGAGTGCGTATCTATATCTGTAAGGACGGCGTGTTTCATAGAACATTTCAGTGATGTGTATGTATATGAAGTATAAAATGGGTCACAGTTTAAAGTAAGAGAACAACTGTTCTGGGCTAGGATGAAGGTCTGCAAGTTGGAGGATAGTTAATGATATTTAGACACACAGATGGGCAGGCTATGAGGATGCTGTGGTCTTAGCTTCTGGAGGTGTAGGACTATAGTGTGAGGGTCAAGAACATGGCCATGGAGTCAGACAGCCCTGGGTTTAGTCTCAACTTGCTTCTTACAGCTATGCTATTCCACAAGGTTCTTAACTTTACTAAGTCTGGGATTCTATTATTAATGGAGAGAGTGATATTGTCCTGCGGTTATTAAGGAAATGTACATGGATAAACACATGTAAAAGAAAGGAACTAGTTAAGAAGGAAATGATGTATAAATGCTAACTACTGTTGTTGTTGCTATTATGGTTGTTATATTTTGTTGGGTTTTGATGGTATATGAAATCCTAAGAGGATGTTGTGACTGAGAGAATAGAAGAAAGAGCATTCCAGATCAGGGTAGATGGGTGACAAGGGATAAGCATGTGTGTCTCATATAAGAGGGCATGAGCATTGTGTAGCATCAGAAGGCATTGTTGAAATTATAGGGAGAAGATAGCAGGAAATTTTTGCCCAAGCATGGGAAGGAACAGCCAGAGGATGGCTGCCCCTGGTGCAGTTCCAATAAGGGCTGGCCCCAGAGATTGTTCTTAGTAGGGTCTTTGGATATAGAAGGCCCTCGGGCACCTTCAGGAGAGAGGATTTTCTGGAAAATGAGTGTGTGGCTGATCTGAGGCATCCCCCACAGAACATCCAGTCAGCTTCTCTCTCACTACTAGCAATTGGCTCAGACATTATGCACTATCAGGGGAAGTCACCTTAGGGCCTTTACACTACCATGCTGTTTGAAGTACTCTCATCCTCCCAGCTTCATCCCACAGCTCCCTCTTGGCATCTTTTCAGAGTCAATTCACAGTGTAGCCTGTCTATGTATAAAAGAAAACAAGCACAGAAAAGGAAGTAGGGATACTTGCTGGCTTTGGGGTGTGTTTGTTTTGGTTTCAGATTTTATTTGTATTTACTATGTGTGGGTGTTTTGTCTGTGCACCAGTGCCTGTGGATGCCAGAAGAGGGCATGGACCCTCAGATCTGGGGTTACAGACAGCTGGTGGCTGTCATGTGGGTGCTTGGACCCACACCAGTGCTCTTAACTGCTGAGTCTTCTCTCCAGCCCCCCATGAGGCTTTGTTGTTGTAGAAAGAATTTCTTCATCCAGAACAGATGCTTTCTGGGATCCTGACTGACCCTACTGAAAGGTCCTTTAACCTTCTGATTTTTTTAAAATGGATATCCTGTGTGGGAAGATATACCCACCTGTAGTTAGAATCTGCCATGAGCGCTAGGGACTGTGTCTGTGTCTACCACCCAAAATCTAGATTAGGTTCTTCTGTTGGAAGAGAAGCCATTTAAATGAGTGTATTTTCTCAAAATTTTTCCAGTTTGAAGTTTTAAATTTAAAACAGATCTCTGTTTGATATGCATATTAAGAGCAATAGCAGTTGTTTGTCTTTCTGAGCTCTTGCCTAATCATTGGTACAGCCTAGAATCAGTGCTGTCTTAGAATCCAGGAAGCATGACCTTTTGTTTTCTACCCTGTTTGAATTCTGATTTGATGCTTGCCATTGGGCTTTGAAACTGCCAAAGCTATCATCTGGCGTCACTTGAAAGAACTCTTAGATGTTCCTCTGTGTTTGCAGTTGGAAGAAGTATCTCTGAGACTCTACAGTCATATTTTACCAACAAAACCAGACCCCAGCGTTGAGGTGTCATATAGGCCTGGATTTAATCGGTGGGAGTCTTCGGCACCTAGGCTCATCTCTGAGCCTTAGTTTCCTTATCTGCTCAGAGGACTGAATCAGATGTTATCACATTCATAACTGCTAGAACTTCCTGTTGATTCATGTGGGCACCGTACCCCCTGTTTAGTTAACTAGAAGGCTCATCCCTGACTTGTGGCATGCATGAATACTGTTATTGGCATATACACACATTGTGGGAGTTTCCATGTGGCTCTCGGGATTTCGTTTTCTGTTTCTTGGGTATTTGGGGGTTGCCTGAACATGTATATCCTTTTGTAAATTACTTGACCTAAAGGCTTGAGCACTGCTTGTTGTTATCAAAGAGAGAAAGGAAGGAAAGAAGGAAGGAAAAATCTTTGTACCTTGGTTCTGCCTCTAGATGGTGAGAGATAGAAGTTTGAGGTACAGTGGCTTGTGTCAGTGTGTTGAGGGGCATAGTTCCTTCTCAGCTGTTCTATTTCCAAGGCTGAGTTCAGGCTCAGTTCCCCAGATAAAGTGCACTGAACAAGAGGACTTGCCTTTTTGTGTCCTGGAGGCCTCAGCTCTGCCAGGGCTCCTCCCTCTGCTCTTGCAACCAGTAAAAGTCACAGCAACATGTTTCCTTCCGGCATAGAGAATCAGAAACTCCCAACACTGGGCCAGGCTCAGCTCCACCATGTCCTGTTCCCAGGAGCTGCCTCAAGTACCTCCCCCATTGTGCCCCTTTCAGGGAAGGTTGGACTGAATGCCAGCTTTCAGCTATATAGGGTCTGGCTTGGAATTGAATCCCAGGCTCTTTACTGATCTTCTGCTTGACTATGAGTTATCTCTCCCTGGGTATCTTAACCTCTTAACTTTAACCTCTCTGAGTGTTTCCTCATCTGTAATCAATCCTTAATACTGTCAAGTACTTTAAATTTTTGTAATGATTTATTTTTATTTTATGTGCACTGTTGTTTTGCCTGTATGCATATTCATGTGAGGGTATCTGATCCCCTGGAACTGGAACTACACACAGTTGTGATCTGCCAGGTGGGTGCTGGGAATTGAACCCAGGTCCTCTGGAAGAGCAGCCAGTACTCTTAACTGCTGAGCTATCTTTCCAGCCTATTTTATTTTATTTTATTGGTTTTTCGACAGGGTTTCTCTGTGTAACAGCTCTGGCTGTCCTGGACTTGCTCTGGAGACTAGGCTGGCCTAGAACTCACAGTGATCCACCTGCCTCTACCTCTCAAGTGCTGGGATTAAAGGCGTGGGCCACCACGCCTGGCTCCATTTTATTTTTTGACAGGATGTCATATTTCCAAGGCTGGCCTTAAACTCCTGCCTCTACCTCCAGAGAGCTGAGATTATGCCCAGTTTATAAAGTACTACTTTTCTTTCTTTTTTTCTGGTGGTTCTGAGAATTGAACACAGTGCCTGGTACATGCTAGGCAAACACTGCCACTGAGCTACATGCCACCAGACCAGGTGCTTTCTTACTTGAAAAGCAAACAAAAACTTCACAAAAGTACAACAAAGAAATTAGGATTTTGATAATCCAATACATTAAAATACATTTAAGGAAACTATGTCTGTGTGTGAGTTGCACGTGTACATTGTGTGTTGTATGTATGTCTGCTTTGCCACCACTCCATAGGCTGGATAAGAAAGCATATTTAGAATGGCTGCTCTACAAATGTTCGTCTCCTTGTCTTCTCTCCCTTTGAGAGGTGTGTGCACTCATGAATCCTCAGGGCTTACTCCCTTAGGAAGCCTCCTCAGTGACTGGTCTCTGCTTAAGACAGGGATTCCTCCCATCCCACCTCTGCCTTCTGTGGTGCTGCTCTGCCTGGGCTGGGTCTTGGCACCCATCAAATGTCAATTCCACAAGGGGTCTGAGAACAAGAATCTTCTAGCCTGCCCAAAACTGAGACAGCTGCTCAGTCAGTAGGTATACTAATATAGAAGGTGGCATTTGAAGGGACTTCGAAGTGTGTGTATGATTTTAATGTGGACATTCCAGTGAAGGGATTGGCATGAGTAGAGGTTGAATGGTGTGAAAGAGCGAGGGTATAGTTGGGGAAAGTCTGAGTAACTAGTTTGGCTCGAGGAAAGAGGTGAGCATGTTATTTCTGTACTTGTTTGACTAGTTTTGCATCCACCTTCACTCCTAGCATGCTGACCCCCTGAAGAGGCTGATTTACTAAGGCAGGCCCAAGACAGGAATGCTTGACTTCAGTGCACAGAGGCACACACTCAGTCTTTGCCCCAGAGAGGCAGGGTCTCCCTGGCCCCTTGACACATTGGGAGAATTAGGCACTTGGACCTGTTTTATCTGGCCTGTGACTTTTGGGGTGGGGCAGTATCTACTCATCTGCAGTAGGGCATCATGAATCTGCAGACCTGAAAGAAGTATGGAAACAGAGGGCTACAGGGATGGCCAGGTTGGTGACAAGGGCAGGGTCTTTGCTTCTCTTGACATGTCTGATGATGCCCTGCCCTCTGATCCACAGGCTGGAGGAAGTTCCCCTGGAGGTACTGAGGCAGAGGGAGTCCAAGTGGCTGGACATGCTCAACAACTGGGACAAATGGATGGCCAAGAAGCACAAAAAGGTAAGGGGCCTAGCCTTGGGCCTAGGGCTGGGAGTTAGCAGTCTGGGGAGGACCAGGAAGGGGATGAACTTCATCACTACAGCAAAATATGCATTCTCCAACTGCCAGGCTGCCTTAGCATCCTCCATTGGTCAGATAAGGAGCTAGAGCTGGCTTTAGGACAAGGCAAAGTTTGAACCTGACATATGTCTTCAGAGAAGAGCCACATAGAACTTTGTCCTGGAGTTAAACTTCAAAGCCACTCTGTAGCCAACAGCCCTCATAAGTAATTTTGCTTTACGCCTGCCAGAAGATAGGCTGAAGAGCTTCCTAATATTAGTGCAGCTAACTTGTGGGGGCATTTTTAGGGTTCATATCTTGACTATGATAATCTAGTTAACACCCCAATGAAAATAATGGTAGTGACATTCTTGGTTTACCAATGACATAAGATTTGAAGTCAGGCAGTAAACTTTACTGTGTGCCCTATTGAACACCATGGAAAAGGCCTTCTTCACCGCCTGAACAATTGATTTATTTCCTCTTGTCTCCTGACCAGAGTGAAAGGAAAGAAAAGTAACCCTACAATTTACAAATAGTTTTTTGTTTGTTTGTTTGGTTGGTTGGTTGGTTTTTCGAGACAGGGTTTCTCTGTGTAGCTGTGGCTGTCCTGGACTCTCTTTGTAGACCAGGCTGGCCTTGAACTTGCAGTGATCCACCTGCCTCTGCCTCCCGAGTGCTGGGATTAAAGGCACCACCACCACGCCTGGCCATTACAAGTAGTTTTATAAAAATGAGAATACCCATTCTCTGTCTAGTTAGACTGTCTCTAGGTACCGGCTTACTCATCCTATGGGAGCAGCACACTCACCCATGGTTCTGAAGTTGTGTGTCATTGTCCTTGAGAGCCCTTTGCAGAGTTTAATCACTGCCTGGCCCATCATGGCTACAATCTTTGGACAAATTTCCCTTCTACAAAGTTAGCCTGTTGCCCCCTGTCCTCAGCTGACACACTAATCTAGTTCTGCTTGCCCAGGGCTGAAAATCTGGAGTGTGGGCTCAGTCTCACACCCTGTGTTCATGCACGAGCTATGTAACTTAGGATAAGATACCTTCCTCTTTTCAGACTCAGAATCATTAGTCTAGTGGGAGTGATAAACCTTTTATGAAAATCTTTACAAGGTGGTAACAGGAAGTGCTTTACAGACTCCAAGGGTGAGAGGCTCACCCAGGCTTGGGCTCTTTCTTGCTGTTCTAAGTAGGATTGGGGATGGAGTTCAGTGATAGAATATGTGCTTAGCATGTATAAGGAAAGAAAGACTCTCCCCACTCCCTTTTCATCTCTCCCTTCTCTCCCCTCTCTCCCCTCTAACTCTCTTCCCCCCACAGGGTGCTGGCTTGCTTGTGTGCTTGAGTGTGTGCATGTGTGTGCCTCCTTGCGTGCGTGCATGCGTGTGTGTGTGTGTGTGTGTGTGTGTGTGTGTGTGTGTGTGTGTGTGTATTTCTCTGTAGATCAGACTGGTCTCCAACTCCAACTGTCATTCCTCTGCCTCTTAAGTGCTGGGATTATAGGCATCTCACCATACCTGGAAAACTCAGTATTTTTAGGACACTTATTCTCTGGATGTTCCCTGGCTAACTTTGGGGTCCCACCTTATCTTTCCTCCAGTTCTCACCCTGAGCTGTAGCTAGCCCTGCGCCTCTTTTGTAGCTGTGGGAGCCCCTCCCATAGAGCCCTCAGCAGCCCTTCCTTTTCTCTTTGGCTTCCCCTGTACTGTGGCTAGAGGCCACGGGCTGCCTTTGCTCAGCAGAGGCCTTCAAAGACATGTTTTATCCCATGACCCAGACCAAGACTGCTGCCTCAGCTGTACCCACATCGGGCTCAGCCCTGCCAACTCCTGCCTGGCTCTGGAAGCATGGCTTCTTCCACTCAGGAAGTCATGACACAGGAAGGATAATAATCGTTTTGGGAAGTGGGCTCAGACCCAATATTTCTCCTGGACTTACCCATAGTCTTGCCAAAGGGTGCCTCTCCCACCCCCCAGGTGTGCTCAGGACAGAGATGTGGGCCTGCGGGGAGTCCGAGCTCTGCCTTTCCAGAGTTCAGCAGGCGAGGGTATGGCTCACTTAGCTATCCTCAGTGACCTCCTTTAAACTAACTATAGAGACTGGTAAGTTTTTGAGAATTCTGGCAGCACTTCCTCATGTGTTATCCTAACTCATTCTGCTTGTCCTCCCTAAGGTAGGCGATGACCATCTCCAGCACCCCTGTAGGGTCTAGGAAAGGGTAACTGTGCTCTTGACTCTCCACCCCTTGCCCTGGCCCTGACACCCATGAGGGCCTCACAGGAGGCTGAATTGCTCCAGGACTGTCCCCTAGCAGGGTGCTATGAGAAGGACGCCTCTTGTCGGGCTTGCCCAAGTATGGGATCTCGAAGGTCCTGAGGCTCTGGGGTGTCCTAGGTTCCATGGCCAAAGCCTGCCCAAAGTGGCTTCCTTAAGATGACCCTTGTCCCACAGCAACAGGAAATTGTCCCGTGTCTGGTGCAGTTCTCTTCCGTTTCCTTCTCCCCTGGTTTTCAAGCAGTCAGAAGCCCCAGCGTGGCTCTTGTGAGTAGCCAGCTGCTCTTCCTTACCGACTGCACTCTACAGCCTGCTGCCCGTCTCCTTCCTCGTCCTGAACTCACTCTAAGCTCTGGAAAGTTTTCAGACTATTTGAGGGGCTTTCCAGTTGAAAAGTTAGGCAGCAGCAAAGCCCTTGGCCTTTCTGAGAAAGCCCCACACTGGGCACATCTCCCCTCTAATGGAGCTTCTTCAAGCTTGCAGAGGAAAACGTGATGTCATTCAGATCTTAAAGCAGGTGAGAAGTGGTTGACCCAAGGTCAGTGTGGAATTCAAACCCACATCAGCTGTTCTCATGCCACAAATACTTGTCTCCTTGATCTCAGGCCAGGCTGCTTAGTGCAGAGGTGAGGGAGGGAGGGTCACTGACTCTCAGCCCTGTCCTCTCTGCTATCATTCCACAAGCTCAGGCCCTCGGCCTTTGCACTCACCCACCTAGGAGGTTAGGCAGCTGCCCTGAGGACCTCTTTTTGGGATCAAGCCCAAGAGGAGCCTACTCCTTCCACCTATCAGTCTTTGAGGGACTGGTGAGATAGGAACTACACAGAGATGGGTCTCCATCCTGCGTGGCACAGTGTAGAGGTGGCAGGGTTTCTGACTGTGTAATAATAAGAGTTTTCCCTATTCTGAGGAAAAATGTTCTGTTATTTATTTTGTATTTGTTTTCAAATTTTCATGTAAGTATATATTGCACATTGAGCATATTCCCATCTGTATCCCTTTCCTTTCCATTCTTCCTTCTCTTTAATACCCTTTGTTCCCTTAAACAGTTTTGTGTCTTGGTAGGCCGGGAGTGGTGGCGCACACCTTTAATCCCAGCGCTAGGGAGGCAGAGGCAGGTGGATCTCTGTGAGTTCAATGATAGTCTGGTCTACAAAGTGAGTCCAGGAGAGCCAGGTATGCACAGAGAAACCTTGTCTCGAAAACAAAAACAAAAAAAAGACATGGTAGAGGCTGGCCATGGTAGCACATGCCTTTACTTTGTGAATCTCTGGGAGTTCAAGGCCAGCCTGGACTACACAGCAAGTTTCTAGGATAGTCTCCCTCTGTCTCCCAAGTGTTGGGATTTGAGGCATATAAATAAAAATGAGGACATGACCACTCCAAGATATGATTGAGGAAAAGGTTTTTATAGTAGATATGAGGGAGAATACAGCCATAGGCATGTGGAAGAGTCCAGGGCAGGGGGGGAGAAAGAAGTAGACTAAACATGGCCAGCAGTCTGGACCAGGCCATGAGAGAAGAGAGAGAAAGGGAGTGAGAGAGGAAGAAAAGAAAGAGGTGTAAGAGAGGGGATCAGGAACTAAGAGCAGGACCAAGAGAACTCTAGCCAAAATGGCAGGTGATATAGAGAAGAGAAGCTGGGGGAATGGAAGCAGCAAAGCCCTTGAGCTGAAGAAGTTTAAGGTAGGAGTGTGGTGAGAATCGCTGAGCAGAACCACAGGTACTTCTGAACCTGGAGCAGCCCTGTATTTGCTTTGATGGGCTACTAGGCAGCACATTTTAGCTGTCTGACCTAGTTTCTTTGATTGCTGACAGCATGTACTACCTTGCCAGGCTTCTTTGTATGAGGGATTTAAGGAAAGTTTGGTGTCTTCGAGGGTTCCAGAAACAATTTCCCATTGATACTAAGGGTTGGCTACAGTTCAGGGGTCCAGAATTCTGTGGCTGACATCAGGAATGCCTGAGTTGTCATTAGAGAATGTGCACTCTGCCATCACCTGGTGGCAGCGTGTCTAATTGCAGTCCCCATCCCCTCTCTGCATTGCTGGGCAGGAAAGCCCTCAGTTTGTCCCTTTCTGCTCACTGAAGCCCCACCAAGCCTTGGCAGAGGAGCTGCCAGGGTGGGTGCATGGGCATAGCTGGCCTTTTGACTTTCAGATTCGTCTTCGGTGCCAGAAGGGCATCCCACCTTCTCTGCGGGGACGGGCGTGGCAGTACCTGTCAGGAGGCAAGGTGAAACTTCAACAGAACCCTGGAAAATTTGATGTGAGTTTTCCTTCCTTTCTTTACTTTCCTGTTGTATCTCTGGATTGAGAATCTTCCCCTGGCAGTGGATCCCCATGTGCTGTCCTAGACTTCAGTGTGATTGACAGGACCTCTACTCACAGGCCTGACTACTCAAGACCCTGATTGGCCCCAGTCTGTGAACCATGTCTACTGGGGGCTCTTGTTCACCTAAGGGTCTACCCTTAGCAGCCCTCAGTGGAATGGACTTCACTAGAAAT
Organism: Lophiomys imhausi; assembly: GCA_907164525.1. Classification (NCBI taxonomy): domain Eukaryota; kingdom Metazoa; phylum Chordata; class Mammalia; order Rodentia; family Muridae; genus Lophiomys; species Lophiomys imhausi. The sequence continues at coordinate 1,303,322 of CAJQZJ010031795.1, read as the reverse complement.
CTGCCATCTTATTCTAGCCCTTTTTCTCAATAGTTACTCAGATTTGCTTTCATGATTGAGCACAATGTATTAACTTCATAGTTCTTGGTCATCAGGAAGTGACCCTCAGACCAAATCCCCTCCTGATGCCTTCCTTGTACATGTGCAGTAGCCTTTAGGGGCCTGCTTGTTAGGACCACCAAAGCCTTTTGCATTTCTTGGCCCTAATCTTCTAGTCTGTCTTCTATCTCTAAGCCTAACTGGACAGGATCCACTAGGTGGGCTTCAGGGCTACTCAGGGGTCAGTACCTAGACAAGCATTCTCAGAGACTATGCCTTCTGTAGTCATGCCCCAGCATCCTGCTTCCCATCTACCTCCCCATGGCTAGCATGGTACAATACTAATACTTTTCTGTTCACTGAACTGAAGTGCTGAGCCTGTTCTCCTGGAGAATACCATAGAAGCAGTTGGCTTTCCTGGGGTTGCCCCAGCTTACCTACCAGACTTGACCCCAGGCATCAGGGCTTTCCCCAGACTGTTGGGACTAATAATACGCAGTGAGACAGAGCTGCCAGCCACCAGCTCTTTGTTGATATCCTTTATACTTTAGTGAATAACTTCTGACAAGACCTGTTGACTGTGAACAGTGGGCAGGGGCAGAGCAGGGCAACCTGGAGTTTACACTGTTGACCTGGAGAGGGCTCAAGCTATTTGTTGGCAGCACTTGACCCTGGGGGACAGAGAGCTTGGTAGGGTGGCAGCACTTGACCCTGGGGGACAGAGAGCTTGGTAGGGTGGCAGCACTTGGCTAGCGGCAGCTATGAATCAGTGTGATTCACAGCACCGAGACCAGGCAGGCCCCACAAGAGGAACTTCTGACACTAGAATCTTCCTTCTAGTAGCTCTATCTCCTTTATTCCAATGGCTCCATCCTGGTCAGAGTTGGTTCATGGATGGGTGCCCCACCCAGAGTCCAGAGGGCCCAGACATGAGACTGGAGGCTGTGAATGGCTAGTCTCCTGGGTGCACTGTCTAGACAGAGTGTGTCCACAGTGGACTGAAGCACAGAACTTTGTTTTGTTTTGTTCGTTTTAGAGGGGTTGTTGTTGGTTTGTGGGGCTGTTTTATTTTGTTTGTTGAGACAGGGTTTCTCTTGTGTAGATCTAGCTGTCCTGGAACTCACTCTGTAGACCAGGCTGGCCTTGAACTCAGAGATCTGTCTGCCTCTGCCTCCCAAGTGCTGGGATTAAAGGCGTGTGCCACCACTGCCCTGACAGAAGAAGCACAGAGCTTTGTATGTGTGTATGTAGAATAGTATCCAGAGAGGAACTGGCCACCCATGAGATGTCTGGTAGGTTGCTTATAAAATGATGTAGATTTGGCAAGAAAGGCCTTCTTTGAGCCCTGACGATGTATGGTGGGTGATCATGGCACTATTGGGGGCCCCAGTGTGTTCAGGCACACCTGGGACGACTTAACCTGTGGGTGACCTAGAGGAACCAGGCAAGGGTGGGGTGTTCTCTTCTATTTTGAGCACCTGGGCCATGGTGTGGGGGGGGTCACAGTGCTGAACAGTGGTATCAGTGTTCATATCTGTTCTTGTGCTCAGGCCCTTCTCCTCACACTACAGTATCTGGTGGCTCTGTTTTCTTTCTTCTTGCTTCCTTGGCAGAGCCTTCTTGCTTGTTTTCTCTTGACTTCACCCCCTGAAGCACCTCCAACACACTTGGGTTCACAGAGACTACAGGCCAGCGATTGCGGACATGCTGGTCTGCAAGCTGCTGCACCTTTTCCCTGAAGGCCCTGCAGCTACTCTTTTCCTTCCTTACCAGTCCACCTGTGTTGTGCACTTTGGGCCGCTGAGGCACCAGATACTACATCCAAAGAACTGACTTTTGGGGTTCTCAGGAACTATCAGAACAGTTGAGGGAACCATCTTTGTGAGAAAAGCAAACCTGCATTGTGCTTAGATAGTACAGTAGAGTGCACAGGACACACATAGACCCTAACTTAGGGGTTCTTGGGGCTCCAGAGGGTGACACCCACTCCTTCCACTGAAGAATCCTAGGCCCTTCCTCTGTCCTGCAACCTTGAACACTCATGAGCTTCTCCTCACTGTTTGCTTTCTAGCCTATATTCTGACACACTAGGTTCTTTAGTATTCTGGTTACTGCCACTTCAGGCCATGAGAGAAAAGGGGCCTGTATGAAGTCACTGTTGGCTCGGACCAGAGCCTAGCCTGAGCTCATCGGTATGTCTGCCAAGGCCTTGATTCCCAGGACCTTCCCAGATGCTGCTCCAGCCTGCAGGCAACTAGTACTTGTTTGGTCTCCCTGCCTATCCCTCTGCGTTTCCTGTGTATTTATTCTTTCTTTTCTGAAAATTGATGTATAGGTTTACAAAGAGTAAGATGGACAGACCTCAGCATAGAGCTCAGTGAGCCTGAGAAAACATGCATGTGGCAACAATCATATCAAGAAAACATTTCAAATGACTGTGGAACCATTTTATTCTGTTAGAGCTTAGAGGCTTTTAAAAGGTACACACACTGGAGGTTCAAAGAAAAAAAATCAAACTCTTGAAACCTCAATACCTAGACAAGTACTTAATGCCTGACAGATGTCACACCTCCTTCCTGAACAGGTAATACCTGCAACACAGGATGCAGGCAGCAGAGCAGTTGAGTTTAGTGGCTCTGATTCACACCTGCTTTCAAGTCCCAGTTCCGCTATTTTTCTAGTCACGAGGCCTTGGGTAACATACTTTCATTTGCCCCTTTAGTTCTCTCATCTGTAAGCAGGGTGTAATGACAGGGTCTGTTTTGTGGAAGGGAAGGGCCAGGAAGTCTCATGTGTGCTCCATACTCTGCTCTGTATCTGGCTCCGAGCAGTGTTGAGAGGAAACCTACCTGAAGGACAAGACATTATCCCTAGACAAACTGAGTCCTGACTACTGTGATTCTGGCCACAACCAGGATAGATGCTTGTTCTTAAGAATCTTCCAAGAGTTAGGATCCCTCCCAGGGTTCTGTCATTCTTGCCGCTGGGTTTCTTTACCTGTCTTCAGGAAGGCCTGGTTCTGTGAGAAGACTGGGTATCTTTAGTGTCTAATCTGATACCTGAGACAGTTATGCCCTACCAGGGATGCTCCTCACTGCCTCCTGACATTATTCCCTTGCTTCTAGGAGCTGGACATATCTCCTGGGGACCCCAAGTGGCTAGATGTGATTGAGCGTGACCTGCACCGGCAGTTCCCTTTCCATGAGATGTTTGTGTCCCGAGGAGGCCATGGGTAAGCAGGCCTAGCATGTGGGCTGGGAGGCAGTTCTAAGTTATCTCTTAGACTGTTAAAAAAGGTACAGTGGGGCTGGAGAGATGACTCAGTAGTTAAGAGCACTGGCTGCTCTTTCAGAGGACCTAGGTTCAATTCCCAGCACCCACACGGCAGCTCACAACTGTCTGTAATGCCTGTTCATGGGGATCTGACACCCTCACACCGACATACATACAAGCAAACACCAATGTACATTAAAAAAAAAAAAGGTGCAGTGCAGTGAGCTTGGGGGCATGTGTCTAAAACTCTGTTGCTAGCCTTTACCTTCTGAGGTTTGTGGTATACTGACTCACTCTTGACTCTTGAGGCTGCCTGCATATTTACTCTCTATGGACTGTTAGAACTTTCCAGGTCAGGCCTTCTTTTTTTTTTTTTTTTTTTTTTGGTTTTTCGAGACAGGGTTTCTCTGTATAACAGCTCTGGCTGTCCTAGACTCACTTTGTAGACCAGGCTGGCCTCGAACTCACAGAGATCCGCCTACCTCTGCCTCCCAAGTGCTGGGATTAAAGGCGTGCGCCACCAACGCCCGGCCAGGCCTTCTTGATATAGAGAAAGGGGTAAGGGAGGTTGGGGGACAGGGACAGTAGGCAGGAGGGAGTAATGTATTGGGCAAGGGACAGAGCTGCCCAGCAAGGTGGCCCTCTCTAGCTCCTCCTCAGTCTGTGTCTGGCATCCAGCCCTGGCCCAATCCTTGCTTTCTCCTTGAGCCCCGTCCTTGGATCACAGGTGGGAGACTGACCCATGGGCAACCACGAGCACATCCTTTTCAGTGAAGGACAGGTCCTGAGACATATCTGTAGACATTCATCGGGGGTACAGGGGAGGTGGTGGGCAGTAGTCACTTCTGCCTTCCTACCTTGCTTGTCCTCTCCACAGCCAGCAGGACCTGTTCCGTGTGCTGAAGGCCTACACACTGTACCGCCCTGAGGAGGGCTACTGCCAGGCTCAGGCACCCATGGCTGCTGTGCTGCTTATGCACATGCCTGCTGAGGTACCCAGGACCTGGGTGGGGGTGGGCAGGACACCTGACCCCAGCCACAAGGGCTTATGCCTCTCTCGCCCACAGCAAGCCTTCTGGTGTCTGGTACAAGTCTGTGAGAAGTACCTGCCTGGCTACTACAGTGAGAAACTGGTGAGTACCACCTAGCCTTAGATGTTCCAGGCTGGACTCCTTCTGTGGCCGCTCCAAGGTCCTCCACTTCTCTCTTAGCCACTCTAAGCTAAAGTCCCAAGACCTGACAGAGGTTCCTTTCAGTCGCCTCTATCTGTGCCTCAGGGCTCCTTGACCTAAGGGCTTTTTTGACGCTCTGTCCGTTCTGCCTGAATGCCTTTCCTCAGCCTTCAGCCCATGCTTGGAGCTCACCTTGACCTTGACAGGCAGGAGGTCCTATTCCTGCCATGTTTGGGACACCCAGCAAGTGCCACTGTCCCCTACCCCATTCTGTGTCCATGGACTTCTTTTACTCTTCCTGAGAGACCATCTGTGTCTGGTTTGTCCATCTGTCTTCCAGTGCTCTATAGGCTCTAGCTACCTGATGAATGACTGATGGTTGACCCAGTACTAGGAGTCCCTATGGGCTGTGGTCATGGCTCTGTGGCCTTGATGTCTCTCTAGGAGGCAATCCAGCTGGATGGCGAGATCCTCTTCTCCCTGCTCCAGAAGGTGTCTCCTGTGGCTCATAAGCACCTTAGCCGGCAGAAGATTGACCCCCTGCTATACATGACAGAGTGGTTCATGTGTGCCTTTGCCCGCACGCTGCCCTGGAGCTCCGTGCTGCGAGTTTGGGACATGTTCTTTTGTGAAGGTACCGGGCTATGCTGGATTGTGGGGGTGCAAAAGAAACCCAAAAGCCTCCCTTGGACTCATCACCTGCCCCCATTCAGGAGTCAAGATCATCTTCCGTGTGGGGCTGGTACTGCTGAAGCATGCACTAGGCTCCCCTGAGAAGCTCAAAGCCTGCCAGGGCCAGTATGAGACCATTGAGCAGCTGCGAAGCCTCAGCCCCAAGATCATGCAGGAAGCCTTCCTGGTCCAGGAGGTGCGGCTCATCTCCCACTTGCTATAGGAAGGGATGGGAGCTGGCTGTGGCTTTGGAAGAGGCCTTGTGTGGCCCAGCCCCAAGGGTTAGTCAGCTCAGGTCAGGGTCGTAGACCTCATCCTTTTGCTAGGCGAGGAGGGTGGGGCACAAGAGACACTGTGCAGTTCCTTCCTTAGCTAGTCCACTCCACTTTGGGAATAGGGAAGAGCTGTGATCTACAGCCCCTCGTTTTTCTTTCTGGATACTTGTTTTTCAGGGTCTACAAAGTAAGAGATATATACATGGCCAGCTTCTGTGGGGACCACGGCCAGGTTCATGCTAGTACACATTGCAGGGCAGACATCTAAGGCCATCCTGTACCCACTTCCAGCATTGTCCCCATTTTACACTCAAGGAAATAGAGGCTCATCTCGAGGCAAGACTTCAAAGTGACTCCCCTTAGTCACTAACTGAAAAGTGGTGGGGCTGGAATTAGAGCCTGGATAGCCAGACTGCTCTGACCAGTAGCTGACCAGTAGTGGTCAATACTGGCTGAGAGTTGGGTTGCCCATTTCAGCCCTGTCCCTTCTGTCCTAGATTTAAGGTGAGTCTGTGAGCTGTAGGTAGCTTTCTCTTCTGAGACAGTGGGTCTCATGTTTGACACTTAGACCACAACCACATCCTCCCTCGGTTCAGCCTTTAGCAGACACAGTTAGGGGTTGCTGGTGGGCAGGAAAGCCTAGGATTGGAGGCAAAAGGGAAAGGTCATTCTTGGTAGTGTTCACGTGCCCCTCCTTGCCCCAAAGGTGATAGAGTTGCCTGTGACTGAACGCCAGATTGAGCGGGAGCACCTCATCCAGCTGCGGCGCTGGCAAGAGACCCGTGGTGAGCTGGAGTGTCGCTCTCCACCCAGGATGCATGGTGCCAAGGCCATCCTGGATGCAGAGCCTGGTCCCCGGCCTGCCCTGCAACCATCACCATCCATCCGCCTACCCCCAGATGCAAACCTCCTCAGCTCCAAGGCTAAGCCACCCAAGCAGGTCCAGAAGGAACAGAAGCGGACAAAGGCCAGTGGGCATCTGGACAAGTCCCCAGGCCCTAGTCAAACTACAGTGGTGACTGCCTCAGGAGATGCATACCCTCCGCAGGATGTGCCCCCAAAGGACCCAGTACCCCAAGACTCTACTCCCCAGACCTTAGCCTACCACCGTTCCCAGGAGAGCCTGACCTCCCAGGAGAGTGAGGACACCTACTTGTAACCCGGGAGCTCAGGCCTCCAGGTGGGGTCTCCACAAATCTTAAACGGTTCAAAGACTGTCAGCACTCCAGGCCCTCTGTACTCGAGGGCCCAAATGCTTGGCCACTGGGCAGGGATAGAATCCGGCTGGCGCAGGACAGATTCTGCCTGAGCCTCCTTATTTATTTTCTCTTGAGCTGAGCTGGCCCAGCCAGCACAGTCAGAAGCTATGGCCGAATGGGTTGAGTCTCACTGAGCACCATCTTTCTGGGGGATGTTCCCCTGGGATAGGGTGCTGACATGCAGGGAAGCGGTGGGGTACTCTTTGTGTAAAATAGAAATATGGTTTTGTACTGAAATAAACAGGCTTGTGTATAGAGCTGGTGTGCAGCTAGGGACCCAGAAGGGATATCACCCTTCATCCTGAGCCCCAGGCCCAGTAGGAGCCCCTCTGAAGCATTCAGGAGGTACCAAGTCCAGAGCCAGCTGCTGTTCTTGGTTCTTCTCTCTCAACCCATTTCTGCCTCCCTGCACCCATCTTCTGACATAGATAAGTCACTCCAGGGATGAAGCCCACTGCTGGGGCAGAGCAGGAATGAGATCCCCAAGGCCCAGGCAAGCTTCTTTATTGGGGGCTGGGGGGTAGATCCTTGAAGAGGTAGCTCAAAGCTGTTCTTCCTCCAAGGCCAGGCCTAGATGCCGTTTCAGATCCCAGTTAACTTCTGAGCACTCACACTGTATTGGGGGCTGCCACCAGGGCAAGACCCTGTAGATGTCCACCAGGGAAGACAGGTAAGGCAAAATGCTGGCCTCCCTGATAAGATGATGCTTTCCACTTGCTGACACAGTCCACCTGCCAGTCTGGGCTTGGACCGACATAAAGGAGCTCTAAGCCTTCCCACTCCAAGAGCCACATGTGTACCCCAAGCCCAAGTGAGCAGACTGCCATGGAGAGGCAGGCAAGTGCTCAGTGACAACCCGATAACTGGCAATAGCAAGAACAGGGTGTCCCTGGGAGAGGCCCCCCTTCTGCTGAGGAAGCAGCTTTTCTAGTCAAACAATAGTGGCTGTTCCTGGCCTGGGACCAAGCAGGGCCAGACCATAGCAGCGAACAGGGAAGGAGAAACAGACTCGCTGGGAGCTTTCAGGCATTGCCTGGGCCTAGGACGTGCTGTCCTGGTACAGCTGGAGCTACTGAGGCTAGAGAGGTGAATAGTCACCAGAGGCTAGGGGCAGCTTGCTCGCTCTCTGGCTCCTGCCTCTCACTGCTATGGTTTCCCACTCTGTTCATACTTGCCATGGTGAGATGGGCTCAGCCTTTGGGAAGCACTCCTCCCCTCCATCCCTCCCCACCCCTCCTGTTCTCCAGGGGACAGACCAGGATGTGGCAGCTGCAGTGTTCCATGAGAATCATCTGGAGCTAGCAAAGCCATGAACAGGGCTGAGCCCAGCTTCTGACTGCCTGTGGTGTAGGGTCCAGAGCATGAAGTCCTGCATGGGCCTGCTGGGTCCCAATCATGCCCAAGGCCTACTTTAACCTACCTTGTTCAAAGCCTCCAAGGTGAAGCCAAGTACCTGGGCCAAACCAGGGCCCCTGAGAGCATGCTGTGTCCTGCCATGGAACCACCCGTGCTTGCTCATTCCTGCACAGCCTTGGGGTCTTCTTAAACCTTCAGACGCTCGATCATATCTGGGGTGTCTGCCATTGCTTGGGGCCTTCTTGGATCTGTAGCTAATTTAGATGTGCTCAGGCCAGTTGAGTTCTGCTATTGGTGACAAGCTTTAAGGAAATGACAACGGGGCTCAAGTCTCTGGCCCGAATACCCAGGGAGCCTCGAATACAAGGGCCTGTCCCCTCAATGTCTGAGCCCTGGGCGTTTCCAGCTCATGTACTTCTGGGGTGGTTTCCCTGGAACAACCTCAACCTTCAGATTACACAGTCTGTTGCTCAGACAGGTGAGGAGGAGGACGCTTTTTCTGTGCCTCCCCTTGGTGGGGAGCACATTCTACTCTGGAAGTTGGGTGATTAAAAACTGGGCCACGAAGGCCAGGTTGTAGCTGGTCAAAACAATGGCAAGGTAGGGATGAAGCATTATCAATATCAACCCTGGGCAGCCCTTTTTTAGGGATCTTTGGTCCCAATCAAACCTTGTCAGCTCTGCAGTCCCTGCCCCCAGCACTAAAAGGAAGAACAGACAAAGGCACCACCCAGTTGTACTGCGGGTCTAAACTCCACCCTCCGGAGATCTGTGGACAGCATTCCAGCCCCAAGCGAGCTCCGGCCCTGTAGGATGGGTTCGAGACAGTTTCTTTTCTGTGTAGTCCTGGCTGTCCTGGAACTTGCTCTGTAGACCAGTCTGCCCTCGAACTCACAGAGATCCGCCTGCCTCTGCCTCCTCATGTGCTGGGATCAAAGGTGTGCGACACCACCGCCGGACCAGCCGTCTTAATGGCCTCAACCATAAAAACCCACGTGCGAGCCTGGAGGAGGATAGACAGGACTCTGAGCTTCCGGCACGTTCCCAAACTGAACAGCTGGAGGCCAGCGGAAAGGGCGTGGCCTCGGCGTGGCCTGGAGGCCACAGAGAGGTGGGAGCAGGCGGTGATCCCCAGGCCGGTGCTAGAGGAGTGGAGCTGGCCAAGGCGGGGTTCGAAGGCAGCCCGCAGCGCCGGGAAGGCAGGGCTCAGGAGGAGGCGTGGCCACTCCACAGGGGCTGTGGGGCGTGGCCGCCGGAGAGTGGGTCCCTGGCTGGGCGGGCCGGTGGCGGGCGGTGTGGAGCGGTGCTTCTTTAAGTCGGGCGCCACCGCCCCGCCTCCCGCCTGAGTCGAGCTGGCGGCGAGGCCAGGGCTCCGGTATCTGCGATGGAACTTCACATCCTAGAGCACCGAGTGCGAGTACTGAGCCTCGCCCGCCCGGGCCTCTGGCTGTACACCCACCCGCTCATCAAGCTGCTCTTCCTGCCCCGTCGCAGCCGGTGCGCTCCCGGGTTTACAGGCGCAGGGCGGGCGGGCGGGGACACCTCTGTCACTCTGGGCCAGGGGCGGAGGGTTAGGGTCGCCGAGAGGCAGCGGGTACCGGGTGGGAACCCTGTCCACTCTGGCCGCCGTCCGGCCTGGGCCTACCCTTTCTGGGACGCCGCCTATCCGGCCCGGACAGGCCCCCTCCCAGGGCTTGTCAAGGTGCAAACTGCCAGAAATGGGCAGTGTGGTGGGGGCATGCCTTCCTAGCCCGCGGTAGCGCCTTCCCAAACGCCTCACGTAAAGTTTGAGAGTTGTCCAGGGGGACCCAAACTCCGACACCCCTAGGTTGTGGAATGGAGGGGGGACCCAGATATGTGTCCTAGACCACACTGCTCCAGGGAAGAAACTGAGGCCTGAGGGCAGGTCCAGAAGGAAGGCTCCCGGCAGAGGGTCCTTTAGTCTATGGGACAAAGTTCACTTGCGCTCTCCATCCCATTCACTCCAGGGTGAAAGTCTTCCCAACTCTTCCCTTCCTACCAGGTGCAAGTTCTTCAGCCTGACCGAGACCCCAGAAGATTACACACTCATGGTGGATGAGGAGGGCTTCAAAGGTGGGAACTGACCCTTGCTCACCTCTAAACAGTGTTCTTATTAGGTTCAGGGATCCAGCACCCCTGAGACCTTAGGCCTCAAAGGAATCTGGATTCAAATCTTCCACCAGTTAAGTGACTTAAATACTGTTTTCTCTTATGTAGGATGTAGTCTTTACAGTTTAACAGTATTTATGAGAGTTTTATAAACTTAAAGCCCACGAGGAGCTGGATATGAATCCCAGGCCAACATGAGCTGGTGGTGTGGGGGCACCTTACAGTTTTAAGCCAGAGTAAGGAGGTTCCTGCAGCTGTTTTAGCCCTTGGACAGTATTTCTTCTTGGAATTATCTCCCCAGTAAAAGCCAGCTCCTCCCTTACTGGCCTGGGAAGTCTAGGAGTCTGAGGGTTGGGAAAGGAATGCAGGAGCAGGCTGCAAGCCCAGAGCAGGGTCCTGGGGCCTCCTGTCTGTGCTTGGGCGCACAACAACCACCCTGGCCCTTGTCCCTGTTTAGGACTACGACCCAGCAACTGACTTCAGACTTCCATTTCTGCCTGCCTGCCCGTCTTCTAAGGCCAGCCACCTGGAGCTTGGCCTAGCCTCCCTCTCAAAAGACTTAGTTTCCCTGTTCTATAGGGAAATCTGTCCTCTGCAAGGGAGCGCTTCCCCACCCAGTATATCACTGGCGCCCTCTTGTGGTACTATGAAACTCATTAGGCTAAAAAGTCTTGAGGACTATCCCATTTTGCTGATAAGAAACCGAGACTAAACAGAGTTTGTAATCCCAGCACTCAGGAGGCTGTGGAAAGAGGATCAGTTTGAGTTAAATCCCAGCCTAATCTGCCTTGTAAAACCCTGTCTCAAAGCAAGCAAACAATCAAAAACCCCCAAACAGCCAGATAAACCAGCATTCGTTTAATCCCAGCACTCCAGAGGCAGAGGCAGGCAAATCTCTTGTGAGTTCGAGGCCAGCCTGGTCTACACATCAAGTTCAAAACACCCAGGGCTCTGTTACACAGAGAAACTCTATCTTAAAAAACAAAGCAAACAAACAAACCAAAAAATCATACACTGCCCCAAATCACACAGCAAATGGTAAAGCTGGAACTTGAACCTAGCTCTGAGTTTGGAGCAGTAATGCTCACTGAGAATGCCTGCATACATATTGTGGCACATATGATAGGAAACAGCTCTGATCTCCAGGTCTGTCAGGAAACAATTCCAACCTGCCTTGTTAGGTTGGACAAGGTTCAGATAGAGAAACAGATGCAGAGAGCAGCAGGCACGTACTAACGAGGCATGTACCTCCTTCCCACAGAGCTACCCTCATCTGAGTACCTGCAAGTGGCCGAGGCCACATGGCTGGTGATGAATGTATCTCACAGTGGTGCGGTGGTGCAGGCTGCTGGAGTTACCAAGATTGCCCGGTCTGTCATTGCTCCGCTGGCTGAGCACCATGTGTCTGTGCTGATGTTGTCCACCTACCAGACAGACTTTATCCTGGTGGGTTTGAGCTGGTGCTGATGCAGACTTCATCCTGGTGGGTTTGGGCAGGTGCTGATGTAAGGCATAAATAAAATGTGCCTGGGCTTGCATAATGTGTATTGTTTGCCTTGACCCAGGTACGGGAGCAGGACCTGCCTGTAGTGATCCACACACTGGCCCAAGAGTTTCAAATCTACCGTGAAGTAGGCGGGGAGCCTGTGCCTGTTGCCAGGGATGATTCCAGCAATGGCTTTCCCCGAGCCCAGCACGGTGAGGTCTGCCCTCTGACACCCAGATTTAGGTGGGACCTCTTCCCACAGAAGGGCTTGTCCTTTAAAGGGATGGGTATTTTTGGTGCTACCGGCAAACATCATCTCAATTGTGTGAGATGGGCTAGATAAACCCAAGCCCTTCCCTTCCCGGCCACCAGGGGTCGCGTCAGCCCAGGATTGCCTTTTTACCTTGTGGTCCATGTATCCTGAGCAGGACCCAGTCCCACGGTGCATCCCATTCAGAGCCCGCAGAACCGCTTTTGTGTCCTCACACTGGATCCTGAGACATTGCCGGCTATTGCCACCACCCTCATCGATGTCCTCTTCTACTCTTACAGGTGGGCTGTACATGCCCTTGATCTCTGCTTCACACTAGTGCTTCGTGCACTCTGACCTTTGTCTCATCCGTCTCTTCTGTCACTCTGTATCCTGCTCAGTGTCTTAGGGTTCCTGACACCCTGTGAGCCCTCAGCCAGAGCTATTTGCAGAACCACTTCCCAGCCACATATGCCCCAGTCAGGCCCTCTGCCCAAGGCCCTTGGTCTTTGGCAGTTAAGGTTTATCCCTCAAGAAATCAGGGTTCTCTCGCAATGAAGTAGAGATTCAAGGGCCTTCCAGAGCCATCCACTCCAGCTCTCCGTGATCTGCTCATCAGGAAATGGAGAGGGCATGTGCCTGGCAGAGCTCTTGACCCTGTCATCCCTCTCCAGTGTCCCGAAGGAGGCAGCCTCAGGCGGGCCTGAGTCAAGTTCCATTCCGTTCTTCGCTTTCTCCCTCATTGAGGGTTACATCTCCATTGTCATGGATTCAGAGACCCAGAAAAAGTATGTAACCCCCACCTTGACCCCAAAAAGGCCATAGTCTCTCAGCCAGCCTCAGGGAAGGTGGAGGAGAGGGGCCAGGCTCTGAGGGTGTCAGGCTGTGCCCCAGGGATCAGAGTGGTTGGCGATGCATGGGGTGCCCTTCCCATTTCCCATCTTGCCTCCCTAGGTTCCCCAGTGACCTCCTGCTGACCAGTTCTTCTGGGGAGCTATGGAGGATGGTGCGCATCGGGGGACAGCCCTTGGGCTTCGGTGAGGACCAGTCACTCCATGTGGGGGGGGCATAGGGCAAGCCTGTGAGGATTCACGGTAACTAGGGTCAGCCACCTGTGTCCCCTCCCCTCAGATGAGTGTGGGATTGTGGCCCAGATTGCGGGCCCCTTGGCGGCTGCTGACATCTCTGCTTACTACATCAGCACCTTCAACTTTGACCACGCCCTGGTGAGTACCTGGGCTGGACTGAAGTGTCCAGCAAGGACACTGAGGTCCCAGTGGTGGGGGGAAGAAGAAATCCCAGCTGCTTTAGGGAGTTCGGCATCCCTGGCCAGACTCATCCATGGCATTTTGTGCTGTGCACTTACTGCAGGTTCCTGAAGATGAGATCAGCAGTGTCATTGATATACTCCAGCGAAGGCAAGAAAGCCTGGCTTCCAAAGACGCATAGGGAAACCAGACTCCCAGCATTCCCTTCCCCTGGGCTTTCAGAGACTTTCTGAGCTATTTGCTGAAGCCTCAGAATGAGCCCCTGAGCCTGTCGAGGGACCCTGGTTCTGCTGTCTATATGTGAGCTGCTTGGAGCTGGCACTCATGGACGTGTGTGCATGCCTAGGCACAGTGAACAGGTGCTGACTCCAAATGTTTGCCCACAAAGGACACCTTGGTGCTTGGGGCTTAGACCCCCAACCCATCACTCTCTAAGTGACCTCAGCATTGCACAAGGCCCTGCCTGAGGCTCAAGCCAGCCCCCTCTCACCTGGCTGGCTTGCTCTTCCCTGGGCTGGGCTCTGATCTCCAGCTTGGGTTGTCTTCCTGGCCATATGCATTCCAACAGTGCCTTCCCTTCTTGGGGCTCCAAGAGGAGGAATTTTACATCTCACTCTTATTTTTATGACTGTTTAAATCAATAAAAGACTTGATGAGCTGGGCCCTCTGGTTCTGAGTGACAGCCAGGGCCAGGTTGTGGTCTCTTCCAGATTTGTCCCATCTCCTTAGATTCTCAGACAGGACCATTATGTGACAAACGAGGAACTGAAGCCTCTAGCACATTTGTGACTGTCATGTGGCTCCCACCCATCTCTAAAGTCTAGTGTCTCTTCATTCTTAGTTAATCGCAGAACAACCTAGAGAGTACTGGACACTGTGAGAAACTCCCCTGTCCCTTGTACCTAAGAGGTCCCTGGCTGGATGCTGGGAAACCTATCTAGGTGGTCCCAAAGCACCTTTCTCCAAGGCTACTGCCTGCATTCCTACGCCTTGTCCAAATTCTTGTGTCCCTCTTGTGGAGAAATCACACAGTTTATGACACTTGGAATGGTGGTCAGGTCTTTTCCTGCTGAGGTACAGGGCTAAGTGGACAGACAGGATTCTAGAGGTCACTTGGAACCCCCTTTGTCCTCTAGTGCTACATTCCCTGAGCACATCTGGGCCTGCATTTTTCTGTCATGGAGCCTCCTACTCAGCAAGACCAGGGCTCTATGGCAGGGGCCAGGGCCCCACACATGCCCTGGGAGGTTATCAGGTACCTTCAGTTCAGACCCGCCCATGCTCAGGACGAGAAGATGGGTGTGGCTTCTGTGTACCCTGGTCGTAGTGACTCCCCAGAAAAGACAGCACACAGGCCAGGCTTCTGGCAGTATGCCCTCCTGGCTCTGGAAACCCCAAGGCTAGGCCCTCAGGCTGCAGATCAGATGAGCCTAGAGCACAAACCCAGCATGGTGAGTGAGTGGTGAGAGGCCTTGGCCAGTCCTTTTCTTTAGCCTCCGTTTCCCCATGTCCAGGAATCAATTCCTTCTGGGACCCTGGGAGAGGGAGCATTTCTTTGGAGTTTGTCTGTGATTGGGAGTGGGCTGGGGAAGTCCTGTCTTCTGGAATGGGCAACTACTGTAAGCTCAGGCTTGGGGGCAGCCTGCACTGGAGGTGGTCAGGGTACTGATTCTCTATACCCATCTGCCCCTGTGCCGCTTGAGAGGTCTTCTGAATCACTCTCGGGTTTGGGAGCTTTTGCTACCCTGGCTCTCAAATGCCTCAGGCCTCAGCCAATTCTTTAAATCAGGTCCAAATCAACCCTGACTCTCAGGGCTACCCACAGTCTGATCCAGTCAGGGGCCAGAACGATGGCCCAGCAGGCTGGTCAGGTATACCCCAAGGCTGGGGCCTCAGGCTGCATATCAGATGAGTCTAGAGCACAGCCTGACCTGGTGAGTGAATTTGTCTTTGTGCCGGTCCTCATCTGCCTGTGTCAGTGTGGAGGGCCTCTTTTAGCTCTCAGGGAATTAGGATCCTTGGGGTCCCAAGGCTGCATTCCAGCCTCTCCCAGGCCACACAGAGAGAAATCAGTTGAGTTCCTAGGGGCACACACTCAGACATTTGGGGGTCACAGGAAGGTGCCCCAGGGGTCAGTCTCCACCTCAGCCTGGCACCTCAGGGAGGGATCTCCACTACCCTGGAGACTGATGTTTAGGTTGGGCCTAGCAGTCTCCAGGCTTGAGGTAGTCACTGAGACCCACCGACCTTTTTGTTCTACAGAGGCCTCCATGGGGGTCTCAGGGCAGTGGAACTCAGTGTGGTCAGCCTGGGCTGAGCTTGGCAGGTCTGCCTTAGAGGCAAAAGAAGCCCAGGCTCCAGCTCCTGCTGAGATGTGGGCCTGGACAAGTGGAGATGGGACAGGAGGAAACCTCAGCCCATTTCTACCCTCGGATCTTGTCCATATATAGGAATCCATCTCTGAGGTCAACCTTGAAGATAGGAACAGAAATTCAGGGTTTCAAGACCTGGGTCCCACCCACCCTTGTCCTAAGGTATACCTGGTCTGGTATGTCCCAAGTTGCACAACACTTGGATTTTTTTTTTTCTAATTTTCAAAGATTTGTTTATCTTTATATGTATGAGTGTTTTACATGCCTAGTACCCTCAACTGTCAGAAGAGGGCATGGATCCCCTGGAACTGGAGCTATGGAACCTTGGTCCTCTTTAAGACCACAAGTGCTCTTAACCACTGAGTCAGTTCTCCAGCCCTCACAGTTGGGTTCTTGCTCCTCTGTAGGAATGAGAAAAGAAAGTATTTGCCACTGTGCTATGGCAGGATCCTGCCCTGCAGGAAAGGCCCAGGGAGGAGGTGGAGGGTGGGAGGAGAGAGCTTGTCTGCAGCTGGCCCAGCATGCACACAGGAAGCCACCTCCCTCACTGACCTCAGTGCCTGCCTCTGTGGAGAAGGGCTGTTAAAGGAGATGTGCCCTGTTGATTCACATATGATACAGTCCTATCCTCACTTTACATAGGTGGAACTGAAGCATACAGAAGTGAAGTGACTTGTCCAAGGCCACACAGGGATATAACAAAAAGGGTCAATGAAGCCAAGTGTGGTGACGCACGCCTTTAATCCCAGCACTTGGGAGGCAGAGACAGGCAGATCTCTGTGAGTTCAAGGCCAGCCTGGTCTACAAAGTCAGTCCAGGATAGCCAGGGCTTATGTACACAGAGAAACCCTGTCTCCGACCCAAAACAAAAAGGGTTGATGTGCTTACCAGACAGAGAGAGAGAGAGAGAGAGAGAGAGAGAGAGAGAGAGAGAGAGAGAATGACTTTAGCTGAGCCCTGAATGATGGGAAAGATTTTGCAAGATCCCTTGTAATCCCAGCTGTCTGTTCCAGTGACAAATGGTTGTGTGGGCAGGCACGCGAGGTCTGAGCCTGGCTCCTCCTTGACCCTGGGCTGGATAGGGTGGCGATGTTGAGCAATGGTCCCTGTCTTTGTCACTTTCCCAAGAGGGTCATGGTGCTGGCGTTCTGAGCCATGAGTGCCAGTCATAGGGGTGCCCAGAATTTCTTTCTAGGAGGTTAGTTATGTCATCATGTGGATGTGGATGCTACGTGAGTGGGTGGGTGCTCTGTGTGTGTGTGCGCGCGCGCGCGTGTGTATAGACACACACACATACACACACACACACACACACACACACACACACACACACACACACACATATATAAGGGACAGTGTCCTGGTGCGGTCATTACTCAGTCCTCTTTAGTGGGCATATGTGTGTCTATGTCTGTATATGTGTCTATGTTGTATGAGTGTTCACTGTGGGTTTGCCTCCATCTCTGCATATGTCTGCATGTGTGGCTACATGTATGTGTGTGTTGGGATGTTTTTATGATCACGTGTGCCCTCTGCTCCTATTGCTTGTCTCCAGGGCCCCTGTACCCCAAGGAAGAGGTTGACCCCTTGCTCTCCTCCCTCTCAGCTCTCCAGGTTGCCTTCACCTCCACCCACTCATTGTTCCCTTGCCTGCTGCCACCAAAGCAAGTATATGCAGTCTTCTGCCTGGATCCCAAAATATCACCCACTCTCCAGGCCCTGCCGTTCGTTCCCTGAGCCCACTGATCAGCACAGAGCACCATATGGGTTTCTTGTTCCTGGTCTTGTCCCTGGACTCCTGGCGTTAGTACCTCGATTTCCCTTTCCTGTCACTGCACACAAGTTGTCCCCCAGCACATTCCTTGTGGAACACAGTCCCACAGCAGTGTTCCTTCTCCTCAGGAAGACCTTGGGCACTCATACACATAACCTTGGAGGCCCCTTGGCTTTCCTGGAGGTGACTGACTGTCTCCCTCCCTCTGTTCTGCATCTTTCCTTCTCGGTTCACCCTTCTTTCCTCCCCCCTCCCTCCTATATTAAAGACAAACCCAGAGCCTCTCACATACTGAGTAACATCCCAAGCTCTTACTATGTCTTTTTAATTAACATTTATTATTTAATACAAGTTACATCTCGATCACAGCCCCCTCCCTCCCACCTTCAACCTTCTCGCTCACCTATTCTTACTGTGTTTTTAAGCTTAGTGAATTGAATTGAAAAATCGATCCCTAAATCAATCTCAACTACTCATACTTACATGTGGTGCATACATGCAGGTACATGTGTATATTCGGGTGCAAGGATGTACATCTGTGTGGAGACCAGAGATCAAAGTCAGATGTCTTCCTTCATGGCTTGCCCTCATTTTTCAGGTGGGGTCTCCCACTGAATCTAGAGCTCTATGTTCCTGCTAGACTGGCAGTCCAGTGAGCCCATGAGACACACCTGCCTCTGACCCCCAGTCCTGGCTTCAGATGCCCCCACTATGCGCCTTCCTACATGGTGCTGGTGATCTAAAGTCAGGGTCTCTGTCATGCTGGTGCGGCCAGTGCTTTACCTGTTGCTGGCTCCTCGGTTCCCCAACTTAAAAAAAAAAAGGTTGTTTATCTTTATGTGTATGAGTGTTTTGCCTGCATGTAAGTGTGTGCAACGTGTATGTGCATGCCTGCAGGTGTCAGAAGAGGGTGTCAGATCCCCCAGGAACTGGTATCAGAGGTGGTTGTGAATCACCGTGTGGATGCTTGGGAATTGAGCATGTTCTGAATGTGCTTGGTGCTTGCTGATTAGCACAGGAGTCTTCTTCCTGTATCTTCTTCCTGTGTATCTTTTTTTTTTTTTGAGATGGTCGGTTTTGTGTGTGTGTGTGTGTGTGTGTGGCTGTCCTGGAACTACCTCTATAGACCAGGCTGGCCTCAAATTTAGAGATTTGCCTGCCTCTGCCTCCCGAGTTTTGGGAATAAAGATGTGCGCCACCACACCCAGTCATAACTTCTCTTTCTTGTTTGTTTTTATGTGATGCTCTACTTATAAGCATAAAGAGTCAGTAATGTGCCTGCCTTCTATGCTTGAGGATCTGAGTTCAGGTCCCAATGCCCCCCCCAAACTGGGGCTGTGGTGCAGGTCTGTACCTCAGTGTTGGAGGCAGAGACAAGCAGATTCCTAGAGCTTGCAGGATAGCCAGTCTAGTTAAACTGGTGAGACCCAGCTTCAGTGAGAGACCCTGCCTATAAACAAACAAACAAAAATAAATAGATAAGGTAGGAAATGACTGAGGAAGACACTGAACATTGACCTCTAGCCTCCGAATGCACATGTACACACACATACACACAAAGGTATGCAGACACATATGCACACACACACAAATACACACCCATGTGTACACAACACACATACATGAATGTGAACACACACCCATGTGTACACACACACACACACACACACACACACAGAGTGGAGTCAGTCCTCCACCAGCAGCTCCCTTCTTTGCGAGGCCAGCAGGTGCTGCTTTTGTGGAATCTATGCCCAAGTGAGCTTTACAAAGGAGGGGACATGTGGCACGTTTTTTTTCTTTCAGTTAAGTTTCCTGGAAATTGTTGCAATCTAGACTAGTTAAAAAAGCAAATTTTTGAACATGCTATTAAAAAAAAAAAAGTCAGCATGTTTTCAAGGCTAACCAGAAGCAAGATCATGTGCTCCAGTGTGACAAGGGTGGCAGAAAACTCAGTTCCTTGGGAAAGGGACCTAAGAGCCAGCTGGTCTACCTGAGACCAGCTGTTCCAACCTGCAACCTGGCATGCTGTCATCCCAGAAGCCTAGCCCCAGAGGCATTGGCACACACATGCCAGCAGAGCGTGCCTGGGTCCTGCAGGCTGGAAGCCATGAATCTCCTGTGCTGTTCTGCAGCTTCTACAGATGGCCACAGTGGGTGGCCATGCAGATGTTCACTGATGTTTCTTCAGCATTTGCTGTACTCCGGGCCTTGTCCGAAGTGCAAGCATGGGGCACACTTTCTCTCCCTGACCCCATCAGACTCTCAGTCACACTTACCCATGCCGGTGTCCCCGCTCAGCATGACACTTGCACCTGCCCCTAGGGAGAGACTGTCATGTTTGCTTTCACTGAGCCACTTGGCAGCATCAGTTCTGAACAATCCATTGAAGATGTTGGTGGTTGTCTTGGCCTGGGAAAGCTATCTGGGCTCCAAACTACTTTTTCTCCCTCTCCTTCCAGGATTCTGCCCTCTGTGCCTCAGTTTCTCCATCTGCAAACTGTAGCCAGATCCTAAAGTGGTTATGAGGCTCCCAGTAGTGTGACCTTTGTGAATGTGCAATGCGAAGCCTAAAGCATGAAAAGTCTAGAAACCTACCCAGTTTATTGGGGCCAGGAAACCCAGTCATTTTAGGCAATAATCTGATATTTCAAAATAGCTGTTCTAAGGGCAGGGGAGGTAAACCGATTGGTTATGCTTACCCAGCCTGCAGGAAGGTCTGGATTCAGTATCCTTCCTTCGAGGCCTTTCCAGTGGCATGCACTACTGGAGGTAGAGAGGGGCATCAGAGCTTCATTGTCAGCTACATAGCAGCCCAAGGCCAAGGGTTACATGAGACCCTGTCTCAAGAAGTGGGCAGAGTATTCTATTTTGTCATCACAAGAAAAGTGGGGACACGGCTGAACTCCTACCATTTGCTTTTCAACATGATGTTTCCCTTGAAGGTACATAGCTTTGTGGCAGCTCTGAACCTTCTGTGGTCATTGTGCCTGCCTCTCACCTCACAGATACAACCTGGGCTCACAGCGCGTGGTGGGGTCATCCTGGGCAAGCAGCCAGTGGACTGATAGGCAGCCTCTGCTCTGTTGCTGGCTTGTCACTATATAGGCCTACCGTTGCTGTCCCCAGGCTTCCCTTAGTCTGGGTTTCCCTGAGGCAGGTTTGGTCATAGGAGCTGTGGTGGTGGCGGATGTGGGGGGGACAGAGAGAAGCACAGAGCTGAGGGAATTCTCCATTCACCTTTCCCCACTCTCCTCTGAATAAGACTTCTGACCCCTGCTGGAGGGGCCACTCAATTTGGGAGGCATAGAGCACACCTGCTGGCAGGTCAGGTCCCAGGAAGGCTCTGTGGCAACTACAGAACAAGGGATCCCCTGGGCCCCATGACCTCCCTGACCCAGTATGTCCTTGCTCACTGGGGCTTACGTAACTCAGCCTTTCTCAACCGCCCCAAAGGTACCCAGTGACATAAACTAATGTGTGCCTTCTTCATCTACCCAATGAACTGCTAGGTACATGTTTACCAAATGCCCACTGAGGGACAGGCTCAGCCCTCCAGTGATACTAAGAATCTTAAGAGGAGCCCTGTATCACTCACTACACTTACAAAAATTCACATACAGCCCTCGTATCATCAGATATATGCAGTTCTGTGTTTTTCCTTCATTCAGGGTTATGAAGTCATCTCCACCATCCAGTTCTAAAATACTCCTGTCATTCTTCCCCACACTCTGCTAGCAGTCACTTCCCACCCCTGGGTTCCCATACTCCTGCCACCACTCTTCTGCTGTCTATCCTGACATTGTGCATGAGCCTCAGGATCACCACAAAACGTTAATGGCCTTTTCTTTTTTCTTTTCCTTTTTCTTTCTTTTTTTGAGGCAGGGTTTTTCTGTGCAGCTCTGGCTGTCCTGGAACTTTCTCTGTAGACCAGGCTAGCCTCAAATTCACAGAGATCCATCTGCCTGCCTCTTCCTCCTGAGTGCCAGGATTAAAGGCATGCACCACCACACCCAGCCATGCCTGGCATTTTTATGTGGGTTCTGAGAATGGAATTCAGGCCCTATGCTTGTGAAGCCAGCGCTTCATTGTCTACACTGTCCCCAGCACGCGCTGCCCAGTTTCACTACCCTACCCTTCCCCCAGCTCCTCTTCTTTTTTGGGATCTTATGTAGCACAGACTTCCTTGATCTCACTGTGAGCCGAGGTTGACTTTGAACTCACAACATAGCTGAGACTGACCTTGAACTCACTATGTAACTGAGGCTGACCTTGAACTCCTGATCCTCCTGCTTCTACTTCCCAAGTGCTGGGGTCACAGGCATGTGCCACCACACCTGACTTTTGTCCATTTTTAGTTGAGTTGTGTACGATTCTTGTTTAATTGTGCCCTTGAAGTTTACAGAGAAGAGAAACTGAGGCTTATGAGCAGAAGAGACTGGAACTTAAATCAATGTCCACCCTTGACCCAGTACTACCTCAGGCCATGACAGGTCCCCTTTATGCATTTAAAGAGGCAGGGCCCTCACAACCAGAGGGTGGGCCGGAAAGGCTGGGAGATAGCAGTTCTGAGGAAGCAAACCCACCCTCTCTTCCTCTCCACATCACGCGGACCTGGCTGACGTGGCCCAAGAAGAGGGGACAGCCCAGGCCCTGTGGTTGAAGATCCTATTTATACTGGCTGTTGCAAGCCTTTCCTGCTGGCGACAGGGACGTCACTGGGCACTGACCTCACCATAATCGCTGACGCATCTTCCCTCACGCTTTGCCTGGATGGTAGTGAGGCAGGCGTCTGGGTCTCTGGGCCACTCCCACTGCCCCTGTGTATAGTACCAAGCTCTGTACTCTCCACTAATGTACCCACCCTCCAGCCCTGACTCCTTGCAATCTCTTACAGGCTGGAGCCTGTTTCCAGAGTCAGAGTGTACACTCCTAACTCACAGTATCTCAGAGGTGACTGTATTTGGAAATGGGACCTTTAAAAAGGTAAACAAACAAACAAAAAGGTCATTGGGTGAGCTCTGATTCAGCATGACTGGATTAGGACAGAAATCAGAGGTTGGGGAGATGGCTCCATCAATAAAGTGCTTGCTATGCAAGCATGAGGACCTAAGTTCAAATCACCAGAACCCACAAGAAAAACCACGTGTGGTCACACAGGCCTGTAACCCCAGCACTGAGTAAGGAAGTAGAGTCGGAAATGCCTAGGGCTTCCAGCTGCTAAGTCTAGCTGCAGATTCAGTGAAAGATCCCATCTCAAGGGAATGAGACAGAATGATAGAGCGGGATGCATGTTTCCTCCTCTGGCTTACATGCACATACACATGTATCCACATACCACCTCCATCACTACGCACACACACCATATATACACACACATATCCATACTATATACATACACACCCCATATATGAATGCACACCATATATACACATATTCATACACACACACCATATACACACATATCTACATACACCATATACACACACCATATATCTACATACAACATACACACACATCATATATCCACATACACCACACATAGCATATATTCACATACATCACACACACAAATACACCATATATCCACATACATCACACATACACACAAACATATCATATATCCACATACACCACACACACACCATATATCCACATATCACATACACACACACCATGTATCCACATACAACTCACACACACACATATCCACATACACCACACTCACACACACACCATATATCCACATCCAACACCCACAAATACACACCATGCACACACACTATACGCAAAGGTAGAGGGTAATCGAGTAAGAAACTTTACTCTTCTTACCTATGCTAGCCTCCCCATGCACAGACACGAGTACATGCATCTACCCTTGAATATATGCATGCTTGCAGGGATCACATACAAAGAGTTCAGGCAGTGGCAGGATGCCTTTAATCCCAGCACATGAGAGGCAGAGGCAGGTGGGTCTCTGAGTTTGGTCTACAGAGTGAGTTCTAGGACAGCCAGGGCTACACAGAGAAACCCTGTCTCAAAAAAACCAAAAAAAAAAAAAAAGGGGAAAATAAAAACAAAGAGATCAGGAAACAGAAAATACAGAAGCGGTGGATGGTTATGTAAGGGCATGTTGAAAATTTGGCCACCTACAAGCCAAGAAGCAGCCATGTGGGGTGGCACATTCCAATAATTCCCAACATTAGAGAAGCAAAGGCTTAGAGGATTGAGAATTTAAAATCAATCTGGACTACAGGGCAAGCTGGAGGCCAGCCTGGGCTACGCAGTTGCGAACTGGCCTAAATAAATAAACGGCTAAGGAGAGGTACCTGAGAGGAACCAGCCCCAGAGAGAGTGTAACCCAATGCCTAGCCTCTGCAGTGGCATAGGATTCATTTGTTACTGTTGAGGCTGCACAGCTTGTGGGACGGTGCCCTGACCCGACTGTAGGCTCCTCCTCAGAGGATTCAGATAAGTGTGCACAGAAAAAGGAGCCAGGCTGAGATAGGCTCCTCTATAAGGAACACCTGTTCATGTTCTTTTTGTGATTCCTCAACGACACATTGTTTGCACAAAGCATTTGCCTGGGGACCGTATGTCATCTAGGGAAGGTTTCCGTCTCCAGCAGGCCATGAGGTTTCTTGAGTACACTGCACTATTGTTAGAAGGGTCTGAGGCGTCTGTAGATTTTGGTATCTTTGGGAAGGGAGCCCTCGAAATCAGTCACTTGTGGGTCTGCGGCATCTCATTCTGACAGTTCCAGGAAATAAATATGCACACAGGCCTTGCCCTGGGTGACCTTGGTCCCAGGAGCCTGTGCAGAGCACTGGCCCCAGCTAAGACATGCCTTTAGACACCAGGTAAATGCACGGCCTTCCTTCTTTTCCTTTTCTCCGGTAGTAGGACACCCTCAGGGCGTCTCGGCCAGCACCTTTGACTTTATTTTATTGAGTTTATTTATTTCTTTGAGACAGAGTCTCCAGGGTTAGCCTGGAATTTGCAGTGAGTGGGCCACTGCCTGTCAAGTGCTAGGACTCTATGCCCACCTCCTGGTTTTACTCTGCAATAGGGTCTCGGTTTCTACCCCGGGCTGCCCTCCGACTCACAGTCCCGTCCCAGCCTCCTGAGAAGCTGGGATTACAAATGTGTGTGCCACCATCCAGCTTTGAATGGCCTCTCCATGTGCAGATGGCCTCCCGCAGGGCAACCTCGCCTCTTTGTACTATGGTCCCTGGACGAGTGGAAGGAACAACCGAGGTGAAGGAGGGTCCTGTAGCACTCTTCAGCCAGACCTGGGACTGCTCACAACTTCCCTCTGTCTCCTCAACACAGTGAGATGAGGCAGTTCCCTGTCAGGGCTTGGGTGTAGGGGTATGGTGCTGCCCCAGGATGACATCAGGGATATGAAATGCAATAGGAGCCCTGGTCAGGCCAGTATTTTGGGGTGGGCAGAGGTGAGATATTCAGCTAAAGGAAATGAAGACCTCAGGAGGAGGATCTAGACTAGGCTGGACTGGCAGGTTGCTGACAAGGGGAGAACCCTGCTGGGTGCAGAGAGTGGGTGGGTGGGGACACCATTTTCTCCCAGATGGGGAGCGGGAGTGGGGGGTGGGGGGTGGAGTGAAGAGGTTTATTGAATGATACATGAGGACCAGCGGCAGGTACCCCTGGTTCCTGAGGTTACAGACTGAAGATGCTCATTCTAGGTTGGTAGATATGCTGGGGCTTCCAAGCATGGCCTGTGGGCCTGGGCCAGCCTGTGCCATCCTGGGCCTCAGTTTATTACAGTTAAGCAGTAAACCAACTGGGATATGCCCTCATTAGGGCCACAAGTCACCATGTTCAGCTGGTGCTGAGAAGCAGAAGACCCACCCATGATGGATCTCTATCTTTCAGAGAAAGTGAAACCTGGTGTCCAACTGTCACGGTGCACCCCTCCCCTTCCAGCTTCCCCTCTGAGCTCACAGCTTCCCTGTCTCCTCCGCCCCCTTCCATCCCATCCCCCGAAAACTAGTACTTGGAATTCGAGGTTGGTCTTTTATTTTCCTTCAAAGGCTTTTTTGCCTTTTATGTCCGTGTTGGCAGTGGCCTTGTGAGGTGAATTAAGAAATGCTTTTCTCCTCTTCCCTTCACAGGTGAGGCTCAAAGGGCTTAAGTGACCGTCTCAAGTCACACAGTGTGCCAGAGGGATTGAAACCTGCTCTCTAATTTCTCTTGCTCCAAGTGTTCGGGTCTCCCTAGAGGATCCTGTCTACAGAGAGGGGGAGAGGGGACCTGGGATTGGGAAGGCTGGCAGGAGACAGCTAATGGGGGGAATGGAGATGGGTAGTTGGCCTAGAAGATGCTGGCCTGGGATTAGAAGCACAATCTTGGGGCCCAAGTCTGGCTCTGTGCCCAGAGCCTGGTGGTTTCCGCTCACAGATGTCCCGACAGCCCAAGCGAGAGGGTGGGAAGGGCACTCAACGAGGAACATGTCTGACTCCCGTTACCCCTAAACCTCAGTGTCCTAAGACGTTGGTGGTTCCTGGGCCAAGGGTGGCCTAGGTTTCCAGAGGCCTGGCTTGCATCTCCTGCTCTGACCTTGGACTGGCCCCTGAAGATGACAGGGACCCCCGTACTACCCACTCACCCCAAGAAGGCTGAGGCTGCGGTTTACATCATCTCTGGGCGTGGAGCTGACCTCGAAGAACGAATTCGAAGAAAACGGGAGGAGGAGCGGGCATGTCATGGCGCCTGGCGCCCATTGGCCGCCTGGGGAGACTTTGGTTTTTGGGGTCATGTTCCCAGAAGGCCTGCCCTTCCCCCTCCCCCCCCCCACCCACCTCACGAGGTGTTGGCCAATAGCCCTGTCGGGCATAAAGTGGCTGCCAGCCCGCAGGACACCCAGCCAAGCCGTGTCACCCCTGAGAGGCACGGGCCGAATCACCAGCACCCAGCATGCAGGCACGGCTCCCGCAGAGAATACTGCTCAGTAAGTACTTCCTTCCTTTCTGTCATCCCTGGGCACAGCTGTGCTGACTGGCTACTGTGGGTACCCTCTGCCCCTTGGGAGCTGCAGATGGGGCATCAGGTGTAGGATGCTGATGAGAGGGAGAACTAGGAGGTCAGAAATGAGGAGATGTACTGAGACCCCCAGCATACTCTCAAGTAGTATTCCTGGAAGGCTTCCAGAGGGAGGTGAGATAGAGACCATGCTGGGGACCAGGGCATGAGGGAAGAGGATAGAGCAGGAAGAAGCTGGAGAAGCAGGAGCCAGGTGGAAGATGAGCAGAAAAGGAAGTTACAGGAGATCTCTGAGGAAGTGGGCAAGTGCTGGGACGGGGCCTCGTCCTTGCACTGATTCAATTCTCAGGGTCTCGGGTAGATGGAAAGTCAGCCAAGCCAGAGAGCCTTAGATCTTCACACCGCACATACAGCCAGACCCACACAGGGGATAGGCAAGCAGAGCTATCAATGTGGATGAAGGTCCTCCCTCTCATTAACACAGGAAGGCTTACCTGCAGACCAGAACCCCCAGTGAACGGGGCAGATACCCCAGGGCTTCACACGGGCCTGCAGGCACACCCCTACAGGCGCTGGTCCACGTGCACCTGTTACATGCTCGCCGTGGGCTCTCACTGGCAGTGTAGTTACAGACACCCAGAGAAGACGGGGAGAGGACTTTTGGTTGGCAGGACTGGGCTCCTGGCCCTCCCCAGCAGCTGGCCCTCCCCAAGGGGCTGGTCGGTTTGTAGGAAGGGAAGGAGGGTGTCACAGCCTTCCGGGCCATTGCACCACAGGCCCCTTCCGACCACGTGGCTGCCGGTGCCTGTGAGGGTGGGGGCCAGTGAGCTGGAACTATGCTAGTCTGCCCTCACCCCCACAACCTTCTCAGGGACTACCAGTATCTCCGGTGTGTGCGTGTGTGGTGGGTTCTTGACCTCGAGGCAGGAAGGTCAAGGTGAGTGCTGGGCATGTGTGAACTGGGCAGAACTTTCTCTTGCACCTAGTCCGCCTTTCAGGAGAATGGGTGCCAGTACTGGCTGGCCCTGTGGGTGGGGAGCAGCCTTTCCTGGTTATATAAACAGCTCGGGAGGCCTGCTGCCCTGGGCCCCAGGTCTACTCCACTGTGCCTGCATGGAATGTTAAAGTCTATACCGGTGTCAGGGACTCGACCAGTTAGTCTTAGGACAAGACTAACCCCTTGTATGAGGCCAGACATCTTATCCCATCTGCTCATTGTGCCCTATGGACAGGGATGCTATGTATGGGCTAATCCCTGGCTTCTGCACAAAGAGCTGCTTGGTGATTGCAGCTCTCACCCTGCTTGGTCTCTCTGTGTGCTGACTCACTGGGAAGGTGGCAGCCCCCGTGAGTGTTCCTGTGTGAACCCAGCACCTACTGCATGGCCAGCTCCTTCCCCGGGCTGCACATGCAGGCATAAGGGGCTGCACATCCCACAAGTCAGGGTAACCACACCCTTCTCTGCCTCAGGTTTGGCCCTCAGTCTCCTGTTCCTGAGCACAGCATGGGCCACGCGTGGCTGTTCCAGCTCTTCCCCACAGCTCCTCAGCCAGCTGCAGAATCAGGCGAACATCACAGGAAACACAGGATCACTCTTGGAGCCATATGTAAGCCTCAGCCCGTATGGCACCTGAGTCTCAGGGAATCTTGGGGACTAGTGAGAGAGTGAACATGTGGAGGACCAGTAAGGAGCAGGTGGGGAGAGTTCTTTTAGGAATGGTTGGGCTGCCAGACTCCCAACTCTTTCCTTGACCCTCTGGAAGGTTCCGTGCTTTGTTCCACAGTGCATGAACCTGTCCCAGGGCTTCTGCAGCTCCCACCACACCTAGGAACCCTCACTCCACGGCACGCACAATCACCCGAGGGCCCTGGCAGCCTCCTGCACATCTCTGCTTACGTCAGATTTCTCCTCATACCTTGGCTTTTCATCTCTTTGCTGGGAAGATCATATAAGAGGCAGCAACGGCAGGTTCCTCTGTGTATATTTGGGGGTTCTGCTACACACTCCTCACTCTCTTCCTTCCTTAGATCCGCCTCCAAAACCTGAACACACCTACCCTGAGGGCTGCCTGCACAGAGCATCCTGTGACCTTCCCCAGTGAGGACACCCTACGGGCACTGAGCAAGCCTCTCTTCCTGAGCGCTGTGCATACCACACTGGGCAGAGTCTGGCGCCAACTGAGTACTCTAAGACAGCAATTTCCAAAGACCCAGGCTTTTCCAGAGCTGGAGAGGGCCAGGCAGAACATCCACGGCATCAGGAACAATGTCTACTGCATGGCCCAGCTGCTTCACCAACCCCTGGAGAAATCTGTGCCCACCCAGGCAGATTCTGGGACCTCACTGTCCACTACCACAGCGCCAGGCATCTTTCAGGCCAAGGTAGACAGCTGCCGCTTCCTGTGGGGCTACCATTGCTTCATGGGCTCAGTGGGAAGGGTCTTCAGGGAGTGGGGAGATGGTTCCAGCCGCAGCCGGAGACACACCCCTCTCAGGGCCTGGCACAAGGGATCCCGCAAAATCAGACCCTCCAGGCGCAGCCAGAGCCCCATGCCCAGGGTCCAGGTGCCCCGGTAGTCTGAGGACACACCAACGCACACAGCATAGTTTGTGGATACGGATACGGGATGTTGCCTCTCAGAGGCTCTCAGAGCTGCTCTTGGGTTCAGGACGTGCAGAAGAGCACTTTACGGGGTGGTGTTGAGTGTCCCCTTCTACCACTCTGGACTGTGAGGAGAGTCAGGTTGTGGTGCCCCCCACTCCAAACCTCCAGTCCTAGTGGCCTGGGTCAGGCCATGTCGGGTCAGAGGCTTTCCATTGATTCAGGGGTCTGATGACACAAGCTGACTCACCGCTGGGCTGAACCCTTCAGGCTGTCGGTCCTTTCCTCTCATGACTTGAAGCTCTTGCCTCCAGACTTCCTCCTTTCCCTGTGACTGAGTTCCAAACGGGAGGTCAGGTCCGGTGCTCCCATTCATGCCTCATCCTACTCAGCCCAGATACCTGAACATCTGGGTGACCTCACACTTGGCAACTGCAACAGGGCAGGGTGTCCTAGAAAGAGCATTGATTTGGGAGTTCAAGGGAAGAGAGCTCGGAGCCTAGCTCGTTCTCTGATTCTCAGCTTGACTGTGAGCAAGACACCATATATGCATACACGAATGCCACGTTCTCCGTGGGAAGCTGTGTTGTGTGTGTAGGTCCTTACGTAACAGCCTGTCAGCTGCTGGACTCTGTGACATAGGGTGGATATCAAAGACTGTAAATGGGAATATGTGGTGCAAACGGTCATGGGTGGGTTTATGGGAGATCTGGGGGGAAAAAAAGCAGTGCCTGAAGCCCCATCTTGGGTCCTCGCTGCTTGGTGCTCCCTCTGGTGGTGAGTTGTGGAATTTTCATATACTGAACCGGTCCTCCTGGAAGGGGACTTAGAAGCTGGTGGGAGCATTTAGTTGGAGGGACATGACTAATTTATTGTTCTATTTTTTTTATAAGTTTTTAATCCCTTTTATATTTATAAGGCTTATTTATAATGTGTATTTAATGTTAATATTTTGCTAACATATTTAAAAATTGCCTAGTTTCTAAAGCTGGTGTCAGTCTTTTCTTATGGGAGAGGGTTTTGTGACCTTCCTGGGGCAGTCTCTAGGTGGCAAGGCCAAAGATGTCTGCGCTCTGGGGTGGGTTAGAGATCTGAGCATCACTCAGGAAAGGAAGTCACATGACACAGCTGATGGGGCTCCAGCTGTGGGGCATTTCCTTTGCCTTAGCCTTGTGTGTTCTCATATGTGCATGTGCTCAAGTGTGTGTGTGTGTGTGTGTGTGTGCAAGTGCACGCGCGCATGTGCGTGCACGTGTATTGTGTGTTATTAGACTTTTCCTGGGAAGATGCAAACACAGACCTATTCATCCCAGAACTGGAGCCCATGACAGGCTAAAATCCAAGTCCACATTGGGGAACCAATGAGTGTTTACTGGTGTTGCATACAGTAATGTGGGTGAGGGCTTACTTACGGAGCAGGGGATCACCCAAAAGCTGTCAAATCACTGGAAAACCCACTCAGCCCTGGTGACAGCTCCAATGGGAGCTCTGAGCAGGGTGTACTGTCCCCTCCCTGAGTTAGCGGTCCAGCGCCCTTGCCTGCCAGTACTCCCCTTCATTCTTGGGGGACAGACCCTCCAGATGCTTCTCAAGTTTTCATTATCCCAGACCTATGAGGCTCTTGAGCTTCCTCTCTCTTGGGGAGTGTGTCAGTTCTGGGGAAATTGCTGCAGAGCCGTGGGGAGGACCCAGGTGGCTGTTGTGTCTTCTTTACTCACTCTCACCTTTTGCTCGAGATTGTCGCTGAGCCTGGAGCTCACCATTTGCTGGGCTGGCTGGCCAGGGGGATCCAGGGACCCCTGTGTCTTTCCTCCCCAGCTTGGGGATTACAGGTGCATGCCACCTGCCTCTCCCACTTTGAAAGATTTTCTTTTTCCTGTGTATATGTGTGTGTGCGTGAACGTGGGCTTGTGCACCTGAGTGCCTTGCCGGTGGAGCCCAGAAGAGGTTATCAGGTCCCCTGGGACTGAAGTTAGAGACAGCTGAGAGGGGATGTGGGCGCTGGGAACCAAACCCAAGTCCTCTGCAAGAACACTGTCCTTGACTGCTGGAGCCGTCTCCCCAATCCTGGAAACACACATGCTAAACAACCAAACTCTACATCTTTTTAAATGACTTATTTGTTTACTTTGATATATATGGGAATTTTTTTCTGCATGTATAGCTGCACGCCAGAAGAGGGCATCGAGACTACAGATACAGACGGGTTGTGAGCCACCATATGGATGTTGAGAACCGAATCCAGGATCTCGGGAAGAGCAGCCAGCCAGTGCTTTATTTGCTAAGCCCTTTTTAAATTTACACATTAAAAAGAAGCTAGATGGATGTATTCCCCATACTGACAGTCTGTGTTCTCTAAGGCTGTCTTAGTTTTGACTGGAGAATTCAAACGAGCCAGTTGTCTTTCAATTTTAGTTTTCCTTTTATCCATTTTGTCTAGTTTGTTGCTAAAGCTGTTTCCTCATGTGGAGTGGCTGGTTATGACTCCAGGGGAGGCAGGAGTGGCTGGTTATGACTCCAGGGGAGGCAGGAGTGGCTGGTTATGACTCCAGGGGAGGCAGGAGTGGCTGGTTATGACTCCAGGGGAGGCAGGTCTTTTAATATATAAAGGATCAGGGCTCTTATCTGTGGATACTCACAATCTGTCTGATTTACATTTATTACATTGGTTTTAAATGGAAAACCATATTACAAAAGAAATTAGGTAACAATATAGAATTCCTTCAAACCTTAGAAAATAATTTTCTCTTTATAAGTACAAAAATATTAATAACATTAATAGAAATGAGATTAGAACTGTTAGAAATCAGGATTTTTTTAGTCCTTGGTAGGCATAACCAAATCTTTTTTATTTCTTTTTCTTTCTTTCTTTTCTTTTCTTTCTTTCTTTCTTTTTTTTTTTTTTTTTGAGACAAGGTTTCTCTGTGTAGCCTTGGCTGTCCTGGAACTCACTCTGTAGACTAGGCTCGCTTCAAACTCAGAGATCTACCTGCCTCTGTCTCTGCCTTCTGAGTGCTAGCATTAAAGGCATGTGCCACCACCCAGCAACCAAATCTTTCTTTCTTTCTCTCTCTCTCCCTCCCATCCTTCCTTCCTTCCTTCCTTTCTTTCTTGAAGCAGGGTCTCACTATGTAGTTCTGACTGTCCTGAAACTCACTCTATAAACCAGGCCTTGAACTCACAGAGATCTGCTATCTCTGCCTCACAAGTACTAGAATTAAAGGCATGGGCCATCAATGCCTGCCATCTTTTTTTATTTTTGGTTGTGAGCCTAGCCTTTCACGGCTGAGCCATTTCTCCAGCCCCATCTTTTTTTATTTTAATGGTTAGAAATGGAAGACCAGAAGGAGTCATTGCTATGTTGACCATTTTGTTTTTATTAGCAAATTATGAATATTATTTATTTAATATTTTAATCTAGATTAGTTGTACCATAGGACATCTTAGATTTAATTTAGAAATTAACTTAATTAAGAAACACCAGCACAGCCGGGCAGTGGTGGCGCACGCCTTTAATCCCAGCACTTGGGAGGCAGAGGCAGGCGGATCTTTGCGAGTTCGAGGCCAGCCTGGTCTACAAATTGAGTCCAGGACAGCCAGGGCTACACAGAGAAACCCTGTCTCGAAAAACAAAAACATGCCAGGCGGTGGTGGCGCACGCCTTTAATCCCAGCACTTGGGAGGCAGAGGCAGGCGGATCTTTGTGAGTTCGAGGCCAGCCTGGTCTACAAAGCGAGTCCAGGACAGCCAGAGATATTCAGAGAAACCCTGTCTCGAAAAACCAAAAAAAAAAAAAAGAAAAACAAAAACAAACAAACAAAAAAAGAAACACCAGCACTTAAAATATAAAACATCACAAATGTGGTTATTGTTAGAGTTGTTTTTTGAGACAAGTTGTCACTATGCAGTCTTCAGTGGTCTGGAACTTGATATGCAGACCAGGCTGGCCTCAAACTCATGAAGATCTCCTGCTTCTGAGTGCTGGGATTAAAGGTGTGTGCTACTACGCACAGCTTGGACATGAATTTTTTTTATTTAATTTAAAAAAATTATCCAAAAGAAAGATTTAGAACCATGGGCCGGGCGGTGGTGGCGCACGCCTTTAATCCCAGCACTTGGGAGGCAGAGGCAGGCGGATCTCTGTGAGTTCAAGGCCAGCCTGGTCTACAAAGCGAGTCCAGAACAGCCAGGGCTGTTATACAGAGAAACCCTGTCTCGAAAAACCAAAAAAAAAAAAAAAAAAAAAAAAAGATTTAGAACCATTCAGCATCTCTATTTCTTTTCTCTAAGTTGTCCCATTGATTCAATGTTCTCTCTCTGTCCTTTGCCATTATTTTGAATGGCATACTGGACATGTGACCAACCTTAGTACTTGGAATTGGGACTTTTTCCTTAAAATTTTTGTTTGACTATGAACCAAAAGGAAACTGGTCCAATTTAGCAATTTCAGTTTACATGAGCACTCACAAGCCAATTTGGTTCCAGTAAACAGTGTAAAATATAAGCACATGTAGACAGGACACACATAACCTTACAGAAGACAGATGTGTGTGTGTGTGTGTGTGTGTGTGTGTGTGTGTGTGTGTGTTGTTGTTGTTTTTGAGATAGGGTTTCTCTCTGTGTAGCCCTGGCTGGGCTTGAATTCACAGAGATCTGCCTGCCTCTGCCTCCTGAGATTAAAGGTGTGAAACACCATGCCTGGCATTATCAGGCTTTTAATACAACACCAAAATACAGTTGTAAATTCTCACATGTATATTTTAATTAGGGAATGCCAAAACTAAAACTAATAACTTAGCACACAGTAAAAATAAATTTAAAAGAATAAAGTGGTCAGAGTTTGTTAAATTGTTTTTTACACAACCACCACATGAAAACAATTATCATAGACATGCATGACATCACATGGAATCTAGGGGCACTCACAACAGCAGGAAGTTTGTATCCCTGCATCTTTAAGACTGAGAAGGGGGTTGGATCTGGTTCATGGGTGAAGAGCACTGGCTGCTCTTCCAGAGAACCCAGGTTCGAGTCCCAGATGTGAGAAAAAGTTAACAGCTGTGTTGTCAGCTTGACACAAGGTGTGGTCACCCAAGAAGAAAGATCATCAACTGAAAAAAAATGCCTCCATTAGATGGCCTGTAGGCAAGTCTGTAGGGCATTTTTTTGATTAGTGATTGATGGAGAATTGCCCAGCCCACTATGGGTGGGGTCACTGCTGGGCTGCTTGCTGGTCCTGGGTTCTTTGAGAAAGCAGGCCGAGCAAGCCATGGAGAGCAAGCCAGTAAGCAGCACCCTCTATGGCCTCTGTATGAGCTTCTGGGGATGTCAGGCCAGGACATCATTGTAGTACATGGAGTGCAAGCTGAAAAAACCCTTTCCTCCCCAAGTTGCTTTTGGTCTCTGTGTTTTATCACAGCAATAGAAACCAAACTAAGATAGTAGCATAAAAGATCAAAAGATGGCATTTGTCATGCAGACTTAAGATAATATCACCTCCTCATTTAAAAGCTTAGCAGCCTAGAGAGAGATGCCTTTACTGATGAAAATGTTTCTCTCAATGTCACTTTAAGTCAAAGCTTTATATATATATATATGTGTGTGTGTGTGTGTGTGTGTGTGTGTGTGTGTGTATAATATATGTATATATATATATATATATATATGTATATATGCAGTATAGGTTTTTGGATTAGGCATCATCTACTGGTCCAGGATCCACCTGGATTTTGGTTTCCTAAACCTAGATCTGGTGATGCTGGCCTGCCTCTTCTCTTCACAGCCCTGTCCCATATAGCCATTACCCCAGCTACCTTCTTAAACCTCTTATAAAGTGGAAACTTGTGGAGCATAAATTTACGTATTTTGACCTTAGAGAAGTCGCATGGTGGCGCATACCTTTAATTCCAGCACTTGGGAGGCAGAGGCAGGCGGATCTCTGTGAGTTCAAGGCCAGCCTGGTCTACAAAGTGAGTCCAGTACAGCCAGGGATACACAGAGAAACCCTATCTTGAAAAACCAAAAAAGTTAGAGAAGTCAACCTGTTGCTCGGAACACTGTGAGGGAGGAAGCCAATGGCGTCCTCCTTGTGTGAGCTTTCCGGACAGCTGAGGACACAGGCAGGAGAGCAGAGAGCCGTGCTAAGGCCTTGGCTGAAGGCAGCTGTTTCTAAGGTGATGCTTTGGTGACCAACTCTCAGCTTTCACCCCAAGGCTGTCCCATCCCTGACCCTCTCCCAGACACTAGGTCTCAGGGTAACACCGCACAGATTTGCGAGGGTGCTCAAAACACGGGGTGATCATGCCTTGTGTGTGTGTGTCTTCCCAGATGAGCTTCCTTTGGACCCAGGAAAGAGGTGTGTTTGTTGGGGCCATTGTGTTGCAGGGTTTCCTCCACCCTGTCTGGCTGGAGGGAACAGGAGCTTCTTGTCTTCAGTGTCTTTGTGATGGAACTCGTGTGTTCCTAAACTAAAGTCAGCAAGGTTGCCATAGCCAGAGGCCATGGAAAAATGCAGAATTTGGTATTTGAAGAGTGTCAGGAAACAAAGGCCAAATGGTAGTAAATCAAATACTACCAAAACACAAACCAAAATGTCTTCAAAGGTCTGAATGTGAAGAGAAGCTGAAAACAAATCATTAGAATTCACCATTTGTGCCTTAGAGATGCAGAAATAGTCACGTAAACAAGCAAAAAACAAACCCAGTCTAGATCACACTTCTAAAGAACACAAACAGCATATATGCCTTAAACCAAATACATTGAAAACAGAAAGGGTCTACCAAACAGGATCCTTAAATAACCATCTCAGAACAAACAAATGGACATTGATTAAACCGAGGGAGGCCTGAGAGAACCCAGGAAAGAGCTCACTGCAATCTACTTACCACCACCAGGGAGTTGGGACTCAATGTGTCTGTCCAGGTAATGCCTCTGATAAAAGTAGATTATCTTCAGAGCCCCATGTTGGGCACCAGAACAATCAATGCAGAAATACAGCTCTTACCTCAAATGGGTTGCAAAATGATTTATTCTGGAGCCGAATATGATTGACATGGCCTGGGAACACAGACTTCGGTCACTCCAAATTCCATGTTCCAATATGGAAGCAGTTTCATTAAGTTTTTATGGTAACAGGACAAAGAAAGTCATAAATTGGGGCTGGAGAGAGATGGCTCAAGTTAAGAGTGCGTACTGGTCTTCCTGAGGATCCACATTTAATCGCTAGCACCCACAGCCGGTATAATTCCACCCCCAGGGGGATCTGACTTCTCTGGCCTCTGGATGCACTGACCTACATGTAACAGTAAATTTTTATTTATCACACACAAATATATATATTTTAAAGTTTCACTTTTTTTTTTCGAGACAGGGTTTCTCTGTGTAGCCCTGGCTGTCCTGGACTCACTTTGTAGATCAGGCTGGCCTCGAACTCACAGAGATCCGCCTGTCTCTGCCTCCCGAGTGCTGGGATTAAAGGCGTATGCCACCATGCCCGGCTCATATATTTATTAATACTTAACAATTACCTAACAATTGTCTATAAAATTCCTAAATCCTAAACCCAAACCCTAACTCTGAAACCTAGCACCTAAAACTTAATACAAACATTTAACATTAACCTAAGGTTTTTCAAAAGGATATTTTCCTCTGAGCGTGGGTCTGTATGGATGGCTGCTCTTCATACAATTCTCAGTCTTTTTTTTTTTGTTTTGTTTTTGGTTTTTTGAGACGGTTTCTCTGTGTAGCCCTGGCTGTCTTGGACGCACTTTGTAGACCAGGGTGGCCTCGAACTCACAGAGATCCACCTGCCTCTGCCTCCCGAGTGCTGGGATTAAAGGCGTGTGCCACCACGCCCGGCCATTACAGACAGCTGTGAACTGCCATATGGTGCTGGGAGTTGAACCCAGGTCCTTTGGAAGAACAGCCAGTGCTCTTAACAGCTGAGCCATCTTTCCAGCCCTAAATGTTAGTTTTGAAACAGACACTTAGAAGTGTATTTTTTTTTTGTGATCACATATGTGGGGAAAGGGTGTGTTTCTATGCTGGCTGGTCACATGCACAAGCCAGGTGTACCACCTTCATTTGTGTAGGAACAGAGGGCACAGGTCTGCTTGGATCTCGAAGTAAGTGGTGTCAGTCAGGGTTCTTGGAATCAATCACAGCCACACCCCTGCCACTAACACCCTACTGGCTCTGGCAGGTCAAGAAAACACAGCACACAGGTCAGGGTAGGAGGCAGTATAACAGAGACAGGCAGGCCTGGCCAGTTCATTCTCCATTCAGGTCCCTTCTGTCTGTTTGTAAGACAGTAGACAGGCTAAGGTCTCAGAGCCCCGATTTCCTCATCTATGTAACACACAGGGCAGAGCTTGTGACTTGTGTGGATTAGCTTGCTTCCTGATGAGCTTGCATTGGAGTTTATATCCGAGCCCCAGAAATGGGGCCCCCTCCAGGCCCACGGGTCCTTTCTTGGGAGAGGGACATGCCCATAGGCCAAAGGCAGGACAGGTGCCAACAAAAGTCAAGAAATTGGCCTTTTTTCTTTTACCTTTGAGTTGGTAATTTAATTACAACATTTCTCCCCCAAAATGCTCCCACATACCCTTCCCCATACTCCTTCAAAGTCACAGCTTTTTGTTTTGTTTTTTTCCAGTTTTTTTTTTTTTTTTTCTGTTTAACAGAGCCCTGGCTGTCCTGACTCGCTTTGTAGACCAGGCTGGCCTCAAACTCACAGAGAATCGCCTGTCTCTGCCTCCCAAATGGTGGGATTAAAGGCGTGCGCCACCACACCTGACCTCATGGCTCCTTTTTTTTTTTTTTTTTGGTTTTTCGAGACAGGGTTTCTCTGTATAACAGCTCTGGCTGTCCTAGACTCACTTTGTAGACCAGGCTGGCCTCGAACTCACAGAGATCCGCCTACCTCTGCCTCCCAAGTGCTGGGATTAAAGGCGTGCGCCACCAACGCCCGGCGGCTCCTTTTTCTTTTATTTTTTTAACTAACTGTTATCGCATACATATATGCCTTTGTGTATATAAAAGATTCATAAATATAACATGTTAAGTCTGTATAATATTACTTTTATGTTTGTTCTCAGGGCTGACCTCTGTTTGGTGCTGGTCAAGCATTTGGTTCACTCTTCCCTGGGAAGACCACCTCTCCCGCTCCCGTCTTTTCCCAGTTGCCTGTAGTTCTGTGTAAGGTTGAGGCCTCATGGACTTTTCCCATCCACCTGGGCTTGTTCATTGCTGTCAGCCTTCTTCAGTGTTTGAACAGTCATGTGGGTGAGACTTTGAACTTGCCCTTTAATATGCCTTAGACGTGTAGTAAATGTGTATTCTTTTTCCTATAAAACAGCGTCCTAGGGATGCAGCTCAGTTGTGGAGCATTTGCCCAGTGTGAGTAAGATCCCAGGTGGGACCCCCAGCATTACTAGAAAGAAACAGATGAACAAGGCCTGATCAGTCTCTGTCTCCCCCACCTCCTGAAACACAGGCCAAGATGGGACTGACGGGGACAAAGGCTTCAGCTTTGATGCCCGAGAGTCCTGTGTAGCAAGTAGCTGTGGCCAACACGGTTAGAATTCAGGCTCCCCGGGCCCCAAGGCAGGGGCATCTTTCTGGTCCTATCTCTTGCCTCTGCAACTTGACTGACACACCCAAGAGTCCCTGGAGACACTGAGCTCAGGGGCAAGGGGCAGACAGACAGCAGACAGGCAAAGGAACTGACAGGAACATGAACTGGGCAAACACAGGGAATGATGTAACACAGAAAGCGCGAATTGGGCGATGTGGGTGGTCAGGCCAGTGTCTGGAGAGATGACGTCCTAGCTGTGGTCTGAATGACGTGCAGGTGTGATGGGGACAGCTGGGGCAAAGGCTCCCAGTATTTAAGGGTCAGAGGTGAATAAGTAAAGGGATTGTGCTTAATCAGAAAGGAAGAGCATCTGGCTCAAGCCCACAGATCACCTGTGCAAAGGCTAGAATCAGCTCTGGGCCCAGGATTCCCACGCGGTCATAGAGGCCCACTGCCTATTTGGAGTCAGGGAGAGATCCACTACTCACACTGGCTGTCCCCAGGGTTCCTTCCCACCATACAGCCTTTTCCTATCATGTTCCTGCTATCTTGAAAGCTGTTCCTTGTCTTTTTTGCTAAACTAGGTAGCCTTCCTCCTTGTTCAAGGGCGTAGATCTGGCAGGATGGCTCCAAGGCTAAGAGCACACACTGATCTCTGGGAGGACCAGAGTTTGGTTCCCAACAGCCGAGTAAGGTAGTCTGCACTGCCTGAAACTCCAGCTATCGAGGGATCCAATGCCTCTGGCCCCCAACAGGTGCCTGCATCTACAGAGCCACCCACATAATTAGAGATAAAATAAATCTCAAAAACAGAAGCTTAGTGGTTCCCGGCCCGGCCCAAGGCCACCAAGTTGGTTGTGCTGGTTCACGTGGAGGCGTCCTCTCTGCGGCATTTGCATCCCTGACTGCTTTCCCAACAGCCACCATGTGCTGCCTTCATTTTGTCCCAGCCTAGCATAGCACACTGATACACAGTAGGAGCTAAACAAGAAGGAGGGGTCGTAGGCCCCGGCCCTCACCCCAGAGAGGGCCGAAGAAGGCTGCTCCAGAGCCAAGCGGAGAGTACACTCTCCCCATCCCGACATCCCCACAGCTGGAGCACCAGGTCTGCCAAATCAGGGGACTGGTTCTCTCTCTCTCACGGCTGCCCTGACCACAGAGAAGGGGGCTTTCCTCGGCCTGGGTTGCTGGGAAGCTGTGGGTGGGAGGTGGCACCCACAGAAAGACAGGCACCCCCAGCTTCCTGAAGAGCCGGGGCTGTGGCAGGCACTGAGGTTGCCCACAGAGAGGGCAGAGG
This sequence comes from Lophiomys imhausi, assembly GCA_907164525.1. Lineage (NCBI taxonomy): Eukaryota > Metazoa > Chordata > Mammalia > Rodentia > Muridae > Lophiomys > Lophiomys imhausi. The sequence continues at coordinate 1,263,523 of CAJQZJ010031795.1, read as the reverse complement.
TTGGTCTGCAGAGGAAGGGCAGGGAGGCCTGTGGCCGCCCCACCCTGCTTGAGTTCTGCATCCCTACCCTGGAGGGCTGCCCAAGCCGGAGCCGCTGGTGGCCTGGAGCAGCAGCCATCCCAGGAAGTAGCTGAGGATGCTTCCGGCTCTGGGCAGGAGTCTCAAGTGCATCGCCTAAGTGGACAAGGACTAAAGCCGATGTCTCATGCCTTGGAAGACTGGCTCTTGCCCCTCCCTCCTCCAGAAGACATGGAGGAGGTTTTAAATCCCAGCTCACCAACATCTCCGGGGTGGGGGGGGCCCTCCACTGTCTTCATTCTGTTTGCCCCGCCCACAGCTTTGCAGAATCCCAGGCCCCACTCTCCACCCCATTATTCAGTGTCCCCGACCCCTGATGGTTCATGTGTCACTTCACTCCAGGCTCAGCCTCCTTTCCCTCCCCCAGCCAGAGCCTAGCTCCTTCAACACAGTTTAGACATCTCAGTAGCTTCTTTCACCCACAAGATGTCCACAATACCTTCCCACCTTCTGGCCTGGGGCTCCCATTCCAGAGTTATGAAGGTCCGGCAGGCACTGCCCTGGCCTGCAGCCTGGCCTCCTCTCAGGCCCAGCACATCTGTCTTAGAATCACTGTTCTATTGCTGTGAAGAAACGCCAAGGCCAAAGCGACTCTTACCAAAGAAAACGTTTAACTGGGGACTTGCTTACAGCTTTGGAGGGTTTTAGTCCGGTTCTCATCACGGGCAGGAAGCAGACGGGCCTGGCCTGGCGCTGGGACAGTAAGTAGCTGAGAACTTTAACCCTGACCCACAGGCAGCAGGCAGAGAGAAACTTTACCAGCATGGGCTTTTAAAACCTCAAAGCCCAACCCCAGGGACACACCTCTTCTCACGAGGCCACGCCCCACAATCCTTCTCAAAACAGTTCACACCCTGGTGACCAAGCATTCTTACATGAGCCCTTGGCGCTCATCAAACCACCACAATACCCCTGCCCTGCAGCCTGGCCTCCCCTCAGGCCCAGCACACCCCTGCCCTGCAGCCTGGCTTCTCTGAGCCCACCCCCACTCCTCCCTACTCCTTGCATCTTCCTGCTGCGGCTCAAGTACCCCCATCTCCTTGGTCTCCCCAAGGGAAGGGCTGTGAGGCTTCCCTGCTGTCAGAATGTAATGTGTAGGGTCTGGTACCAAGTACACAAAATTAAAAATGAGTGAACGAATTATTTACAGCTCCCTAGGAGAAGAGGCCTGATGGTTAGAGAAGTGGACATAGTAGATGTAGCTTATGTTCCAACGAGACCACGTCCTGAACACAGCTCCCATGAGAACCTGGGCCTTCCTTGGGTCCCTGTGGACTTCACCGTCCCAGCTATTTTTCTTTGTTTTGGTGTTGGAAATAGAACCATGGGTCTTGAGCATGTAGGCACGGGCCCTACCACAGGGCTATACCTCAGGGCCCTACCTCAGGGCCCTACCACAGGGCCCTACCTCAGGGCTATACCACAGGGCCCTACCACAGGGCCCTACCTCAGGGCCCTACCACAGGGCCCTACCTCAGGGCCCTACCACAGGGCCCTACCACAGGGCTATACCACAGGGCCCTACCACAGGGCCCTACCTCAGGGCTATTGTGTTCTTGTTTTGTTTGTTGCATATGGGGTCTCAATTTGGAGTCCAGGCTGGCCTTGAACTTGCCATCCTCCTAGATGACAGTGGTGCACCATCACATCAGCTCTCCCAGATTGATTAAAAACAAACAAAAGACTTACCTTAGCTGGGTGTAGTGGCGCACACCTTCAATCCCAGCGCTTGGGCGGCAGAGGCAGGCAGATCTCTGTGAGTTTGAGGCCAGTCTGGTCTACAGAGTGAATCCAGGACAGCCAGGGCTGTTACACAGAGAAACCCTGTCTTGTAAAACAAAAAAGACTTCTCTTTCTCTCTCTCTCTCTTTCTCTGTGTGTGTGTGTGTACACATGCATGTATGTGAGTTTACCTGAATAGGTCATGTGTGTACATCAGAGACTGGTGGAGGATGTCTTCCTTCCTTAATGCTTCTCCAGTTTTTAACTTTTTTTTTTTTTTTTTTTTTTTTT
>CAJQZJ010031795.1:1222939-1256343 GCA_907164525.1 Lophiomys imhausi | reverse complement strand
ACACACACACACACACACACACACACACACACACACACACACACACAGACAAACAGTATAATCAAATGCACACACATGCTGCACGGGGCCAGATGCAAATGAACAGAGACTCAACACTGACCCCCACCGCTCTCACTACAGTGCACACAGCCCACCCCACCGAGGCTTAGACATCAAGGCTCCAGGAAGCCTCTGACTCACAGGGTGTCTGCAGGGCGCCCTCTTCTGGATTCAGCTGGGCCTGTGGGCCTAGGCCACCCTGAAGGAGCCCAGCTGCTTACTTCTCCTGTGTTGTGTATGAAGGGCTCCTGATGCATGTGAGGAAAGGCTGGGTAGTTGTGTTGTGACTGTCCCCAGCCTTTCCCTGGTAAGACAGGGAGCCCTGAGGGTCTGAGGCTGAGGAAGGAAGTGGTACTGGAGAAATCAAGCTCTGCAAGGGACTTCATCACGGCTGGGCTTGATGCCAGGCCTCCACCCCCACACCGTGCCCCTGGCCTGCCCTTACCTGGGACCACAATACACCTCTGGCCCATGCCTGAGTTGGCTTCAGTGGCAACCACAGTAGAAGTCAGGAACCCTGTCATTTTTGTCATCCCATTTCTCTTTGAAAGCACCACTGGCACCTTGTAACATAACCTGACACCCATGAGGCAGTAGAGGCCAGTGTGAAAGCAATGACCTCTACCTCTGCCTGAGATGGCCTCGGACATTCAAGGGGAAAGAGGGCCAGAGTGTAAGTGCTTACTCAACACGGACACAAAATGCTGGACCAGCGGGGAGAGCTGCCTAGACTACAGATACAGGATTGGAGGGTAGCATCAGGGTGGGACTGGCCACCCACCATGCCACAACCTGACCTCTGGCCCTACTGACGCTCAGCTCTGTGGGCTGCTATTTCCTTTGCAATTTCTGTCAGAAATGAAGGGGAGAAAAATGCAGTCACTCTGATTCACCACCAGGGGCTTGATTCCTGACGCAGAAGTAGCCAGGAAATGTCGGAGTGATGCTGGGGCTGCTGGCTGTTGGCCAGGTTGCTTCTTTTGGCTCTGACCGGGTGTCATTGGTATCCTGCCAGAGATACGATGGGGTGAGGGTGAGAAGGGGCAGAGTCCATGGCAGCACTGGGCGTCCTGAGAGATAGGAGAGCTTGTTGATGCTCTCTTCCAGAGACCATGCCCGCCCCCACGGACTGAGAGACCCCAAACCAGCCCGGCTCTAACCATCAGACTATGCTGAGTCCCCAGGCCTGGTCCAAGCTCCCTACTCCCCATTGGCCAGAGTTGACAGAGCATCTCTCCTGAATCATCCTTATTTTCAGAGGGGAAACTGAGGCTCAGAAAGGAGTCATCACCCAGGGCCACACAGCTGGTGCATGTCTTGTGTGGGATTCAGAGCTCACAGTCTCCCTGGCCGAATAGCCCTCACCATCCTGTACCTGGCAACACATCCACCTGTTGTCCCAAGAGTAACTTATCAATGGAAGACCATCAGCTCCACACTGCATCGGAATGAGGGCTGCAAGTCAAAAGACACCCTCTTTTCTCAAGGTGGACAATGGAGGCGCCTCTGCCTTTTTGGACATGGTATTGTGCCAGGCATATTCCTGAGTTTCTCCTATTTCCTTTGAGCACCTGTCGTCAGCTCGGGACTTGAGAAGCATCCTTCAGCCCCCAGCTTCCGCTCAGAGCTCATCTGATAATTTTGTGCTCACCTTCCAGGTGAGATCAGCAAAGCCCAGCTGAGGCTCTGTTTTTTTTTTTTTTTTTTTTTTTTTTTTTTTTTTGAAGAACTGAGATCCTCCAGGGCAGGGGAAGGGTGCAGGGAGAATGGGGCTGGGCTGACTGTGGGGGCAGCTCAGCATCTGGGTCACTGGTCTTGGGGAATTCCCAGTGCCCGGAGAGCTGCTTACTTACCTGCTGAGTAACCACTGCCCACACAGGATGCCTGGCTGACAGGCCACCTCCCCAAAACCCTGCAAGCAGCCACGGCTATGCTGGTCCTCTCCCCTGAGTCTGAGAGCCCCAGGGCCCAGGAAAGAGACAGACAACCATGCCGGCAAGGGGCTAGCCCCCACCCCCGCATCCTTCCCCAGGGGCTCTGCAGGGGGCAGCTGGTGATTCAAATTCCTCTGAGCTGAACTCTCAGATGGGGTCTGGGGGTGAATCAGCTCCTGGGAGTGGTAAGGTCCAGCTAGCAAACTGTCTTCAGCTCAAGCCTTGCCTGGCGTGGCTGTGTGTGTGTGTGTGTGACAGGTTGTATATATGTAAGGTATATGAGAGGTTTTATATATATATATATGTGTGTGTGTGTGTGTAGGTCTGTGTGACAAGTTTTGTGTGTGTGGGGGGTATAGGGAAGGCACATTACCATACCAGTCCTCTCTATCCTATCTGATCTTTCTGAGGTACCCCTCAAGCTGGAAGCTGTGGGGTGAGGAACACCCCCTCTCCTGTCTGCTGTTGCCCTTGGCTCTGAAATGTGCCTGTTTCTTCGTCTTACACAAAGACCTCTGTTTCACAGAGAAATTTTTAGGGTCCATGGTGACACACAGAAGGCTGCTGGGTGCCAGGAACCTTGCTGGACCCCAGGCCCTCCCAACAAACCCATTGTGTGTGTGTATGTGCCACCATACTGACTTAGAGAGGAAGAAACTGAAGATGAGGGCTGTCCACTTCCCAAAAGCCACATAGCTTGTACCTCACTGAGCCGAATCTCCAGCTTGCTTCTAAATGAGGCCAAAGTCCACACATGCCTCAAACCACCAGCGTCCCTACCTTTGCCCAGACTTCTTTCAAGATGTAAAATGCTTAGCAAAAATAAATAGCATCTGCCCTGAGTGCTCCCTCCTGACCAATGCTGTCTGGAGCCGACCCCTTCTGAGCCCTCAGAGACTGTGTTTCTACTTAAAACAAGAATAGGCAGGAGGGCACCAAAGTCAAATGAACAGGTCAGGGCTGCTGGAGGCTGGAGGGGCCCTTCTTTTTTTATTTGTTTGTTTGTTTGAGGCAGGTGGATCTCTCTGTGAGTTCGAGGCCAGCCTGGCCTACAAAAGCGAGTCTAGGACAGCCAGAGCTGTTATACAGAGAAACCCTGCCTCTGCCTCCCAAGTGCTGGGATTAAGTGCTGCCCGGCTGGTCCTTCTTGCTGAAAGTCCTTATTCCCTCCTAGAAGGATCTCTGTGGCTGGCAAGCTGAGGACTGGGCTCCAATGTTAACCTTTTGTGCACCCTTATGCACATGCCTTTACCTGCCCCTTAACTTCCATATGTGAAAAACAAGCAGCTGTGCTGTCCCAGGAGAGAGTTGTGAAAGTTGATGGAAAAATCAAGGTGGACTGGCCATATGTATAAAATGAGTGAAAGAGAGGACTCTGAGAAGTTCTGGGGATGGCCTCCGATTAGCTTAGGCCTTCAGGTCAGTCTACAAACTCACTTCCTGGAGAGAAGACACAGCCACCTGGAGACCACACCTGGGCCTAGCCCGGCAGCCCCTATCCCTGCTGAGGGATTCCCTGTGTAGAAACTGGCTGTCCCCCCATCTCGAAGCCTGTCAAACCCCCAGCAGGCCCTGTGAGCAGGAGCTGGACAGGCTACAGATGAAATCACAGCTGGAAGGGGCTGGGCTGGGGCTGCCACTCCAGGGTGGGGCCCAGGGTCACAACCCTGGGAACAGGCAGCCAAGAAGGGAGGATGCCTTCTGTGAGGGAGCAGAGGGGAAACACACAGAGCAGCACAGAGAGGGAGGGACGAATGCAAACTCCAGCTGAAGCCAGCCACGTTGCAGGCAGCTAGAAGACAGAGGCTCACTTCTGCTTGGAGAACCTTTCCTGGCTTCTCCCCAGAGGCCTGTCACAGGTGGTGGTCAGACATGGACTGGAGCAGGAGGCAGGGCCTGGGGCACCGAGGGGCCCAGAGCACTGGGGGAACATGGACTAAGTCAGGTACTGTGAGAGGGGAAAGTGAGGCACAAAAGAGTGTCAGCGAGGGGAGCAAAATGGAAAGGCCATAGTGTCAGTGGCTTCTGGAATCTATTCCCACTTCCTGTTTCCTGTAGGGTGGAGCTGAGATTGAATGGCTATTGAGGGTCCTATAGGACCAAGATGGGGTCTAGGGACCCAGAGGGCAGCGAAAGGCCTAGAAGTCCACTGGAAGGATGTAGAACAGGGCTGTGGTCCTTCATGAGCACTGGAGCACAGGGCTTAGCCTTGGGGACAAGAGATGGATAGAAAGAACCATGATGGCTTTCTGGGCTGATAGATCTGGGGCCCATGTAAAGGAAACCAGCTAAGTCAGACAGCAGATGTCTGAAGATATGGTTGGACTTAAGCTGATTTAGAGTTCATGTGCTCTGAAATGTTTGTGGCGGTGTGGAGCTGGGATGTCTGGAGTATGTAGCTGCATGCTAATCTATGTGAATAGGAATGGTAAGCCCAAGATGGGGCCACCAATGAAGAGACAAGGTGTGTTGGGATGCAGGGAGAAAGAAAGGGTGCCAGCCTGGCCTCTAAGGTCTCCTCCCTGCTGGGAAATACCAGCTGGGAGGAGCGGGTTTATCACTCCACTATTCAAGGCTCTACCAAGAGACCACAAGGAACAAGAATCAGGATGGGGCAGGGTGTGTGGGGGTGGGGTGGGGGTGGGGGGAGACAGCAGCAGGCACAAGGCACCCTGGTAGGATGGAGAAGAGCTAAGTAGATCCTGGATAGGCTACAGGCAGGAGCTGGGGGCACGGGGAGAGCAAAGGGGCTTCAGCGGCCAGGCAATGCTTTGGAAAAACTATTGCCCCACTTGGACCCAGAGTTAGGTCAGATGGAACGTTGGGATAGGGTCACTAGGGCAATGGCATCTCTAGGTCTGGAAGGACCTGGTGACTCTGGGAACCGTGTCTGTTCGGTGCTCACTCACGTGTCTCTCTGTACTGCGTCATATTTAGCGAGGAGACCCTGATCTCATTCTACCCTGTCCTCTTCCCACTGTCCCTCAGACAGCCTCTAATCTACCATCATGGACTCACACCGGATGTGGGGACTCTGCCTTAGGCTGTAGAAGCACCAGTTGGGGGCCACCTTCGTACTCTCAGGCTAAGCAACAAGGGGCTTCCAAAGAGTGTTTGGGAGGCATCCACCGTTCTCACTTCCTCAGCCATTCCTCAGCACCCTGAGAAACTGGTATCCCATTTTGCCCAGCCTCCCTGGATCTCTGCTTTAGGGGTCCCTTCAGAATAGCAAGGCTGAGGCGCCTTCCTGAAGTGCCTGCGCAGATGGTTTCCAAAGACACACAACCTCATATCTTCCCAGGCCTCACAGGTACCAGTGAGTAGAGGGCGCATGCCGATGGCTGTAAGGGGCCAGACCCTCTGGCACACTGGCAGCATGCCTCTCTGTAGTCTCTCTTTGCCCACTGGCAATGGGTAAGCTGGAGAAAGGCCACCCTTAAGGTGGCTTCCAGCGTCCACGTTCTGCTCTACTTTATGACTGTCTAAAGTCCAAAAGGGCCAGCCCCCCTTCCTGGAAACTGCTTCTCACTGGAACCCCAGCCCGACTCCTCCTGCTGCCCAACAAAGCCACAAAGGCTGCCTCCAGCCTGTTGCCACCCTCCCAAACCCAGATGAACCTGGGACGTCTGAAGGGCACAAGGCTGGGGACCCCCGTCTAAGTCTCCCTGAGACCCCCCTCCCCACCAGTCCCAACTGCAAACAACGCCCAGAGCAAACCACTCAGGAAAACCACAGGGCGTTTTTTTGTTGAAGACTTCATTATAATTTTATCAATCAAATTCTTAGAAGAAGGAAAAAGTCTGCCCTCCCCACCCTCCCCCCTCACTCGTCCCCCCTCCCCCTTCACTCTCACTTTCTTCCATTCATAATTTCCTATGATGCACCTCAAACAACTTCCTGGACTGGGGATCCCGGCTAAATATAGCTGTTTCTCTGTCTTACAACACAGGCTCCAGTATATAAATCAGGCAAATTCCCCATTTGAGCATGAACTTCTGAAAACGGCCTGCATCTAAGGTCTCCTCCAAGGCCCTCTGGAGTCCAGCCCATAATGAAGGTCTTGGCCGCAGGTAAATCCATGCGCTCGGCGCCGACTGTGAGAGTCCCCGGTGCGGACGCGCTGGCAGCCTGGGGCGCTGGGCGAGCACCCGCGGGACACCCGCCCGCCGCGCCACTCGGACACTTGGGGCGCCCGCGCAGTCCGGGCCCGCCCGAGGCGCTGGGTGGCGGCCGGGAGCAAGCGCCTCACATGGTCCGAGCACCGCGCGCCCAGCCCGCCGGGGCCAGCAGGTTGGCGGCGAAGGACCTGGACGGCGCAGCCTTGGTCCACCGCCTGCTCTCCTCGCCCCACTGCTCTCCCTCGCTGCTCTCGCTTCTCCGCTGTCGTCCGAATTCACCCTCCCTCTTTCTTTTTCTTTCTTTCTTTCCGCTTTCTCTTTTCCAACTGCGTCCCGGGCTGCTCCCTGGGAGGGGCGCAGGCGGCTGAGCAGCTTGCAAACTCCGGCCAGGACCGGCGCAGGTGCCGCTTCCGTCTGCTAGTCCCTGGAAAGCTGTGATTGGCGCGAGGTGAGATGCGGGTTTGGGTACCCCCGCAGCCGTCCCGGGACCTTAACACTGTCTGGGGATGCTGGGACCAACAAGGGACACAGAGGGAGTGAAGTTAAGGTTCTACGGTCTTTTCAGTCCCAGCATGGGGAGTTCAGGTGGGAGGTCTCCAGCCTCCCTTAAGAGTTGATTTCAGCCTCTATCAACTTCTAGTGTTTAACGCGGGGTGTTGGAAAGGATGGGATGGGGCTAGGGGCCCGGTGTAGCAGGCGCCCCGGGGGAGGGGTTATCCTGGACAGGCCCGGACAGCTCCCGGCTCTCCTGACACCTTTCGCTTTCCTGTTGCGTGTCCGCCTGCGACCTTTTCCCTGGTCTCTTTCCTGGTGGCACCATTTCCTCTCATTCCAAAGGGGGGGGGGTTTGTAAGGGGGGGGGGGGAGCTGTAGCAAGTGGGGTGAAAGATGATTTGGATGTAGAGTGGGAGCCCGCAGAACAAACAGGTGGACCGTCCTCCATAGGGGGACTAGCCTCATTGAGGAAGGCTAGAGATGGGATTAGAGGCAATTGGCCCAGGGAGCCAGAGTCAGCAGGATAGAGAAGAGAGGGTCAGCAGAGACCCCAACCACCAGCGTTCATGGTCTGCAGGGGGTCAGCTTGGAGTTTGAGGCTGCAATGCGGCAATGAACACCAAAGTAAGCTAAGAATCTAACCCATCCTGGGAGAGGAAAGACAGACTTTTCCTTCTCTGGTAGAGCTGATACCAGCAGTCTAGCGTACCAGGAGGAACAGGGCTAGAGGGTTGGGTGCAGCTTCCAGATGGTACAAATGGCTCCTGCCCTGTTACTTTTCTTCTCCACTCAACCTAATGACACAAATTGGGAAACCAAGGCCAAGGAGTAGGGAAAGAGAAAGCAGAGAGCACCGGGGCCAGAGAGCCAGGGAACCAGAGCACAACAGTGAAACTACAGAAGGGTGTTGAGTGAGAGGAGGTGGGATGGGTGCCTCAGTGTCCCCCCACCCCACCCTCACTCAGGCTTCCTACCTTTCTGTTTATTCTTCTTCTTGTCTGTTCCCAGGGGTTGTGCCCTTACTGCTGGTTCTGCACTGGAAACACGGGACAGGGAGCCCCCCTTCCCATCACCCCTGTTAATGCCACCTGTGCCACACGCCACCCGTGTCATGGCAACCTCATGAACCAGATCAAGAATCAGCTGGCCCAACTCAACGGCAGTGCCAATGCTCTCTTTATTTCCTATGTAAGTGACTTCCTGAGGTAGTAAGGAAAGGACTTCCCCACTGAAGGAGTGGGGAAGCTGTCTGGGTTGGAGGGGAGCCCTCAGGAACTGGAAACACTCTGTGGGAAGGGACTGGGTTCAAGGAAGCCCATACACCCATGGCTTCCTCCCCACACCATGATGGCTCAGGCTCAGAGACGGGCAGCCACAGTGAATTGGGGGAAGAGCCGGGGACTGTACTTTCAGTCTTGTCCCACGGCTCAGGGAGCCAAAGAAGAGGATGCACAGTGAGTGGATGGGGAGGTGTCGTCGAAAACAGTGGGGTGCCCAGGAAGAGGCTGAGGTGACTGAAAGTGCAAGTGTGTGTGGTGCTCCCAGCTGAGGTGACACCTGTGAAATGCCACATTTCCTCTCTGTCCATTTATGTCACAGTGACCTTGCTGAGTGAGTTCACACTTCTCATCACTGCTGATTCATGATTCTTGCTGCCTACAGGGCAATAAGCTGAGTCCCATGTCCCAGGTGGGGAAGCATAGGTGCATGAGCTTGTCCTGAGGGCTGATGGCAGGCTGGAATGCTCACCCTGACTCCCATGTCATCTCCCTTCTGTTCTTCAGTACACAGCTCAAGGGGAGCCATTTCCCAACAACCTGGACAAGCTGTGTGGGCCCAACATGACAGATTTCCCAACTTTCCATGCTAACGGGACAGAGAAGACCAAGTTGGTGGAGCTGTATCGGATGGTCGCATACCTGGGTGCCTCCCTGGGCAACATCACCAGGGATCAGAAGATCCTGAACCCCAACGCCCTGAGCCTCCATAGCAAGCTCAACGCTACCATAGACATCATGCGGGGGCTTCTCAGCAACGTGCTTTGCCGTCTGTGCAGCAAGTACCATGTGGGCCACGTGGATGTGACATATGCCCCCGACACCTCCAGCAAAGATAACTTCCAAAAGAAAAAATTGGGCTGCCAGCTCCTGGGGACGTACAAGCAAGTCATTAACGTGGTGGCCCAGGCCTTCTAGACAGGAGGTCTTGAGTATACCATGGACTAAGGGATCTCAGAAACAGGATCCAGATGTCGGGGGTGGGTCTCATAATGTGCTGGGGTTCAGGGCATTGTTAAATGTAAAGGGGGCTGCTGGCAGACCCCAGGGATTTCCAGCCACTCTCTGCACTCTGGGCTGGGCTGTGATGGAGTCTGGTAAAGCTGAAACTTCCATAGGCAGGGCCTCCACTCAGCTCAGCACCAGCTAGAAATGGCAACGAGGGTGTTGGGCTGAGGAGGTGAAGTGTGGATAAGATTTCTGTCCCACTAACTCACTCATCCCCTTGATCACTAGGTGTGTGAACCAGTGCACAAGTTGTCTACAGCAGACAGCAAAGGTCTGTGGAGTCTCTGGCCTCCTGTACAGTGACCACCATCTGGACCTTTGTTGTCCCTTAGAGAGACTTTAGAAGGCTTGGTTGGGATGGGGGGGGGGCAGGGGATCCAGAAAGATCTTTGCCTTCTGAAGTTGTCTGGGTGGAAGTTAGAGAAGGTACTCTAGCGGGGAATGTATCTTCCTTGAGTTTGATTAGAGAGTTCAGCTTTAGGGATTGTCAGGTGGAAGATTATAGAAAGTCACTAGTGTTCTTGCTTGTAGGGAGCATAAAGGCCATATTCAGGCCTGGAAAGGAAGGCCCCAGAAGGGGACGAGATTGTCAAACCCTGATGGGCTCATTCTGCTCTTTGGGGTCTGCCAGCTGGACCTAGAGTTGGGGTGTGCACAGGTGGAAGAGGCAGGTTGCAAAGGCAGGTGAGATGGTTCAGTGGGTTCCCAGAATCCCCCCAGGGAAGGATCTTTAACTGTCCAGGAGCCAGGGAGGAGCAAGGCAGCCATTGTTGGGGCAATAGCAGACTTCTGGTTTCATCTGCTTCCCAGCCTCTAAGAACAGGTGGTCCTGAGCAGAGAGACAGGTAGCATAGAGTAGGTCATGTCTGAGGCCCTGGAGGTCACACAAAGGTACTTGAGGGGGACCAGAGGGCTGTCTTGGGTCCCTAGAGCTTGGGGAGGCAGAACTTGAGGTCAGGGTCTCAGGGAAGCTAGAGACCCAAAGCGCTGTGTGTGGCCCAGCGCTGCTGTTTATTTATTACTATGTCCTATTTATGTTAACTTATTGGTGCTTTAAATGGCAAAGTTAATTCCCCAAAACAGTATGAGGCTCCTTAAGTGGGAGCCAGGGCCAAGTCTCACCTAGTGGGGCCTAGGCTGATGATGTTACAGGTACAGCTCATGGGTGAAGCCTAGAGAAGGGTCAAGATCAGAGAGCTGGCTAGCTCCCCTGTCTCCCACTGTGACTCACTTTGAGGGTGTCAGGGCCCCCCAGAAGGAGCTGAGACAGTTTGTGGAGTGGTTGGGTTTTTTGGGTTTTTGTTTTCCCCCCCTCTGGTCTCCAGGGGGATGGAGCGGTTTGTTGTTGTTTTGTCCCAGTGTGCTCTCTGGCGCCCCCTGGATTCCTGCTCCTCCGGTGCACCATTCATAATGAGATGATGAATGGCTCTGGAACCTTGGGCAAAGTTGATTTTCTTCCTCAAAGATCAGCTGAAAAGCACTGGGACATCTGACCCGGCACCCAGCATGGAAGCTCCCCGGGTGGCCTGAACACCCACAGAGGGTGAATGCAGGAAGTTGGGGCAGTGCAGGCCCTGAACTGGGCCTGAACGGCTGCCCAGTGCTCCAGAGAAGGGGCGAGCAAGGCCCGAGACGCCTGGGACGCAGACCAGGAAGCTGCGGTCCTTGCTTCATCGCTGCCTTCCCACTCCCGCCCATGTCTGGGCTCCCAGGCAGGGAATCCGATCCGATCTCTCCTTTGTGCTGTGGCCAGGCAAGCAGAGGAACGCCCTCGATCTGGGAGGAAGGCAGCCAAGACGGGGCAGTGGCTGACTACGGCACTCGCTCTCTCTCAGCCTCGGAGCAGGGCGGTACTTAGCAATTCGGTTGCGGGATTCGGCTTCATGCATTTTTGCACCTTTCTCTGTCATTCTCTAAGCACTTTACCTGGATTGCTGGTGGACAGGCCCCAAAGCTCTGGGTAGGAAAGGCCGGGAACCACGGATGCGGCAAGGAGACTTAACATGCCGGCCCATGGGTCAGCGACACTGTGGCCCCCACCATTCTCCTGCTGCATCAGGCTCGGCTCAGGACTGGCTGTCCTCCGAGCTGAGAAGCAAGAGAGGCAACTTGTCTAAAAGCCAAGATGACCCCACAGCCTGGGGCCTGCTGGGTCTTGCCATCCACATCCCAATGGACAAGGCCCCTCTGGGCTCCACCCACCTGGCAGCTCTGAAGGCTCAGGGACCAATGGACTGTTTCTCTGTGCACAGCCCCTGGCTCCACAGTGTAGCCACCTGACTTCAACAGTTCAGAGCCATGTTGTACAGCATCCCAGGATCGTGGAGCCTTTGGGCAAAAACAAAAACAAAACCTTTAGGGATAGGCACTTGTGCACCTTGGCATCTTATATCTGCTAGCGTTATCTCCCCTAAGCATGATGGGTAATGTGCCTTGCTCCAGGGGAGGGGGGACGGAACATTTTTCAGTTTATCAAGAGAGAAGCATGAGGGCCTTTATTTATTATTTAAAACTACAAACCTGAGAGCACTGATAGTTTAGTGGTTTCTCCTCCCTGACTTGTCTACTTCTGTATCCTTGATCCTGACTCAAGCAACCCAGCTTGGCTCTGCTGGCTCTCTGGAGCAGACATGGCATGTGGGCCAGGACCCCAGAATCTTACATGGTAGTGACTTCAGAAGTGTGATGGTATGGCTGCCTGCATTGATGCCACAATCCCAGCCCAGGCTCTCCTTTGCACTGCTGGTTCACCTCATGGTGATGTTTCCCCCCTTTCCTTTCCATTGGAAAGGACTTGGCCTTGGGTGGCAAATTCCTCTTTGATGAATGTACCCTGTGGGAATGTTTCATACTGACAGATTATTTTTTATTTATTCAATGTCATATTTAAAATATTTATTTTTTTATACTGAAGGAGTATCTTTTTTTTAAAGAAAAAATGAAATAATAAAGAACCCACTCTTCTCAAGCCTTCTGGAGTATGTTAATATGGGGAGGGCTTGTGCGGGGGAACCCTGTTGGGACTTGGCTGGACAAAGTCCCAGGGTGGACTGAGAAGGCAAGATTTCCTCCATTGGGCTAGAATAGGAGGTTACAGACTTCCAGCATCAGCAGGATTGGGACGGTGGGATTTGGGCCCAGGAATAACAAGGTGAGTGATGTCCAGAATATGAGGTGTCACCAAGAGAGGGGACAGATTACTTCCATGGGTGCTAGTGTGTCATTTCACTACCCACTAAACACTCACAACAGCTCAGCTGATTTGTTCCCATTTAGCTGAAGAGGAAACAGAAGCCCAGAGAGATGGAACTACATGTCCAGTGTAATCTGAAAAGTTGAGGTCATCCCTCCCAGTGAGAGGTACAGCTAGTCCCAAGCCCAGTGGGTGTGGACCTCCTCAGCTTCAAGCTTCATGTTCTTCTCTTTTCATGGAATTTCGGGGACTTGGAGATGACAGCTGTTTGGGGCTCTTGTCACCCAGGAAGGGTCCCTAGGGACATAATGGGCATGGGCTCAAAACCCTACATGAGAGACAGAATGTCATGAGACAGTGCGCTCTAGCTGGGCTAACTAGCCACAGCAGCTTTTCTGTGAGGCTTTTTGGGGTACAAGTGCCTCCCCGGAAGCATTGCTGTCACCCCACTCCCTCCCACTAAGAGACAAAGCAACATTCCTCCTCTATTCCTTGGGGAACAAGTGAGGTTCAAACTGGGTAGCCACAGACAGATGTGTATCTGTGTGGTGGGTCCCCTAAATATCTCGTGGGCTTTGCTCTGGGGTTTGAGTCTGTGGCTCCCCTGGGAGACTAATTTTGGAGGCAGGGCAGGGTTTCTGCGTCTATGAATTGGTGCACAGATGTGTGTGTTTGGTTGATGCCTGGAAGCTCAGACTGGAGGCAATGGTTAAACCTGCTGGAAAGATACCAATGACTGACTGAAAACCTCAGGAGTCAGAAAGACCAGGATAGGAGGTTACAGACTTCCAGAGCCACCAGGGACCTTCAGCCAGCATCCATGTGCCAAGGATAGGATTGTCAGCCTCCCACTTTGGTATTGCTTAGCATGAGCTCCCCTGGGAGCTGTATAGAAACGTAGAATCTTAGCATCTTGCCCCAGTGAGCACAGCATCAGAAACCAGCCATATCCTCAGGCATCTCCCGGCACATGAAGTGAGAGGAAGCCCACCCTAACCCACCCCTCCTCAGATCAGCACAGCGGCCCAGGCTGGGCAACAGCTTCAAGGAAAAGAAGGTTCTGGATCATCCCCTTGCGGGAAGTCCCAGGTGTCCTTTCCTCCTGCACACAGACATGCCCCACCTGAGCGGGCCCTTATCTACTCTTAATCCTTATCTATGGTTCAAGGAAAAGCAGGTTGAAGATTTTTAAAAGCACATGCAGGCTCTGCAGGGATGTGGACCTAAACTGGCCTCTGAGACTGGTTTTCTCACCCAGGTCTTTAGTTCCTGGATTGAATCCACTACCTGCCTGCCCTCTGGGAGAGGGTCCTTGCCTGGCCTGATAGAACAATGGACTATTAATTGGCTATTGGGTCACTCTGAGAGGACAGTGGCAACAACTATGTGATAGGAGGAAGTAATGTGGCAGGCCTGCTGTGCTGGGGAAGGCTGGCTGGGGTCCTTACCTCTCTCCATGTCTACATATCTCTGTATCTGTGAACCTGCCACAGCAATTAGTGTTGAGAGCTGCCCTCTCTACCTAAAGCAGTGCCTGAGGGAGTGGAGGGGCGGGTAGACAGAGTTGTCACGTGAACTGCATATCTCTCCAGGGCTAGCCTGTCTGGCCAAGGATGGCAAGGACACAAAGCTGGGTGAATGGCGCACCCCAGCTGCCTGCTTTGCAGCGAGAGTCTCACAGTTGTCTGATGGATGTAGAGCTCTCAGTCCAAAGCCAGGCCAGGTTGCTGGGGACAAACTGGAAGAGAGTAGACCAACCTCCCAGAAATTGCTCTTATGATGGCAGTTGAGACCCAGATCCACAGGACCTGGGTCACAAAGGCTTCACGCCCTCAGGTACATGGTAGAGCTATGGGACCAGTGACTATGCCTATGGGATCCCATTTGGGTCCCCAGGAGTTCAAGAGGACAAGGCCCTTGATCTAAGAGGACGATTGCTAATAGATATTACTCCAGATCCCCAAGCCCATGGACTTAGTGGTTTACAAAGAGCTTATCATTTGGTCTTCTGTCCCTTTCTGTTTCTGGTCATCATCTGCACCTGGTCACAGCAAACGTGGTCAGAACTGATAAGGGCCTCTTTGTACCACACTTTTTACCTAAGGGGCTCAAGTGTTAACGTAGAAGAAAGAGAATTTCCTGAGTTAAAATCCCACTTCTGAAGATAATGCAGCAGGAGAAATTCATTTATTGCACCAAACCACCCTGTTTTCAGCAATAAATGTGAATGGCATAATGGAGCCATGGTGTGTTTATCTCCTGATTATAGTCTTCATTGTTCTCAACAGCAGCTACCAGCAGTTCACAATAGAATGTACATAAAGAAAAAAAAAAAAAAGGACACTGATAACACAGAGAATCCAGGACAGAGAAGATACAAAGTGAATGAGAAGACTAAGTCCACAGAGGGGAAAACTGCTCCTGAGTGCAAGGGCCAGGCAATCACCATAGCTCAACTCCAAAACTTCCTGGCAGCAAAGGAAAAATGGCAGTGTGATCTTATTACTTGATTCTCACAACTAGAAAGGAGCCTGGGAGTGGGACTGGATTCCAAAGGGAACTTCCCCCTCAAAGCCCCTGGAGGGTGGAACTGAGTAGCAGGTGCCTAATGGGCCCTACTTGCAGCAACACCTGTATCCCTGGGAGGGCTCTTTCTACCAGCTTGTGCAAATGCTGAGGCCCAGTGCAATCCGATGGGGACTCTACAAGAGGAAAGGATGACAGGCATGAAAACTTCTGAGTCTTAATACTGAATATGTCTCAGAAGCCTCCATCCTGCCCTCAGGGTTTCAAAGCTCTTTAAGGGAGGGAGGAAGGAGACAGGGTCTCATTATATGCCCTTGGCTAGCTCAAACTCAGGACCCCCTTGTCTCAGCATCCTGAGATCACAGGCAGGCACCACCATGTCCTACTTACTTTCTTTCTTTCCTTTTTTTTTGGGGGGGGGGAAACAGGGTTTCTCTGTGTAACAGCCCTAGCTGTCCTGGACTCACTTTGTAGACCAGGCTGGCCTTGAACTCACAAAGATCCGCCTGCCTCTGCCTCCCAAGTGCTGGGATTAAAGGCGTGCGCCACCACTGCCCGGCTCCGTGCCCGGCTTTTTTGTTTTGGTTTTGATTTTGACTTTTGGAGACAGGGTTTCTCTGTGTATCCCTAGTTGTCCTGGAACTCATTCTGTAGAACAGGTTGTCCTCGAACTCAGAGACCTGTCTGGCTCTGCCTCCTGAGTACTGGGATTAAAGGCGTGTGCACTACCACTGCCTGGCATGCCCCACTTTCCAAACAGTTTTTCTTTATCTGTGTGTGAGAGTTATGTGGTATATGCATGTGCATGTGCTTGTGTGTGCCCCAAGCCACAGCATTACAACAGAAGCTTTCTTTCATGGCTCTTCTCCTGTTCTGTCTCCCCAGCACTAGGATCTCAAGTGTCTGTTGCTGAGTCCCACTTTTTCCATGGGCTCTGGGGATCCAACCCTGGTCTGCATGCTTGGACAGTAAACACACTTTACTACTATCTTTACGTCACCAACTCCCTAGAGCTTTAAAACCCCTTTTTACTGCCCTGTAACAAACCCATAGAACAGACAGCAGGAGCCTTCTTCAGAAAGGTTCTGCGATGGACAGAGGCCCGTGGCCAGGGTGTTCTGAGAGAGGCCGAGGAAGAGACAGGAAAGAAGACCAGCACAGGGATCTAGGACTTGTGGCCTTGAGTGTCTGCCCTCACTTTACTCCAAGGCTACTTGAGTCCTCTGGGACCCTGACAGAAAGTGTTTGGCAACTGGCTTTGGCATCCTGGCAGCTTCCGGGGCTTCCTGCAGTCACAGAGGCCCAGCTTGAATCTGTCCCTTTGACTTGGGGAAGTCTGGCCTCACCCCAAGCGCCAAATATTTCAATTATGAGGACTTGGTCCAGCCCTGCCCACTCCATCCAGCCTCAGGGACCGGGGGAGGGTTTATGTGAAGAAGAGAGGGAGAGCCGCAGACGGACCACAGATGGGGACCAAGCCGGGGATCAGCAAGCAGAGCAGACAGGCTCTCTCCACTGTACTGACATTGAGTGAAACCGCTGGCTGAGAGGAAAATATGTGCGAGGCATTTTTGTCATTCTTAGCAGCCTGGCCAGCTCTTGCCCAGACGGTCAATGAATCAAAGCCCAGAAGGGCTCTACCTGTCAGCAGCTCTCTCCTGGACCCTCTGAGGCCCCATGCCTCTGGGCCTAGCAGGCCAGCTGGAACCCTTCCAGGTCCCCAGAAAGAATGATCTTCGGCCGGGCAGTGGTGGCGCACGCCTTTAATCCCAGCACTTGGGAGGCAGAGGCAGGCGGATCTTTGCGAGTTCGAGGCCAGCCTGGTCTACAAAGTGAGTCCAGGACAGCCAGGGCTACACAGAGAAACCCTGTCTCGAAAAAACCAAAAAAAAAAAAAAAAAAATGATCTTCGATATTTACAGGGAAAACAACATGTCACAGGCAAGGGCCATGTGTGGATAGCCCATAGGTCAGGACCCTGGATCCCCTTCTGTCTGCCCTCTTCATCCTGGTCCCTATCAGAAGTGTTGTTTAATTCTGCCCTATCCTGCCCACAAAGGTGGGACTGGAGCCAATGCCCCATAGCCAGTGACCCCAACTTTGGGAAACATATCTTTGCAGATATCACATATTAAGCATCTCAACATGAGATATCTTGGATTATCCAGTCGGCCTGTTCCAAGGACAAATGTTTTCATAAGAGACACACAAAGATGAGGCACAGGAGATGACCATGAAGGCAGACTGGGTGATGCTGTGGCAAGCCAAGGGCTGCCTGGGGCCACTGGAAGCTAGAAGGGGCTGGGTAGGGGTTTCTGGCAGCATGGTCTTGCCAACACCATACTTTTATACTATACTTCCCAGAGGGCAGGAGAAGAGAGTTTTGTTGACTGAAGCCACCTAGCTTGTGGTGATGGTAAAGACAGCCCAGAGATACTACTATAGTTTGGATAAGTGTTCTCCGGAGGCTTGATTGACAGAAAGTCATGATACCTTAAAGCAACAGGGTCTAGGGAGCTGGGGAGATGGCTCAGCAGTTAAGAGCGCTTGTTCTTGCAGAGGACCTGGGTTTGATTCTTAGCACTCACGTGGAAGCTCTCAACCATCCAGAGGATCTGATACCCTCTTCTGACCTCTGAGGACACTAGGCACACTTGTGGGGAGAGCACTCATACACACAAAATAAGATAAACTTAAGAAAATGAAAGGTGGGCCTAGTGGCAGGTCTGGGGTTACTGGGGGCATGTCCTGCTAGGGATTGTGGGAATTCAGCCCTCTTTGGCCTCTTGCTTCCCTACACAGTTCTGCCTCACCACATAGAGCTGGCCATGGACTATAGTCTCAGTGCTCCAAGTCTGTGAGTCAAGGAACAACCCTTTTCAAGTGGTCTCAGGCATTTTGTTACAGAACAGAAAGTGGATTAACCTGGCCCCACCACACCCAGATCTTTCCCATGCCATCTCTGCTACCCGTACCCAAGCTGTTCAAGTCAAACTCTATGTGGCCTGAGGTTGTGGCTCCTACCCCCCCCCCCCCCCACTGTGTCTCTGTCACTTCCCTCTTGTTGTAGCAACAGCCTTCATTGCCTTGCCTGAAGGCTTTCGGTCTGATCAAACCATCTCACTTCAAACGTTTTAAAGTTTCTGCACAAGATGCCAACAGGATAAGGTCCCCTCCTTGTCAGTCACAATCTAATCCCCACCTCAAGCATGATTTCATGTGTGTGGACAGGGTCCTCGGGCGCAAGGGCCCTGAGCCTGTTCGACATGCTGCTGTTGCTGCCTGGCATTTCCATCTTAAACTTCTGGGCTCTCACGCCCCTTGGCTGCTCCCCTCAGCCACAGCAGAGGCTTGGAAATCTGCACAGCACCACATCCTCCACAGTTTGACACCTAGCCTTGTTTTGACTCTTCCCTTGGTCTAGAATGTCCACTTTCTTTTGCTATGAGCAAGATTCTGATTCTTCAAGGCTGTTCTTCCAGAGGTTACTTCTTCATGAAGTGTTCTGTGACTCCGGACAGTTCTTCTGGGTCAATGTTAGCTTCTTGATGGGCCTTCCCAGGGCTGTGGAATCTGTCCAGCTTTCCTTCGTAGGATCATGTTTCACGAGGACCTTCATTCACTGGGCACCGGCTGCATAAAGAGCGCGTGTGTAGATTCTTTGCCAAAGTCATAGCAACCACACTTTCATTATTTGGGACCTGGGCGAGGTATCCAAACATGCTCTGAGTGTAAAATGGGGAACATACCAACCAGCACTGTCAATACTTGCAAGAGCTTAGATGTGTAGAATCTTCCTGAGGCTGGGGGCATGAGCCTGTAATGACACCCACTCAGGAGGCTGAGGCAGAGGGATCACCAAGTACAAGACTTGTCTAGACTACAGAGAGAATTCAAGGCCAACTTGAGAACTTAGAGAGACCCTGTCTGCTCAGTGGCAGAGGAATTTTTTTTAGCATGTTTAAGCCTTAGGATTCAATCCTCAGTAACAAACTCTCCTAAAAAAACAAAAAACAAGCCGGGCGTGGTGGCGCACGCCTTTAATCCCAGCATTTGGGAGGCAGAGGCAGGTGGATCTCTGTGAGTTCAAGGCCAGCCTGGTCTACAAAGTGAGTCCAGAACAGCCAAGGATACACAGAGAAACCCTGTCTCCAAAAACCAACCAAACAAAAAAACCAAGACAAAAAAACCCAAAAAAACAAAAACAAGCCAGCCAGACTCTTGGCTCTTAGTCTATCTAAAAACAGAAAGGCAGGGAAAACTGGGGGTGAGGCAGAGAGAGATAGCATGAACCACCCCTCAGTCAGGCATCTAGTTGAAGCAGGAGACTAATTCCAGAGCAATTAACAACTGCTTAAAGCCATTCTCCTTCCCAGCCCCAGAAGCCCCATTTACAGGGAAAGGCCCAGCCATGGCTAATGCTAAGGCACTAATTCCTTACTGTCCCCGAGGGGTCCACACCTACACTGGGGCTTGTCTCTCTTCTGGGCTCCTCTTTCCTAATGCTCATGCTATTTAACTTATATTAAAATCTTCAGTAAGACCTCTACTTGGCTTCGTGAAATAGCTAAGTCCTGAAATTACTTTCAGAGTGGAATCCAAGAACTCAGGGTTGTCTTGATTCAAGATCCCTAAAATAATCGGGGGACTCACCAGACTCTCAAGGGTGGCAGGTGTGGAGCTAGCTGCATTGTTCCCTCACAGGCTCTGTTCATTCCAGATGACAGGAGCTAAGGATTGTAAAGCACAGGCCCCCGTGGCTTCTGCTAAGTTTCTTGAACTCTAGGGGCCGCAGGTTCCCCCTGAGTCCGGAGAGAAGTATCTGTAATGAGACCCCCAGACAGCATTGTCGATGCCCTATCTGCCTTAGGAGGGGTCATTAATTTTGGGAATCCTCAAACCCACAACTGCCATAGAAACTGTCAGAAGGTGAGCCCTAGATCTAGTATGGGGTAGAAGAGGGGCTAACTGGAGAGCGTTTCCCGGGAGACAACCCGGCTCGGCAGAGAAAGCTTTGCTCTCTCCAGGCCTCAGGACCGGGAGGTCCAGCTTCCTGGAGGCCGAGGGAGACAGACGCTAGTGGAGGGGGCCGGGCATGAGGTCAGGCCCACGTCAGTCCTTCTGTCTTTCTCTTAACGTGGCTGGGAAGAGGCTGCTGAGCGGGTGCCAGCCACAGAGGAGGTCTGTCCCCTGCTTTGGGGCCAGACCACAGGCAGCCATGCTGGGCGTCGGCCAGGCCTGGGGGAGGGGCATTCTCAGCCCCCAGCTCCTCTCTGTCTGGGCCTTGGGACCCCTCCCCATCCCAGATCTCAGCAGCGGTCCAGGACTCTTCCAAGCAGGTGAGGTCATTGTCTCCACCAGACCAGCCTGACGCAAAGAAGTCAGCCACCCACATGGCAGGATGCATACACCCTGGTGCCCCTCTCCGCATAGCAGCCCTGGGCCCCTGGCTCTCTCTAGGAGACCTGCAGGAGTCCACTCCAACACCTGCTGGGGGACAGAGGTGGGTGGGCTAAGAAAGACAGAAAAGATAGACTTTAGGGCCCTCAGAGCCGGCTTGTGTCCAGTAGAACAAGCCCGAGTGAACCTGGAATCTGTTTGAAGCAGACAGGTTCTGGAAGTTTTTCCTTCAGCATCATTATATACATGCCCACGGGACTCTATTCTGCTCATGGCTTGGCAGTGTCAAACCCTTAAATCTGCATTTGGGGTTTCCCAGTACTGTTTGGTTAAATTCTGGATACCAGAAGGTTCTCAGGGAATGCCTGGGGAGATCTGAGGCCTTTGGGGGCAGGGAGGGCAACCCTCAAGCCCAGAACAGACAAAATCAGGAATTCTCATCTCTTGCCAGGATACTTGGCAATCAGGAGATATTTTTGGCCGGCACACACCACTGCTGGGGGATCCTGCCTTTTAATAGGTCAAGGCCAGCACTGTGATGCTTCCTAGACGTTGCCACAATGCTCTGGGAAGCCTTCACCTGCCAAGACTCATCCCTCTCCTACTGCTGGCCTTGCCACCCACCGGCCAGCCACCTCTCATCACCTCGCCCTGTCTAATCTGTTCCTCTGTCATGGTGAGGCACGACCCCCAGCACGGCTGTCACTGTTTGGTTCTTTGGCTTTGGGTCTGTTTGTGCACACACATGTTCTTGTGCATACACACATGCATACTCATGGTAACTAGAGAAGCCACCTTCACACATAGAACTGGGTTGGCCCTGGGATCTTCACGAGCAGGGCAGGCAGCTCTTCCCCCTAGCTGGGGAGGGCTTCCTTGTGGCTGGCACCATAGCTACATGAGCACTTCACTCTCTGAGCTTTGGCCGTCAGCTCGTAAAGTGGGGTGTGAGCTGGCACAGGCTTTGGCGCCCGACCATCCTGGCTTAGGCTCTCTCCGTGACTGACTCAGGGGAGCAGGACTTCTTGTATTTCTTTAGAGCTCCCATTTCCTTGAATGTAAATGGTGGCTGCTGCTCAATTCCTAGGACTGTTGGGAAGACAAATGAGATATTACACAGAAAACAAACCCAATGCCACCTACACAGTAGTATTCCATGACAATCATTCCTTTCTTTTCCCTGGATTTCCAAGCCAGCCCAGTCTACACCCAGAGGTCTGTCAGCTATGTTCCACCAGCCCAGGGTTGCTTATAAAGTACATTTCCGTGTAGCTGAGTATCCTGAATTTTGATAGGCTCAAAAAGCTGTCTGCCCGTTTCTTTGTTTTGTTTTGCTTTTTTGCAAATAAAGCTTTATTGGAACATAGCCAGACCCATTAATTTACAAGTTTCTGTATTCTATACCAGAGATGGGTGGTCATGAGAGGCTGTTACGGTCCATGAGGCTTGTAATAGCTGGCATCTGACCTTCTGCAGAAAAAGCTGGCTGAACCCTCATCTAACTGCTCCTTGCTTAGGACAGTAAAACGATGGACACTCTCCATCAGCCTGGAGACACAGCCTGGAAGAAGTTGGGAAAAACCCTGGCCTTGGGGTGAGGGTAGGGATGGTAACCTGAGTTCTAGACTTGGATTATCACAGACTTAGAAATGACTTTCACAAAATCCATTTATAACTTTCGTCAGTTTAATACATGCTTATGAAATTTGTATTATGTTCAAGATACTGGTTGCATACTGCGTCCTGCCCTTAGGAACATCCATCTCAGCTGGATGAAGAATGATCAACAGCAGCTGGGCGTGGTGGCACAAGCCTTTAATCCCAGCACTCGGGAGGCAGAGGCAGGTGGATCTCTGCGAGTTCAAGGTCAGCCTGGTCTACAAAGCAAGTTCAGAACAGTCAGGGATACACAGAGAAACCCTGTCTCGAAACACTCCCCCCGCCCAAAAAAGCCCCCAAATCCCCCCAAAACAAAACAAAGAATGATCAGTAGGTCCACAAATGGACAAGATGGTAACAGGGTGCTCCAGAGTCTGAGAAGTAAGGGGTTGGCTTAGCTGAGTAAGACCTGACCTAAGAAGAGAAGCCTCAGTTTACCCAGTTACTGCCCCAATGGCAGGGCTTAGGGGAGAAGTGAAGTGGCTACCCAATTGGTATATGCTTTCTGAAGGAGGGTGAGAGCCCTGACGGGGAGCAGGTGGCCCATCTGCCTCTTTTGTTTTCTCAGGAAAGGATCCTATACTGTACCGCCCCTGTGGGAAGGCTTGTCATGAGGGTATCTGGTACCATTCAGCCTCTTAGAGCAGGGACTGTTTCTAACCATTCTTGACAGCTGTGCATCCCTCTCTAAACCTCCAATCCCAGTGTCTTTTGGGGGAGGTGATAGAGTGTAAGTGAGGTTGGTGGCATTATAGTAGGTAGGTCATGCTCCTTGAGGCTCCTGGCACCCAACAGCCAGATCCCACACTACAGACTCCCACTAGTTCCAATTCTTGCATAGAGACTAGTTTCTGACAGGATTAATCTGGTGAGTGAGTTGCCTGTTATGATGACTTATGTTGGCAGGAGGCTGGGTCAGGAAGCCTGCAGCTCAGAAGAGACACTGCAGGCCACATATTCGCATTTCCACTGGGGCCTTCAGTGTTCTGAAGCAAGTGGGTGAATAACAGCCAAGTTTTAGGCCCAGGGCCAGTTGGTAGGTGTGTGTGTGTGAGACCCTTTGATATATAATGTGTCCAAAACATTGTTCCTTATTGGCAAGCAGGGATTTCAAGTGTCCTACCTGGAGTTCACCTCACAGGCACTCACAGACTTAATTCCACACTGTCTCTGTGGAAGAGGCAGGCCTCATTCCAGACTTTTCTGCAGGTATTCATTTCACAACAGGCACCTGAATCCTACTGGGGAGCGCAGGGCCCCCAGGTGAGGCCTTGTAGTCACTGCAGCTGGTGGGACAACAGTAGAGTTGGAGCGAGGAGATGGCGGCCCATCAAGACCTTGCCTCTCAGCCCTCTCTGTGGTCTGGTGTTCTTTCCTCCGTGGTAGCATTGGCCCAAGACAGTTCTTCTGTCCTCTACCAGCAAGGACATTTGTCAGTATTCAAAGCAAAACGTGATTTTGTAGTCCAAAAAGTTTGGGCAACAGTGGATTAAACAAAACAAAACAGGAAGTCTTTATTATGGGGCTTCTCAGAGCCTTCAGGACAGATGGATGGGAAAGGCGTGTATGGCATGCCTTCTCCAGCAGCCCTTCCAGAACTGCATTCCATGGACACCATCTGGGAAACGTTGACCTAACTACATCCTCTAAGGTCCCATTAGCAAGTGCCCCCCCCCCCCCCCCTCAGGGCCTCCCCTCCCCACAGGCCTTGCCCTGCCCACAGGCCTTGCCCTCCCCTCAGGACCATCCCTCCCTACAGGCCCTGCCCTCCCCTCAGGACCTTCCCCTCCCCACAGGCCTTGCCCTGCCCACAGGAAGGCTGGTTGGTCTTATACTGAATTCTGTCAGACAATCTTCTCTGTCCATGCACCAAACCTTTTAACTTCGGCCTAAGGGTTTTATCATCAAGGGGACAGGAGTGGAGGCAATGAAGCGTGGCTCCTTCTGCCCCACATCTCAGCTTCCTCCCACACCTGGAGCTGAACTCTAGGCTGCCACCCTCACCCCACTGGGTCCCTGTAAAGACACTCCGACCTCACAAGGATCTAAGTCAAAGCCAGGGCTAGGGTAACCTTTCTAAAATACAAACGAGGACCAGCGAGATGGCTTGGCAGGTACTTGCTGCCATGTCTGAGGATCTGAGCTTGATCATGTGGTCTTGACTGTCGTCACCTGACCTTCACGTCTACTCTTAGAAACAAACGAATGAATGGATAAATAAAAACAAACAAACAAATGTATGTTTAAAAAAAACCACAATGAACTAACCAAAAACCAAAGTAACTGGGTAACTCCCTGCTGAAATCCTTGGCAGAGCACCCCCTCTGAGAAACATAGCCTGAAAATCTAGTTAAAAGTCATTCCCCTTGCCGGGCAGTGGTGGCGCACGCCTTTAATCCCAGCACTCGGGAGGCAGAGGCAGGCGGATCATTGTGAGTTCGAGGCCAACCTGGTCTACAAAGTGAGTCCAGGACAGCCAGAGCTGTTACACAGAGAAACCCTGTCTCGAAAAACCAAAAAAAAAAAAAAAGTCATTCCCCACCAGTTCCTGACTTACGCGCTCTGTAAAGCTGACCAGGTTAGGGGACCGGATGTGCCCTGTTCATTCCTGCTCTGTTCATCTCTATCTGTGCATCCAGCCCATGCCCCGAGGACCCCTCCTTGGTCATGTTCTGATGATGTTAGTCTTCCTTGGAGTGGTCCTCCTTGAGCCTCCTCCCTGTGAGAACCCTTCCTACTCCCAGCCACACCCCAAGTTTATGCAATGACCCTGGAGGCATCTTTCTCTCTAGATAGACCCCAGACTCCTTTTCTACCCCACCAGTCCCCCCCACACACCTGCACTGACCCCTGTGTCCCTAAACTGTTCCAGGTACAAGAAAATACAGGGATATCAAGGGGGCAGTAGACCCATAGGTGGGCTGCATAGTCCAGACTTTCCATATCTTCTTTTTCTGTGGAATAAGATTCCTTTGAGTCCCCAGATACATAACACGGAACAAGGGCTAGCCTGTACTAAGTGATGTGCATGTAGATCCTGCTGCATCTGGGGGGGGGTGCCTGTGTCACTGAATGGCATATATCCCAGAATCACATACATAAAAGGAGGCTATGGGATAGCAATAATCTTCAGCAGTGGGTGGGACAGTGATCTTCCCAAAAGACAGAACGTGAGAATGTGATCACATTTGCCAATGAAGTAGTCGCTGTGGATGTATGTCAAGGGTCCCTAGATGACATCATCCTGGATTGGGAGGGCTTCCCTCAGTCTAACATCAGGTATCCTAAGACAAGTGTACACAATGCTTCTGTCACAACATGCAGGAAGCAAGGCAGGATCCTCCCAGAACCTCTGGACGGTGGGACACCTGCTTCAGACATCTGGCCCCCAGAACTGCAGGGGGATGTAGGTGTGATGGCGACTGTCTTAAGCCACAGTTTTCAGTGACTTACCGTGGCAGCACCAGGGAAAAAAATTCTCTCCTTCAGGGCCTCTCCCAGATCCACTAAGATAGCTTCGGCATCCCCTGAAGCTGGAGTCCAGCCATCCACCTATGGTTCTTTATATATATATATATATATATTAATCTGAGATAGTCCCCGTCTTCCCTTTGAATCTCTCCTTAATGACCTTCCAGCACCCATGGAAGTTACAGATGGAAAAATCCCTCAAGATGTGTCAGCCCGACATCCAGGCTGTTCCCTCTGGGGCAAATGTGTTTCCCCAATACCTCTGTCACTGGCCTGCGCAGTCCGAAGACAGATATTCTATTCCTGGCAAAACCCTCTATCTGTTCCCCCAATCAGCTGCCTTAACCAGCAGAGTAAACCTTGGCTCTTTGTCCCAGAGGCCATGTCTTCATTGCTTTCTCAACGATCAGTGGTGAACTCAATCCTGAGCCCAGAGCAACCACTCAACTCATGCTTGTTTCTGGTCCTCGTAGGACAGACTCATGACAAATGTCCCAGTTTCCAAGTCAGGCAGGCTTGATTCAGATTTGCTCCAGCCTTGGTGGGTGGGTGTGGGAGGTCTTTGCTCACAGAGCTGAGGCCTCTATCATTGGCAAGTGATACCATCCCAACAAATAAAAACAAACCAAACCAAAAACCTGCATAGCGAAACTCAGAGGACAGAGCTGACACCTGCATCGCTTTTCAGAGCTCTGGCCTGAGAGCGCTTGTCTTCTTGGGGCTGTTGCCACAGCTGCCAGTCTGGGTGCAAAGTTGGGGTGTCTTTATTCTGGGCTTGGTCTTCCAAAATCAGCAGAGCCTGTCTGGGTCTGCTCGAACTCTTGGTCTGTAACCCTTTCTGGGACAGTGAGTCTTTGCGGAGTTCTGTGAATTCTTGTTTATACTGAGACCCACTGAAATAAACAGATCCTCAGCTGACCAGAATTTTCCATTCTAGTATGTTCAGGGAAATCCCAGTCACAGTGCTCACCCGGGCCCCTGCCTCTGAATCTCCCAGCATCCACTCTGTTATGTTGAGGGGGTAGGTCACCATTAGGTGGGGGCAATTGTACCTGAAGATCCTCAGTTCCATTTGGGGGCTGTGGGAGCCTCATGGTACTGGGAGGTGACCCACTGCCTCTTTGCGTGAGATTTTCCTTTAAGAAGTATGGGTTCTTTCACTACAGACAAAATAAAAATACCCACAAAAACTTGGAAACCACCAATTAGTTTGAGTCTTCTGTGTTTTACAAAAGAAACCCAGGAAGGCTTCCTCACAAGATTGTGGCTTCCATGTGGATTCTCACAGGGGTCTGGCTTCCATGTAGACCCTTGTAGAGCTGTGTGTGGCCTTCCTCAGGTCTAGCCTGTGGCCTCCACTTAGCCCAAATAGTCACTTGACTGGGCCTTCTACCTCCTGCCATTCTGACTATTCCAAAGTGTCCTCCTTTTAGATTGGGAGAAAGGTACTACTCCAGTATCTGGGGTTTAGTGGACAAGACTAAATGTGAATTTTTGCATAAGTATATGTCAAAATACCTGAATAGAAGGAAATAAAAAGGCTTGAATTATCATGTGTCAAAACTGATATACTTTTAATTTTAAATGTGTCATGTTCAGATATATAGCTTGACAGAAGACACTAGAATTGAAATCATTGTTTAGTTAAATAATATAATTCAATCACTTGAGAAGAACTTACTTAGAAAATGTTGTAGATAGTTGTTCATTGCATGACTTTTAATTTTGAAAATGGGAGCTAGCTTGCATGGTCACCGGAATAATAATAAAATTAAAACTCACTGTAATTTAAGTTATGCATAGAAACTTACCCTATATAAGTCATTCTCTCCTCCAGAGAAAGGCTCTGTCCATACCCTGCCTCATCCTTCTTCTGCAGTGAGCTGTCTCCTGCTTCAGAGACCTGTGCCCAGGGACAAGGCAGAACACATCGCCAGCAGGCTGCCTCCTGAGAATGCACTTGGGGCCATGAGTGTAGAATTGGACTGCCCAGAATGGGTCCACTGTACAGCTGCAGACATCTCTCTTCTCACACATGGCAGCTTCCAGTGTGCTGGACATGGGGAGCTCTTGCTGCGTGGGGACTCAGAATTGAGCAATACCCAGGTGGCTCTCCAGAGGACTGCTTCCCAGGGAAATCACACATGGAGACACGCGAACTCTATGCCTTTAAGGAATCATTGGCAAGGAGGACCTGCATCAAGAGGGGCACTTTATCTAGAACGTAAGTCAGAGTTGGAGAAAGCCTAGATGAGGAATGGGGAGTGTGTCCTGAGAACAGAGCCACCAAGACAGACAGCAAGGACATTGAATGGGATGATTCATCCAAGGCTCAGCATCACAGAGGCCACGGGAGCTCAAAACATGGGGGATTCTTGTGGTTTCTTGTGTATAATGAAGACATCATAGGACCTCTGGAATCTTAAAGGTCATCCAAGACAGTCGCTCTTAATCAGGGATGATTTTACCCAGGGTATACATGCCCTGTCTGGGAACAGTTTTAGTTCTCCAAATACTGGGAGAGTGCTAGGGTGGATGGGGGAAGGGCAGGGATGCTGTCAGTGTGGAAGACAATCCCACCTCAGAGGGTGTCACTTGTACCAAGCCCGTGAAGACAGGCTCTAGGCTTACTTCCTTCAGAGTTTACTCTCCACATTGATATTACCCTCCCTACTGACCCTCACAGCTGATAGTTCAGTGCCCTTCATGATGGGGAGCTCACTGTCTGTCTGTCAAAAACTTTTGTCCATGGTTCCTGGCCTATGATCCCAAGCTGCCTTGTCTGACAGTAATTCAGAAGGCCCTCTGTGTTCCAGAGGGACCCTGCTCCACTGGAGGACAGATATAGGGACTAGGATCTGAAGGGAAGCCTAGATGTTATTAATCTATCAACACCCTTGTATAGACAATGAATTCTTCCTAAACCCAGAAAGACTGGGTTCAAGAACTCTCTGGACAAAGGAAGGTTTCTTTAGGAAAGTGTCAGAGACATGGAAGGTCTTCCTCTCCAGGACATTTCTCCATCTGCAGCCTTTGCAGTAATCCCTACGCTCACCCTGTTGACAGTGGTTCTTCCCCAAGTTCTGTGAAAGGCTCAAGCTAAAAGGAGCCAGGACGGGACCATAGGAACCATGTTCTACAGCCAGCAGGAGCCAGGACGGGACCATAGGAACCATGTTCTACAGCCAGCAGGAGCCAGGAAGGGACCATAGGAACCATGTTCTACAGCCATCAGGGTACCAAAAAAACTGCTGACACCCTGAGGCTCATACCTGTGAGCACATCAGAACTGAGCAGATTCAAGGGCACCCAGCCGTGCCAGAGAGACTCAACCACTTGCTGCTGGGGAGAGATTTCCATACCTACCGTGGCCCTAGAAATGTTCAGGAGGGGAAACTGAGCCAGAATTGGAGTGGCTTCCAAAACCTTAGGGCCTTGTCCATGCTAGGCAAGATTCTATCAGCTGACCCAGGATGCATGACATGAATGTGGGACTCGTTCCCTGCTCATGCAGAAGCACAGGCACACCGACACCACCACATCGCTTCAGCTTTGAGCCAACAGGGCTACAGGAAAGTAATGGAACCCCAGGAACCCCAACACCTTGGCTGCCTCTGTGAACCTCAGCTTATCTCCCGCTGAATGGAAAGAACACCTGCAGGCCTTACTGCTCCTGCTGTGTAACCCCAGAGGGAATGAAGGTGAGGTGAAGCCACCACGTCCAAGACAGCACGAGAGGTGTCATGTGCCATGACTAGCCCCTCCGCAGAGCCTGCATTGCTGGCCAGGTGTCTGAACTCTGACTTCAAGGGTGACACCTGTCTTCCAGAACAACAAATGTTCGTCAGCCAGCTGTGTGGGAGTGCTGTTCAAACAGTCCCTCTCACCAGGTGGGAAGACAAGAACACAACTTCAATGACAACACACTGGGGTCTCCTGCCTCCAGATGCAGAATTACCAGGGCAGCAGAGTCTCAGAGGTCATGGGAGTAAGGAAGAGATTGTTGGGGGCTTCAGAGACAGGAGGCAATGGAGGGGTGGGGAAGGCCCTGTGAGCTCTGTGTTCGTGGGATGTGGCCTTTGTGGCCTACACCCAGGCACCTTGCTTCTCTCTCACACCTACCTCCCCTTTCACTTCCTCTGTGGCTTGTGTTTCCTTCCTCCCTTCAAAGCTCGTGAGCTGTCACCTCTGGAGTGTCTCTCTGTCTTTTCTTGGAATTTGCCCAGGACGTGACACCTGCATTTCTGTTTCGATTTCTCCTCAGGGACCAGTGTTTCCCCGGGTGGCCCAGGAACTTGGGGTTCAGGGCAAGGCCATCCTAACAGATAAGGAGGGAGGCAGGTGTGGGCCTGGGGTCATAAGTCTTCCTGGATTGCCTGCCCCATGCTCCCGGCATGTGCTTGCTGGTGTCTTCACTGGAATTGTCCACACATCTGACCCCCCTGATTTATGAGCCATCAAATATGAACCTTAAACTTCTCTTCCCTTCCGATGATTCAGATAAGGTCTTACTGTGGAGCTCAGGCTAGCCTCCAACTGGATTCTTCTGTCCCTGCTGCTGAACGGCTGGGGTTACAGGTGTGCCTCACCATGCCTGGCTCTAACTTATTCTTTTAAAAATAGCTTTACAGAGATAGTGTGCTCACACCATTCAACTCCCTCATTCAAAAATGACAATTCAGCGGCTTTTATTGTATTCAGATGTGTACCCACCACTACAGGCACTTTTAGAATATTTTTATAACTGCAAAACAACCATGGCTTGGCATGGTGCCACAGATCTGTAATCTTAGTGCTGGTGAAGCTGAGCCTCATGGACTGGAGTCCAGCCTGGGCTACTGTCTTAATAAACAACAAACAACCTGTGCCTTTTGGCTATCCTTCTACACCTTGGGCAACCTACAATCTGCCTTTTGTCTGCATGGAGTTCCCTACTCTAGAAATTCCATACAAATGAATTACACATGTGGCCTTTGGGGATTATGTCTATCATACAAGCTAGTGTTTTCAAAGATGGCCCTGTTAGAGCATAGCTTCCTTCTTCCCTTCCTTCCTTCCTTCCTTCCTTCCTTCCTTCCTTCCTTCCTTCCTTCCTTTGTTTTTTGCAAAAGGGTTTCTCTGTGCAGCCCTGACTGTCCTGGAGCTCACTCTGTAGACAAGGCTGGCCTCAAATGCAGAGATCCGCCTGCCTCTACTTCCCGAGTTCTGAGATTAAGGGCATATACCATCACCTCTCAGCTTGCTGCCTTTTTTCATGGCTAGTTAACATTCCATTGTAGGGACAGAACATATTTTCTTCCTCTAGTTAGGTAGTCTCTACTCTTCTTTCTCCTCCTCCTCCTTCTTTTGGTTTTTTGAGACAGGGTTTCTCTGTGTGGCCCTGGCGGCCCTGGTCTCACTTTGTAGACCAGACTGGCATCTACCTGCCTCTGCTTCCCAAGTGTTGGAATTAAAGGCATGCACCACCAGCCCAGCAACTTTTTCTTCTCTTTTGAGATGGTCTCATGGTCTTGAACTCACGGTGCAGTCATGGATGCCCTTGAAGTTCTGCTTCTCCTTCTTCCACCTTCTGAATGCTGAGATTATAGGTTTAGACCAACATGTCCGGTTCCATGGGAGGGTGGCAATTAGACCAGGGCTCCATGTACGCTAGGCAAACACTCTCCATTCCCAACCTGCATGGGTATTTTGGCTTCCCTGAAGAATGCTACTGTGAACACTGGTACAGGTATTAGCATGAACCTAGTTTTCATTTCTCTTCGCTGTGTACTTAGAAGGTGGGTCATGTATCAGCTCCACTTTTTTTTTTTTTTTTTTTTTTTTTTGAGACAGGGTTTCTGGCTGTCCTGGACTCACTTTGTCGACCAGGCTGGCCTCGAACTCACAGACATCAGCCTACCTCTGCCTCCCGAGTGCTGGAACTAAAGGCGTGCGTGTGCCACTAGGCCCAGCTTGTCAGCTCCATTTTTAGCTGTTGGTGGAACGGCAGGCAGTATCCCATATCACCTGCATGGAGCCATACCCCCAGGAACAGAGCACAGTATGCGTCTTGGTGTAAACCCTCATCTCATGGCGGCTAGTCGGGTCACAATCTGACTTTTGGATTCTAGCTGTCTTAGTAGGTGTGAACTGATGAACCCTAAACATTATTTGCTGAGCAATGGAGCCTGGGGGTGGAGGCCTAGAGGCGGCCTGGGCTGGGAACTTCATGACATTCTCAGCGTGGATGTGAGACGGAGTAAAAAACTTAGTGTAGTTATAATGTAAAGTGATCGGTGTAGATGCTGGCTTAAGACGCGTGCCCAGGAAACGTTATCGGCACTATCAGTTCGTCAGACTGCTCCGAAAGGCTTGCCTGATGACCCTTGGTGGCTTGATGTTGGCATGGAGAGCTGGCTATCATGCTATGACGAGGCCAAGGTTGTTATTTTGGGATCTCATGCGGGAACCCTGTGGCCATAGTCATATGCAGGCTGGCCCTTGCCTAGCCCGTGGAACTACCTCCTTCTGCATCATCGGCCCCAGGACGCCTCCTCCTGATGGTTTGAATTAGAAAGCCGTTGATGTTTTGTAGAAAAAGTTGAGGAGAACATTATTGTTGGAGGCCAGTTCTCCCACTGGCAGAGCAAAGTGGCCTGGCCTGGCATTCCAGAGCACAAAAGCCTAAGCTGGCTGAATCGGAACCTCCTGGTCGGAACTCCCCTCCCTCCCTCCCATCTAATCCACTGGGCCTGGGAACCACTGGCTGCCAGGTAGGAGCTGGAGGAGATTCCTCTGGCTATATGGCTCCTACACTCAGCAGCCACTCAGTAGACTGAGCTCTGACTCAGCTCCTGGCCTGGCAAGGCCTTGGGTATCTGTCAGTGTAGAAAAGCTATCTGCCAGAGAAAGAGAACCCACTAGGGAGGGAGGGGAGAGACAAGTTGGCAACAGGCTGTCTGCACATGGGTTGGAAAAAGAAAGGTGGTGCTTCGGTTGTTATTTTGAGGCTGTAGAAACTGAGGCTCAAAGAGGTGATGTCATCTGCCTACAGTCACATGGCCAGTGAGCCATGGACTGAGCACTGAGTCCAGGATAGCTCTGATGTCCTGCCAAAGGTACTGCACTAGGGCAAGGGGCTTTAGGCATCCATGTTGCTGCTCTCCTGGACATGCTCCTTCCCCCGGAACCCAGAGTGAGTCCCAGGGAGGCCTCCCTTCAAACTGGCCATTATCCTTGTGGTGGCTTCTGCTTGGTCAGCGACAGTCAGAACCCCATGACCAGGACTGCTTCATCTCTGGCTTGTCACATGGTGGTCGGCCTGTGTGATTGTTGGGTTCTGCACAGAGCTGATAATGTCCTGATAACCCTCAGGCAGAGGGTTACTCATGCTCCTCCTTTACCCTAAGTCCCAGCTTCTCCTTCCTCAGGAGAAGTTCCATGAGGTTCCATGCCACTGAGCTAACGGGCCCCTTCCCCAAGAACTGGTCCCCATTCAAGGCACCCCTCCCCTGCTTCACTTGGGCATGAGTTGGCCCTGGGTCTAAACAGTCCTATTACAGCCAATAGTTATGGGCACCTCAGATTTCCATCCTTAGCTGAGTGGGGACTCTGGTCTCCACCCATGAGTTGCTGAGATAGCATGTGTTACACATAAGAGCAGCTGGCTTGTGGCAGGGGTACCCCAGGAGGTCACACTCACTTCCCAGTCTTTTTTGGCTCTATGGGATGCTCCCCTGGTCTGGAATTCCTCTTCTTTGTGGCCTTTCCAAGCCCTCTCTCCCTCTTTTACGGCCAAGTCCAAATTCTGCTTTCTCCACAGGGTGATCTTGGACCTCCCTGGTCCCTGAGCACCCCGCCCTCCATTTCCCCTTTTTACAGAGCTCATACTGAGCCTTATCAGAGAATGAACCAAAGTAGTTTGCAAGGGTGGGCTAGCAAGTGGTTTCAGCTCTCCTGCCTGTTGAGCTGGGGCGGGCTGTGCTCCAGGGCAGATGAGAACAGTCTGCCTTTCTCAGATGGTGCACAATCACTTCAAAGGCTGAGCACATCAAGTGCATTGGCACACACCTAAAGTCCCAGCCGTTAAGGTGGCTAAGACTAGAACACTGCTTGTGTCCAGCCTGGGCAAGACCCTGACTCAAAGATATCACTTTACAGTTGGGAATGAACCCCACAGACACGCTGTTGGAAAGGTTCGTCCTCTGCTGCACGGGCTGCTCCCTACTTTAGCTTTCATTTTCACTGATGTGTGGCCTATGGGGCTCTTATCCTAGGACATGGA
>CAJQZJ010031795.1:1194481-1222929 GCA_907164525.1 Lophiomys imhausi | reverse complement strand
CCCTGCCAAAGTATAGAGTCTAGGGAGAATGGGGACAACAACAGTGAGAGTAAATATGACGGTAGTCTTCCTAGTTCTACATGGGAGGACCAGGGCACTGGGCAGGCTAGCACGGCCCACATCTTCATCCACTCACCCCTCCATCCACTGCACGGCTCCTCTCTTGGTAGCTCCAGCCGAGTCAGCAGTCCATGTACCCTAGTCAGAAACTGGCTTCTGTGCAGGCTGTGCCCTTCTTGAGAAGTTCTTCATTTCTGCTCCAATTCCCACCTGCTTTCCAGTTCCATGAGATGTCAGCTGTGTGGGAAGCTTCCCTCAGCCCCCACCAGTCAGCACTAGAGAGAGACTGGCAACAACAGAACAACCACACACTGACACTTTTCTTGACTGGCTCTACAGTTAACCCAGAGGCTCCCTAGGGGCCAGGAGGGACCATCTTGTTCCTGCTGTGTCCTAAGGCTTTGGATGGGACCACACAGGTGTGTCTCAGGGAGTGTTTTCTGACAGTCTGGAGGAGGGGCTAGTTGAGGGACATTTCTGGCAGCTCCCTTCCTCATCAACTTACAGCTCCCCTGTGAATCTCTTTAGGTCTCCTAGAGGATGCAACATGGGCCTGAGAGTTTTGGCAGCACATGCCCCACAATCTGGAATCAGACAGAACTCAAATCTCTGCAATGGTCCTTAGCTGTGCGATGTTGGGGAAGTTGTGCAACCTCTCTGTGGAGTGGCCCAATAGAGACACAGCAGCTACTTCACCAGGGCTCAGATCGTGGGATTACACAAATTAAATATCAGAACAAGCATGACTGTAATTATTATCACTGGTAATGAGTCAACGGGTTCCTCTTTCCAATTAATGTTTGTCCTTTAGCAGCCAGAGCCAAGGTCTTGGTGAGAGAATTGGAAAGGCCTGGGGGTGAGCCAGAGGCGGATACTGCAGCCCAGAGGACAGTGGGACCGTGTGATCTGGAGGAAGTCACTCCATCTCAACTGCCAAGCAGATGACTAACAGCAGCAGCAATCGTGTTTCCTAGTTTGCTACCTGCCAGGGCTGTGGGGGAGATCAGAGAAACGGAGGAGGCTCCTTCCTTAAAAATACTTGCTGAATACCTACTGTGTTCCGGGGCTTGGAGCGGGCCAGGTCAAGCAACCGCAGGCACGGCATGATGGCTCAAGCTTCTTCTAGGACTACTGACAGAGAAGCCAGCACCAGAGGGATCATGCAAAGCCAACCTCCAGTTTGAAGGAGGCCAGCATGTAGGGCCAGGCACCATGGCAATTCAGCAGTGTGACCTAATGGTCTGTCTGTGTCCTGCCTCCTTCCTTCCTTTGGGCTCAGTGCCTGAGTCTCTGTTTGAGATGAAGTTTGGGGTGGACATAAAAACGCATGTTCCTCCTGGTGTGACGATTAAGTGGCTTCATTGGCTCAGTGGCTTTTACTCACTGACTAAAGGGCTCAGTGTTAAGTCAGACATGTTTTAGACCTCACTAAAGGCTTTGAGAGTTAGCGCCTTGCCGCGACCTCACTGCCTGGCACCTGATGATGCAGGTGACTCTGTCCTTCAAAGAGTCAGAGAGGAGGAGCGTGGCTGGAGACAGAGTGTGTCATCTTCCTATCTCTGGGCTATTTGTACCCATTAGAATCATTCGAAGAATGGACAAGAAATATTCCAAAGTGTTAATAGTAATAAAGTAGGTTTTTTTTGTTTCTGTTTTTTTTTTTCTTGGTTTTTCGAGACAGGGTTTCTCTGTGTATCCTTGGCTGTCCTGGACTCACTTTGTAGACCAGGCTGGCCTCGAACTCACAGTGATCTGCCTGCCTCTGCCTCCCAAGTGCTGGGATTAAAGGCGTGCGCCACCACCGCCCGGCTTAAAGTAGGTTTTTTTTGTTTGTTTGTTTGCTCATTTTTTTTTTTTTTTGGATATTGGGCATCAAATCCAGGGTCTTGTGCATACTGAATCCACACTGGGGTTACATCTTAAATCCCATAAGCTGGGGCTTTGAGCATGTCTACCTTTTTGTGCTCATGTATATGTATTTGAATAATTGTTTCACATTTGGTTTTGTTGTGGTGAAGTATACATATGATTTTCCATTATAGTCAGTTGTGTGTGTATGTGTACATATGTGATGTAGCTGGAGGCTGATGCTGGGTGTGTTCCTCAGTCATTCTCCACATTTTAAGGGTTTGTTATTTGTGAGTATACATGTGTGCCTGCATGAGTTTCTACATACCTCCAGAAGGCCAGAGAGCATTGTACCCCTGGAGCTAGAGTTATAAGCAGCCATGAAGCAGCTGATGTGGGTGCTTGGCATCAAACGTGGGTCCTCTACAAAGGTAGTAAGTGCTCCAAACTTCTAAGCCATCTCTCCAACCCTCATTTTTCTTTTCTTTGAGACAGGGACTCTCACTGAACCTTGGGCTTGCTAATTCAGCTGGACTGGCTGGCCAGCAAACCCCAGAGATCCTCTTCTCTCTGCCTCCCCACACTGGGATTACATGCGTGCTCCAACATGCCAAGCTTTTATGTGGGTGCCTATGTTTGTGTGACCGCACTTTACCAACTGAGCTGCCCCCTAATCCATGTGTAGTCATTTTTTTTTTTCAAGACAGGGTTTCTCTATGTATCTGTGGCTGTTCTGGACTCACTTTGTAGACCAGGCTGGCCTCGAACTCACAGAGATCCACCTGCCTCTGCCTCCCAAATGCTGGAATTAAAGGCGTGCGCCACCACGCCCGGCGTAGTCATTTTTAAGTGTACAGTTTAGAGGCATGAATACAACCATTCTTCTGTAGCTATTGTCGCCAGACATCTCTGGAACTCTCTCACTTTCTCCAACTGACACCAATAGTGACTACCCCTCTTCTGCCCCTGGGAATATTTATTCTTTCTGTCCTTGTTATTTGGACTATTCTAGGTCCCTCATGTAAACAGGACCATAAGTGTATATCCTTTTGTATCTGGCCTAGTTCACTTAGATTGGTGCCCTCAAATTCATAAATGTTGTAACCTGTGTCAGAATTTCATTCTTTTTAAAGCCTGAATAATACTCAATACATTACTCTTGCAAAGGATGACTGGTGACTATGCCGTCCACTGAATAACTCTAAATATCTGCACGGGGAGGGGGTATGTGTAGGAGGAGGCAGGGGACTCTCTGGAGTGTCTATGATTTGTGGCTTTCTGATGGGAGCCACAGTTGAGCAGCCGAGACTGGGGCAGGTGCCCGTAAACCAGCCCGAGGTCTCGTCAGACTTCCCACAGGAGTTCCAGACTCCCTGTGCCACGACCTGTGGACAAAGAAGAAACTCAGCTGAGGGCTGTGACTCACAGGCCACTGAAGCCAGGCAGGGCCCCCGCACTTGGTCCTCGTGGCCCTTGTCATTCAAGCTGGGTAGTGACAAGTTGTCCTGGAGTTCCTGCTCCCTTCTCCAGCCTAGCTCCCTCATCACTAGGGATGACCCAGTTGGCCCAGTGAGTAAGGGCCCCTGACAATTCCTCTTTTCATGAGCCTCCTTGCTGACTAATGCCTCTCAGTTAGGCTCATACTGGGCCCTTCTACTTCAAAACCAGTTCCTGCCCTGAAGCTGACCCCTGGAGGTTTGTCCCCTGGTGCTGAGTTCCTCTTGCCAACCTTGACCTCTATGGAGCTCTCCCCACTCTGGGCCTTGCTAAAAAGCTGTCCCTGAGATAACCATTCCTCGCTCAGGGGCTACTTGGGCTCCATCTTTTACTCCCAGTTGTTCCTCCTTAGAACATGATGGCTGGCTCCTCACTTCTGACTCCCTTGAGGGGACCCACACTCTCAGGCTAACAGGGTAACCTCAGTTCCTTCAAAGCACATGGAAGGGCCTTTTGGAAAGGTACGAACTCTGGAATGAAAGCCACGTTTTTTTGTTTGTTTTGTTTTTGTTTTTTGGTTTTTTTGAGACAAGGTTTCTCTGTGTAACAGCCTGGCTGTCCTGGACTTGCTTTGTAGACCAGGCTGGCCTCGAACTCACAGAGATCCTCCTGCCTCTGCCTCCCAAGTGCTGGGATTAAGGCGTGCACCACCATGCCCGGCTGAGAGCCACGTTTACATTCTACATGTTAGGAAAAAAACATAGGATGGAGGTGGGGATAGCTCCTCTCTACCGGAATGGATATGAAGGGCCTCCCAGAGAGCAGGCCATCCTGGCCTTGAGTGGAGGTGACAGCCCCACAGAAGTGACCTGAAGAGGGCTGTGGCTAGTCAGGAAGCCTCGATCTCTGACTGTGACACTTGTGGAGGCTGTCATTCTGAAGCTGAAAATAGACTGTCATTCCCATGGAAGGAAGGTGAATGACAGTCCTCTTGGGGCACAGACATTGTAAAGCATCAGATGGCCAAGAAGATGGCTTAGTCTGGAATGGGCTCTCTCTTGTCTTTTTGGCAGAAAGATGAGGGTAAGACTCCAGTGACCACCATGGCCTGTTCCTCTAACTACTGGGTGACTGTGGAAATAGCTTGGCAGGTTCTGTGGGGGAGCTGGGGGGAACTGAAGAGCTTCAGCCTGGGAGGCAGAGGTTATGATCTGGTCCTGTCTGGCTCTTCCACTGGCTCTGTGAGCAAGGCTGAGGCACAGTGTCATGTGATACATCCCTTATCTACAAAGGATGGAAGTAAGCTTCCAGGCCTTTCAAGGTCCTTCTCATCTCTGAGACTCTGTAGCTGCAACCATCTTTAAAGATGAGAATCAGAGACGGTGAGCTAACACAGACACGTCAGGTCCAGGCAGATGGCAAGCCAGAAGTTTCTCTCCAGTGTCCCTTGTTGGCGAGGTGTTGGGTGAATTCTAGCATTCGTTCATTTTAATTGCTAGTCAAGGCAACATCTGTGGGCTGGAGTGTCCAGCAGACAGCCTGGCCATACAGTTCCTACCTTCAGCTCTATCTCCTCCTGAGCAGCCTGCATGCAACGAGGACCTTCAAATCCACAGGTTCCTGAGTACTTCCACCACCCACACTCACCCAGGGTCTGGGGCTGCTGTTGACCTGAATGTATCTCCCCAGGGGCTGGCACTGAAATAGGCTTTGGGAAACTTGTGCCCTGGCAGTGAGATAACATCAGCTAAAATGGACATCAGCCACGTGCTCTGTGGGCAAAAGAATGACAACTTCAGCCAGTGGGCAGCTCTGAAGGTTCAGTTTCATTCTAGGGCAGCTCCGAAGGTTCAGTCTCATTCTAGGACAGCTCCGAAGGTTCAGTCTCATTCTAGGACAGCTCCGAAGGTTCAGTCTCATTCTAGGGCAGCCCCTCCCCCACTCTCCATCCCAGCCCTGGTTTTGTTTTCATCTTTCTGGTCCCCTGTCCTCAAATAGTCACTGATGTACCTTTGGAACCCCTCTCTAGAGGCAAAGGTCCATGAAAGAGAGACAGGCTTTTTCCTTCACTGCTCTGCCCAGGGTCTGGACAAAGTCCTGTGCTGAGAAGGGTATGTAAAGTCTCAGGACAGGTGCCTAAAGCCATTTGAGAGGCTGCACAAAGCTACGCTTCAGACAGAGTTGCAAGGCTAAGTCATGGTCACACAAAGCCAACAGCTCCACTTTTTAAGAGCCCAGGACACATTTTGAAACTGTGACTCTCTAATCAGTGGCGTTTTGCCTTTCATTGGTGCCCAAGGCTCCAAGCATCTGGACCTGGAACACGGATATGTGTGGGTGGGCAGGGAAGCTGTGCAGGCTGCCTGAAGACAAGAATCAGCCTTTGTCTCCATCTTCACATGCACCTGTCATCCTCAAACCCTTGAAAAACACTGTGACTTTTACCTTCCAAACCTCTCTAGGCCTGGGGCAAAGGGGGTGCAGGCTGGAGCCCACAGAGCTACATTCCGGTCATTCCAGCCTCCTGACAGCTCCTGGTACTGTAGCCGCTGAGCCTTCAATGTCCAAAAATTCCAGCTGACTCATCCGTGGGTGAACAAGGCCAATTCGAGGTGTGGGTGGAACCTCGTGGACCATATCTCTGTCTGTCGAGATCCCCAGTTCAAAAGGAGAGCAGGGCATGGAGTGATAGCTTAGATGTCATTTCTGTTTGAGTGGCATTCAGGTGTCACGTGAGAATTCAGTACAAGGTAACAGGTGAGGCACAGCTGTGGAGTAGGTCTTGGCCCTGACCTCAGATCCATTACCGCTGCTGTGGCCCCATGAACTCTGGGAGTCTCAGACGTCCTGGGAGGATGGTTGGGAGCAGTGGTTCCCAAGCAGTAGTAGTGGGAGATGAAGCAACAGTATGCAAATGAGCACTTTCCCTCCCAGGCTGGAGTTGCTTAGCAATGATGACCTGGAATGGGATGTCACCCCTTTGATGCAGTGACGTGCGACCTGCTTCCGGGTGGGCAGGCGGGTGTAATCAGAGCTCACTTGGTCCCATGGGACAGAAGGCTGCCAAATTGCATGGTGGTGGGAAGTCCCTGCTTGTTTTGAGATTCAGAATGGCATTTCTCTCTGAATTTCCCCATCAGGCCAGAGTAGGGCAGCTCAGCCTCCCGTGCACAGAGGACCTGGCTGTGACCACAGACAGGGAACAGGACTAAAGGGAAAGGGCAGTGGCTTTTCTAGTGTTCACAACTCCAGATGGCTTCTCTAGCCTTCCTCCAGATGGCTGATAACCAGATCCCAGCCAAGTTCCTCCTGCCTCTCCCCAGACTTGTCTGATGCCAAAGTGTTTCTCAAAGGGGGAAATACAGGCCTTTCGTCACTGCCTCAACGTGGGTTCACAAAGCCCCCAGCTTAGCCCTGCCTTCCAGTTGTCTTCCCAGGGAATGTCTCTGGAGGTTTTCTCCCAGTTCTATCCCGGACCATGGCGGGAGCCTGAAGTGTGAAAGTAGGAGAGGACATGGAAGGTGACATGACCCTGGGACTCTGATTCTCTTTCACCTAAAAAAGGACGACATGGCCGGGCAGTGGTGGCGCACGCCTTTAATCCCAGCACTTGGGAGGCAGAGGCAGGCGGATCTCTGTGAGTTCGAGGCCAGCCTGGTCTACAAAGCAAGTCCAGGACAGCCAGAGATATTCAGAGAAACCCTGTCTCGAAAAACCAAAAAAAAAAAAAAAAAAAAAGGACGACATGAAAGAGGCAGACTCAAGAGCCAAGAGGCTCACACCTGTCTGTCCTTCCTCAGTGTGCTAGCACTGGGGTTAAGAGGCAAGCAGCTCTGGGTTCAGATCCTCATCCAACCCCCAGACCTGGGCCTTGTCCTGTCTCTCATTCCTCTATGTCACGTGCCTGTGACAACAACCAACTCTAGAGTTGTTGTAAGTGCCAAGATGGTGAGTGTGTGGTATGGTGTCATACACTCATAAAATTGCATTTTTGTTTTGCCCTCACAGATGAGGGCTTGTTTAACTGTGCTGAACTTCCTACCTTTCCAGACAGAGAAGTTGGTGGGAAGAAAATTTAGATGTTGTTTCCATGTCTCAGCCACTGGTACCGGGTTAGCTCCTGAAGGAAGCCCAGTAACTCAGGGAAGAAGTTCTGGCGTCTGCTTCAGCCCCCTCGGGCGGCTCTCAGGGCTCCTGCCAAGAGCTGGTTTGGCGGCTGCTCTTCCCTTTCGTGCCCATCAGCATGGTCCAGATGTTACAGACAGCAGCCTTGGAAGTTCTTTCAGGTTTTGCCTCTTTGGGTCTCCTTTCCCATAGCCTCTCTTTCTTCTCTTTTTCCCCAGCTGGTCGCTGTAGCTTTGAACATGAAACCCTACAGTTCCGGTGACATTAGAAATTGATTAAACAGTTTCTTTCTTAGGTCTCTGGAAATGTCTCAGTTAGCCAAACTTTGCAAAGGAAGAGAACTGGAGTGGCTGGATGACTTGTAACATGTGCCTTGGAACAGCTACAACACAAACTGCCCTTAGTGTTTTCTGCTTAGATGTCATTAGTTCCCAATCCCAACATTCCCAGCACCTTGAAAACTGGGAGCCTGGGAAATTCTGGAGACCTAAGGCAGCGAAACGGAATAAGCTCTCTCGTGAACACTTCCTGTGTGTGGCACCTCATGACTGATCCCATCTTCCTGACTCCACGATGCTACAGCCCTCACCTTTTTTTCTGATTGAGAAACTGAGGCTCAGAAGGGTCATGGGCTCAACTTTGGTCAGTGAATTTCTGTGCTTTCTCCACAATGGGCGGCTGCAGTGCTGCTGCGTGTCCAGCACCTGCTGACCTGGGCACAGTCTATGAGCTAGACTGTCAGCTTTAAACAGAAGTCAGTTATGGGCTCCGTGTTGTCATTAAAGGGAGAGTCATAAGGATCTTAGAGAGAATAGCCAACAGGAGAGTGTGTGAAGGCTGGGGTACGCTGAGTGCTACAGTGTACATGTAACATGCCAAGGGACTGGGCTTCATCTCTTCACAAATTCAGAAGAAACCAGAAAGGTGTG
Source organism: Lophiomys imhausi (assembly GCA_907164525.1). Classification (NCBI taxonomy): domain Eukaryota; kingdom Metazoa; phylum Chordata; class Mammalia; order Rodentia; family Muridae; genus Lophiomys; species Lophiomys imhausi. The sequence continues at coordinate 1,214,530 of CAJQZJ010031795.1, read as the reverse complement.
AGTGTGAGGATGGATGTGGATCTGTGAGTGAAAGTGTATGTTTTCTTAAGGAAGTATAAGGATTCATGTGTGTGAGAGTGTGTGTAGGTATTCTTGTGCCTAAGGGTAAATGTGTGCACACTAATATGTGTGTGTGAAGGTGTATACACATGGGCACGACAAAGAGTGCATCTGGATAACACAGCATACATGTGTGCTGAGTGGGGAGAAGGCAGGGCAGAGACACTGGCATTTCAGGAGTCATTCTTTGACTTTTGAGATCTTCTTAACATAGAACTCCCAGATGTTTCTCAGCACCAGCTGTGGGGACTGTTGTTGCTGTTCTTTTGTTTTTTAGATTAGACAGGGGGCCTGTGTCACCCAGGCCAGGTTGATCTTGGCTTTGAATTTACTATATAGCCAGAGATGATCTTGAACTTGTGATCTTCTGCCTCTATTTCCTACATGCTTGGACTATAGGCAGTGCCCATTCTATGCTGGAATTCAAATTGAGAGCTCTGTGTAGCCAGGCAAATGCTTTGCCATGTGAACTGAGACTATGTAGACCAGGCTGGCCTTGAAACTCACAGAGATCCACCTGTCTCTGCCTCCCCATTGCAGGGATTAAAGGTGATCGTCACTGCACCTGCCCTCATATATCTTTGAAAACAATCAAGAGGCAGTAATCAAGCACACGGTTCCCTTCCTCAATGACTGGCCACTCCCTTTTGGGTCCTGTGGCTTCATCAGGCCCAGCTTCCTGGGCCTAGGTGCCCTGGGCCCACAGCTGGCTCTGTACCTCAGGGAGTGGCCCTGCTCTATCCAGGGCAGATTAACTTCCCTGGGCCTGGCTTTGTCTTGGCTCACAACAGCTGAAAGCAGAGGCCTACCCCCTCCCAGTCCAGGGCCTGGGTTCTGTTGAAAACATTTGATTTAGGCTTCTCAATTTGCTTACCCTGGCTGAATGTCCTGGGCAGAGGGGAAACACCGAGGGCCTCAGCTATTTTGTCTGCTGCAACTTGGGAGAGGGATTCGATATCCTTGGAGGAGGTTCTAGCCCCAACAGTGGATCTGGGCTGTTTGTTGAGTACAGGGTGGGTGGGGCAAGGCACCACTGTCATAGGAAACAGGAGAGCTGAAGCACCTGTGCAGATAAAAATTCTCTACATGGAGCTGGAGAGATGGCTTAGTGGTTAAGAGCACTGGCTGCATCTGTAATGGGGTGTAATGCTAAGGTGTGCATGCAGAGATTCATATAAATAGATAAATCTTAAAAAACAAAATCTCTGCTGAGGGTCCACAGCTTGTGTATGAGGGAACCCTGACACTGTGGATGTGCTCATGAAAATCTGGTGTTTAAAACACCCTCCCACTCGCCACCCCAAATACCTCCTTCGTCTACATAGTGCTTCTTAAGGATCATAAAGACCTGTACTTCAACTTTGAAACCTTGGAGCACGTGCAGCCGAGACCTTTTCAGGGCCCACCAGCAGGCTTCCCGAAGGCCAGGCGCTTCCTGAAGGCCAGGCACCTGCAGCTTTGGGGTGACTCTCATTGTCCCACTCCCAGGCTCAGGTCTGTCGTTGGCACATAAGAGGCCTTGTACATATTTGTCCGATGAGTGAAGGGTGAGGTGATTCACTACTGCTCTGGGTACATGGCCTTGGTAGACAGCCACATTTCAAAGATCCTTTGACTCTTTGAGCCAAAAACTCAACTTCCCTCTGAATGCCATCCCTGGAACTTGGCTGATTAGGTGTACCAGGAAAACCCTGTGGTGATGTGAAAGTGGGCACTGTGCACCGCCAAAGGCCTGTAGCCAAGCTGAAAATAGTTCTCATTTTCTCGTCCGGGAGAAGAGGATCCTTCGTGACTTGGTCCCTTCCATCAGAACACTAACAGCGTTCCCAACACTTACTGAAATTTGATCTCCAAAGTATAGATGTAGTCTGATCAGAAATAAGATCATGGGAAACTGTGAGATTCTGTGTCCCTCCTGCCCATCCACTGACGTCCTGACTCCCAGGTAATGAGGACAGAAAGACTGAGAAAGTCATGGGGACACGGGAAGAGAAAGGAGCCCCTCACCCAGGCTTAAATTCTTTTCCAGCTAAGGATCAAGAATTCCAGCACAATTAGCGACATTTGCTTACGGCCATTCTCCTTTCCCAGCTATAAACCTACAATTTTCTAGGAATCTCACCAGCAGCCTCATTTACAGTAAAAGACATGTCCTAAATCCCTTGTGCAACCCTAGTGGCTTCTGGTTTTTACCTTATCAGATTATAATCCCACCCTATAATCTCATTTACCAAAAAGAGAAAAAAGGTTTCTTAGCAACCTTTGAGATGTCTGAGAACCGCCAAAGCGGTCGAGGCATGGTAGGCACTGACACTTGATTTCACTCTCCCTTCAGCCTACACCCACACTCTAGAGTGCATTGAACTCTTTCCTTGAACATCTTTCTATTTCTTTAATAATTTATTTATTTTTATTTTTTGCACATTGATGTTTTGACTCTATGTCTGTGTGAGAGTCGGATCCCTGGAACAGGGTTAGAGACAGTTGTGAGCTGCCATGTGGGTGATGGGAGCTGAACCGGGGTCCTCTGGAAAGACCTCTTAACTGCTGAGCCATCTCTCCAGCCCTTCCTCTCTATTTTAAATAAACACAGCAACTGTACCTCATCCTTGTTCCGCTTCAGGGGTACAGGGTGTCACTGTGGAGTTCATGACTCTGTCCCAGCAACAGCTGACATTACCTGTAACTGTGACCTTGTTTGTTAAGAGAGTTTTCTGGTGGTCTAGTCAAGCCAAGATGAGGCCATAAAAGTCAAGGCCTGACAGCCTCATGAGGGATGGATTTGGAGACACGTGGGGAAAAAGTCAGATGAAGATAGAGGCAAAAACTGGAGCAGGGCATCTACAAGAGACTAGCGTGACTGCCAAGGAATCCTGGGCAGCCCTGGGAGCCCAGAGGGAGGCATGGAGTAGACCTGGGCTCAGAGCTTTCAGGAGGAATTAGCATGCTGACATGTTGACTGAGTATACATTTGATTAGACTTGCTTTTCTTGTTTTTTGAGATAGTCTCATGCTATGTGTCCCACACTGGGTTTGAACCCACAATCCTCCTGCCTTAGTCTGGTGAGGACTGGGGTTACAGGAGTCTGTGACCACAGTGGACCTACTTAGGTTCTTTACACACCTTGCCTGTGGTACTTTGTTACGGCAGTCCTGGGACACTAATAATTTGGCCCACTACCCGACTGGACTTTTATATCAATATATCATTCTTTCCAATCACGTGGTTGCATCTTTTACAAAGTTTCATGAAACTCAAAAGCTACCGAGTTAGTAGAAAGGCTTAGAAAAAAATGATCAGATGTAAGATAAACGTAAGATAAACAAGCTGAGGGCATTCAACTATCCACATGGGCTCCTGCAACTATAACCCAACATTCAGATTAATAAAGCATCCAAGGCCATGAATCACTTAGCAACAAACTTGTGTAGGATCTTGATGAAGAATGATAGGCAGAGTATAGGGAAGGGAAACTGTAATCAGGATATATTATGTGAGGGAAAAAGAAATCTATTTTCAATAAAAGGAGATTTTAAAGGAGATGTATGTATTGGTACATAGGTATTGTTAGGAAAATTAAGTTTATAAATTTTCTTCAGCTCCAAATTTCAATAACAACCATCACAGAATTCGTTGATTTAAAAATCAATATTTAATGATCAGGAGAAAATGACAAAGGCAATTCTGAAAAGGGAGGAGAGGCCAGCCCTACAAGTCACCAGAACATACTAAGAGTGCAAAATAACACCACATACCAACCAGTGCTGACTCAGCATCCATTATGCCCTCTCAGAAACAGACCTGAGTGGGTGGATAATGCTGAGAGCTGGAGCCAGCCGAGTGCTTATGCAGATTAAAGAAAATCCCCCCCCCCCACCCCGTGCATGCTTAGTAGACTACATCTCAAGGTGTTATCTCTACCCAGAAGGGTTCTGTGTTTATAACTGGACCAACTAAATTGCTTTCTGGGTAGAACTGTGGCTTCTGTGCCCTATATCTGTAATGACATGAAATGTTGTTCCCGAGGGTGAAGGAAGGGAGAGGCAGGAAGGACAGCCAGTTACTGATCTGTCTCAGCTGACCATCCCTGCACGTCTGACACTTGCCATATTCTTTGAGCAATGTTTCACACACAAATCACCAGAACGACCTTTTCTCAGCTCAGTCATTTGAATTTCTGGAAGCATTCGAGCTCAGGGAAGTACCCCAAACTTACAGACTGTATTCTCAGTTGTATTAAAAGTTTGCTGAACTGCCAGGAGTGGTGGTGCACGCCTTTAATCCCAGCACTCGGGAGGTAGAGGCAGGTGGATTTCTGTGAGTTCGAGGCTAACCTGGTCTACAAAAGTGAGTCTAGGATAGCCAAGGATACACAGAGAGACCCTGTCTCGGAAAAAAAAAAAGTTTGCTGAACATCTAGAATGTGCGAAGCTCTATTCAAGGCCCCAGCTGAAGATTAGTGACACATAGTTACTGCCACACAATGGATTTGGACTTGATGCTCAGGAGGCCAGCTCACAGAGTCGCTGAGGAAGCATCCAGCTGAGCAGTCCATGAGCCACTGAACCAGCTTGGTTTTTCTCTATTATGTGAGAATGACTAGATTTGACAAATACAATACCATTTGACAAACACAATAAAAGTTACTGAGAATGAAGAAGCAAGTAAAATGCTGCTACCTCTGAAAGCACTTTATGGAGAACGTTTTTTTTTGCCACAGTATGGGCACAGAGGCAGCGTCTCAGATGCTGAAGTCTAGAGTGGAAGCAGGATCAGGAGCAGGAAGATGAAACACTACTGCTAACAGTTCTGGAAAGAAGGGCTGGAGAGATGGCTCAGCAGTTAAGAGCACACTGGCCGCTCTTGCAGAGGATCCAGGTTCAACAATTCCCAGCACCCACAAAGTGGTTCAGAACCGCCTGTAACTCCAGTCCCAGGGGATCTGATGCCCTCGTGTAGCCTCATTGGGCAGTATGCATGACTGTGGTGAATTCAGACAAGACACCCACACATGTAAAATAAATAAACCAAAAACATAAAAAAAAATGTTTAAAGATCATGGGAAGAACAGGCACGTGTGGTTCAATTTTGTGGGCTGACAGAGGGAGTTACATCACAGGATGGGGCTAACTCAGAGGTTATGGAGAGGGACCTAGACACAAACTACAGCTGCCTAGAGGGCTTTGAAGGGTGGGGTGCGCACGCGCCCGCACACAGATTCCAGCCAGGACAGCTCAGTTCAGGCAGACAGAATCTTAGAGGAGGGACTTTGGCCAACGCTCTGCAGGTTACATGCTAGTGGAGGTAACATAAAGGTTAGGGAGCAGATCTCTGGCCTCCTAATTGTTCCTGGGTTGGTACAAATAAAAAACACACCCATTGATACACGTGCACACACATGCACACATCTATAAAATTCTTGTCCAGTTCAAAACAATAATTTCACTGTTTTGAAGAGTCTCATGTAGTCCAGGCTGACTTCAAACTTACTACTTGTTAAGGGTGACCTTGAACTCCTGACCTTCAAGTCTCTAGCCATCCTCTCCTATACTGGGATCATAGCATTCCCAGCGTATGAGGTCCGAAGCATCAAATCCAGGGTTTCATACACGCTAGGAACTATACCCCTAGCCTGAAATATTGTGATTTTAAAGAAATAAACCTCTTGTACATATGCTGTTGGGAAGCGTGGAGACTCTCGGGAATGTGTGGAAGGCAATGTGCACAACTTAGCCAGAGTCCTTAAGGGCTTATGCACAGTTCCTGGGTGTTTTCTTTAAACAAAACAAACAAGCAAGCAAACACCCAAAACATTACTTCTTTCTTTTTGGATGTGTTGGGAAAGGGGGGAAAAGGCTCTGGAGAAATATACCAAGCAAACCAGGCATCCTCCCCCATCACTCCCCCCGTTGTTCTTTCCTGGCTTCCATCTGTATGCCGGAGGTATCATTTTTGTTTCTGTTTTTTTGTTTTCAGTTTTAGAACTATTTTTATGAGTATGGTGTTTTGCCACACTCGTGCAGGGCCCAAGGAGTCCAGAGGAGGGTGTTGGATCCCCTGGAACTGGAGTAACAGATGGTTGGGAGCCCCCACGTGGGTGCTGGGAACTGAAACTGGGTCATCTCCGTGACATGACAGATTCTGAACTTTTTTCTTGTTGAGAGTCTCTGTCAGGCAGCTTCTTGGCAGGCAGATCATTACGTGGGTGCCTTTTTAAGAGTTTATATGCATTGTAAAGTGATGGGGAACACATATGGCTTTTCTTCTCTAGAAATTTCTACTCTTCTATATTCGCTCTGGTCATACTTTTGTAGTAGGCTTTATCCTGTGGTTTGACACAATTTTTACTTCAGCGGCCTTAGCTTCATGCTTTGAATGTGAACTGGTCATTATTCAGTAATTCCCATGGAAAGGAAGTTTGGGAATGGGGTGTGTGTACGCATTAATTTCAAGTCAGATTAAAAAGAACTTTAGAGTACCCCCCACCCCCACACACTCCTTTTTTGAGACAGGTTTTCACTATGTCCCCTGGCCGACCTAGAACTAGCCTGCCCCTATCTCCCAAGTGCTGGGGCTAAAAGGTGTGTGCCATGGCACCCAGCTGAGAAAGCCCAGCTCTTGTCAGATGTGACCCTGCCCTGTCTCTGGGTGGCTCTTAACCCATCGCAGGGGGGGAAGCATGCATAAGAGTTCTGGTGCTAAGAAAAGCCTTTCTCGGGCTGGAGAGGTGGCTCAGAGGTTAAGAACACTGGCTATTCTTCCAAAGGTCCTGAGTTCAATTCCCAGCAACCACGTGGTGGCTCACAGCCATCTACATTGAGATCTGTTGCCTGGGCATATATGTAGAGCCATCTACATTGAGATCTGTTGCCCGGGCATATATGTAGAGCAAATACTGCATAACAAATAAATAAATAAATAAATAAATAGATAGATAGATAGATAGATAAATAAATAAATAAATAAATAAATAAATAAATAAATGTTTAAAAAAAAAAAAGAAAAGAAAAGCCTTTCTCTAAGAAAGAAACCCAGCGCAGCTTTTCTCCTGGAGCTAGACTGGAGATAACCAGACAGGCCTCTGCACCCATCTCCAAAGCAGCTGAAGGGTGTGGGGGCGTCACGGGGAGGGAGGAGATTCCTCATTTACATAGAAAATAAACTTCCTGTCCTATTAAACAATGAGGCATTCAAAATCCGCCTCAGTAAAAGTCCCCTGATGCAATGAGAGGGTGAGCAATTTCATGTCAGGCTGTTGTTATGGGATTTAAACATGTCCTAGCTAGGACTTGAGGTGAAAGTCTGAGCCAAAGACAATAGCCCCAAACCGCACATGCGCAGGAGCCTCATTCCAGCAGGGCTTCCTTCAGAGAGCAGGGCAGACTTTTCCCAAACAAAGTGACTTCAAAGGTGGGCCTGCATCACAGGCCTCCCTCTTGACTTCAGCCCAGGCCACCACGGCCCCTTTGTTTCTTGGTTCACTTCATAATATTCTCACACACATTTATCTGAGCTCATGGGCCAACAAGAAGGCAGCCACCCCAGAGAGTGCTTGCTGGTCGCTGTAAGCTGATAGGCGTGCTGGGCAACTGGGCACCCGGGGACATGATGCCCTCCCGCCCAAACACACCCAAGGCTCTTCGGTTGAATTCCCCGGGGAGGAGGCAGCCAGGGACTAGGGAACGGGGAAATTTTCTTACATCACTTGACGTGCTTGCTTTCACTCACAAAATCCTGAGTCATGACTGCAGCCGCGCTGCCTCCGGCTCTGGGTGAAATCAGCGGCTATAGATTTGGAAACCTGACTCCGCCGGCTGACTCTTGTCCAGTTCATAGGAAGTGTGCATTAGTTCGGTCGCCCCTCTTCAGGCTGAAGTGCCTTCTAATTGAGGGGGTTACGTGAGGAAAGTAAGTGCCTTGTGTCCTGGCATAGTAAGCTGATGCCATGCTAGTGAACAGTATTTGACATTCGGTGAGTTTACAAAAAGGGCAGTCTGTTTGTTTGCACCAAGATTAAGTGAAAGGAAAAGTTTTTCTTTCCCATCCCGAGACAAATGGGAAACACATGTTTTCCCCTTTTGACTTTGCAAGTACAAGGCTCCACACATGTCTCCCCGCCCCCCTTCAGCTGTGAGTTTTCAAGGACTGCAGAATGTTCCCTCTCTTCAGTGGCCAAAGCCAATACAGTGTAAGCCTTTATATTTCCAGACAGCGGGGCTCATGTGAGGGCCTGATTCCAGGTCACAACATGGGGTGTTCCTGAGCCTACAATTTTATGGGCAGATAAGATGGTAAAACCTTGTGCTAGGAGCCCCAGGAGCTGGGTTTACACGGACAGGGCTCTTTCCTACATGACTCCATCAGATGGAACCTTCTTTATCTGTAAAATTATCCTTAAAAGCTTACATTAATTTCCAACTCTGTAAAGAATGTTCATATTCACGTTATTTTTTGTGTTTGTGTGTGTGTGTTTTTTTTAAGATAATGTCTCACTGACCGACTTAGAACCTGCTATGTAAACCAAGCTGGCCCTCTTCTGTTTGTCTTACCCCCAGGAGTGAGATTAAAGGCAAGAGCCACATGCTTAGCCACTGGCTTTTTCTGGTGGTGGGGAGATGTATCTGGTTGAGGGCGCAGGACAGTGCGCAGGTCTGAGGGGTGGGAGGCTTCACCCAAGGAGCTGCCCTGTTCTTGACTCACTGTGACCTTGAAGGACTTACTTCCCCTCCCTGTGAGCCTGTCTTATCTGAGAGATGAGACTGGACAGTTTTGCCCCTGATGTAGCAGTTCAGATATGTGACAAGCCTCACTGTAGCTAGGGTGTACAGTACTTTGAGTTCCTTAGAATGAAAGGATCATTCATCTTAGAAGATAAGTTTTTAAAAAGGGATAGCCCATAAATATTTTTTGGATTATCGCAAGAATAAAGAAAATAAATCAATTTTTAAAAACTCTTTGCTTTCATTGAGTTGCCACTTGTTCAGAGTAAATGTCAAAATGCTGAACACGGAACGTAAAGAGCCGGAGCCACGTCCCTCCATCTGGCAGGGTGCATCTCTCAACTTTCTTCATGATTCCTGCCTCAGGATTTCACCCAAAGTGACCGGACTTCGACTTGCATTATTCCTGTTAACTCAACCCCAGAATCCACTGGGGCCTCCACAGGAATGCTGGGATCATCCTATGGCTCACTAGTGTGTGTGGGGTGAGGGGTTGGGTTCTAGATGTAGCAGCAGGAGAAACTTCTGGTACACAAAGCAATCCAGACTTAGAAAAATATTTGTGTCTGAGTGTTGGCCCACATGTATGTATGTGCATTGTTTGCATGTCTGGTGCCCACAGAGGCCAAAAGAGGGTGTCAAGTCCTGTGGAACTGCGGTTACAGGCACTTGTGAGCTTCCATGTGGGTGTTGGAAATGGAATCTGGGTCCTCTCCAAGGCGACACATGCTCTTAACTGTTGAGTCATCTCTAGGCCCCTGTAATTTTAAAAAATTACTTATTTATTTACTGTATGAGTGTGTGTGCACGCACTTGTGCGGGCATAAATGCACATGGGAGTGCATGCATACTCACATGCACATGCATGTATTTGCTATGGTGCTCTAATGGAGGTCAGAAGATAGCATGCAGGAGTTGGTGCTTTCTTCCACTGAGGGGATCCCAGGGATTGAACTCAAGTCCTCAGGTTTGGCAGCAATCATCTTTACCCATTGAGCCACCCTACTGACCTAACTTTAGGCTTTTTAAAGTCAGTTCTCACAACAGAAACTTCAACTCTACACTGAGTAGAATCTGCTTCATCATAAATCCAAATTGTTCACAAGTCTGAGCTGAGTACAGTTCATTCATTTTCCCGCCTGAAGACAGTAACAGGGCTGCTCTTAAGTAATTTCCTTTTCAGACTAAATGGACCATCTTTGTTTGTTTGTTTCTTTGAGACAGGGTTTCTCTATGTGGCCCTGGCTGTCTTGAACTCACTTTGTAGACCAGGCTGGCCTCGAACTCACAGAGATCCACCTGCCTCTGCCTCCCCAGTGCTGAGATTAAAGGCATGTGCCACTACGCCTGTCTCTTAAATGACCATCTTTTAACAAGTTTTTAAAAAAACATTTATTATTATGATTTATATGAATGCCCTATGTACATATCTGCCGGCAGAAAAGAAGAGGGGATCAGATCCCATTACAGACAGTTGTGAGCTGCCATGTGGCAACTGGAAATTGATCTCAGGATCTCTGGAAGAGCAGCTGGCACTCTTAACCACTGAGCCGTATCTCCAGCCCTTTTAACAGGTTTTAACAGATTCAGTTTTCAGATTCCTAAATTCCATTGTTATCTTTCCCCAGACAGACTTCAAACTGAATGGTCAATGTCACATAAAGACAAATGATTTTTTTGGACTGAATGCAATGTTCTAAGTGTGGAGTGTTTGGTAATGGTAGGCTTTCTTCCTAGCATTACTATTTTTAAAACAGCAGTTAGATTAGGTAAACGGCAAGACAGTAACTCTGTTTTAAAGAATAGAAAGCCTTTTCTCCATCAAGTAACCATCCTTGGTGAGTGACTGAGGTTAGCCTGCGGTCCTGTTCTTTGCTGTCATTAAGTGACCCGCACCCCTTCCATTGGGGCTCTGCTTTTCCATGGGATTCTCTCATCCAAGCTAGGTTGCTGCCAATGTTTCAGATGAAACCATCACAAAAAAGGGAGTGTTCTTTTTTCTTTTTTTGGTTTTTCGAGACAGGGTTTCTCTGTGTAACAGCTCTGGCTGTCCTGGACTCACTTTGTAGACCAGGCTGGCCTCGAACTCACAGAGATCCGCCTGCCTCTCTGCCTTCCAAATGGAGTGTTTTCTTGTTAGCATTTTACTCAAGACATCTTAAGCCTATGACCATGTACCAGTGCCAGAAGTATGCAAAATGCACCTTAGCCTTTAACAGCTGTGTGAGACTCCATTACCAAGGAGATCTGTGAGGATGGAGGTTGGTGGTCAAGCGGGCCTACTTTACTGTCCACAGGTCTTAGCTACCTGAGCGCAGTTTCATTCATCTTCCTGTCTGAAAACAGTAACAGGGCTGCCCTTAATAATTCTCCTTTTCAGTCTGAAGAGACTGTACCAAGCTTCAAGACAAAGGGTCCAATGTACTCACTGTCTTGCTCAGTACCGAATGTTCCTGCTTTCTCATCTGTCCCCACAGAGGCCTGCCTACCTCAGGAAAGGTGGCACATGCAATATTCTGTTTCTTTTCTGTCTTTCTAGGCCTTTGCATGAGATTTCATAGTTTTGAAATGTTTCTCCTCTCCTTCTAACATTTTTTAACATGTCTGTGTGGGGGTGTGTGCTTGTGAATGCAAGTGCCCATGAGGATCAGAAGAGGGCATCACATTCCCCAGAGCTGGAGCTACAAGTGGTTTCGAGCTATAGGACGTGGGTGCTGGCAACCAAATTCAGGTCCTCTGCAAGAGCAGTACATGGAAAGTCCTTTCTCCAGCCCCTCTTTACTTTTCCCTATGGCTGTTTCTCTCCCTCCCTAAACATAGGCTGTGTGAGGGCAGGAACTCTATCTGTCTCATGCCTAACACAGTGCCTGACTCCTATTGTAGACTAAATCGGGAGTTGTTCAATGAGAGAATACAGAGAATAGACTGGATTTGGTGGCTCACACCTTATAGCCCAGCACCCAGGAAGCAGAGACAGGAGGATCTCTGTGAGTTTGGGGCCAGCCTGGTCTACAAAGTGAGTTCCAGGCCCTCCAGGGCTATGTAGTGAGACCATGTCTCAAAACAAAAACAAGGGCAGAATAAAGTAAGGGTCATGATTTGTCTATAAGCACAGTCTTATTGCCAAATGCCTCACAATGCTGGTCGTCAGCCAAAACACTCCAACTCCGTTCATATCAGCTGTTAGAAAGAACAATTTCTTCAACTATTTGAGAATCTGATCCTAGATACAGTATTTTACAATTCAGATGCTTGTATTTATTATTCTGTTCCAAAACATTTACTTTTATTTTTTAAGATTATGTGTATATATTTATCTGTGGGCATATGGGTGCAAGTGTCTATGGAGGCCAGATGTTATCAGATTCCCCTGGAGCCGGAGTTAGGCTGTTGTGAGCTGCCATACATGGGTGCTGGGAATCAAACTCTGGCCCTCAGCAAGGGCAAGATGCGCTCTTAAATCCTGAGTCATCTCTCTAGCCCCTGAAGGATTGTATCTTTTCTTCTGTGTAATTTTTTTTCAATTTAGAGGTCTTTTATTATTTTAACACATATTATGCCACAAGTTCACAGGGAATGTGCTCCCAGTTCAGGCTGCTTTCTGTTGGTTTTCCACAAGTGGGAATCTCTAGCTGGAGCAGGTTGGCATCTCAGTGGATCCACAGAACTTTCTCTCAGATACCTTTCTTTTTCTTGTTCTCCACCATGTGCCTTAGGAAGCAATCTTGACCTTTAGGTGCTTGATAGCTCAATCAATATAAACCATGCTTTGTTTATGCCAACAGCATGCTGGGTAACAGTCTGGACTTCCAGTTTACCATGGTGACAATTCTGGGGTGTTCCCTTTGCATCTGTTCCTTCACCTTTCTTAGATTCATACACATACACACACACACACATATGAATTCATATATTTATATTATGTATATGTGAGTGTGTGTGTGTGTAAGCGAGGGCACAGTGAAACCACTGAACGAGACCGCCCCATGGGTAGAAAGAGAGATTTATTGGGGATCATGTCTGGCAAGGGTACAGAGAGAAGCAAAATGGCAGAAAGGCACAGGATTCTCTATGACAGTCAGCAGGGCGAGAGTCTCTGAGTTGGTGCGGGCTGTTGAGGGTGCAGAGTAAGGAAGGTTCCTGGAAAACAGAAACCCATCTTTAGGCTTCTGGTTATCCAGTAACAATCCTTCTGTTTACCAGGCAAAGTCCTTCTGTTTAGAACACTGTTTTAGTCGCCAGCACTGCCATTTTGGGGGGGTACTTTGATGATAGGGGGATGACAGTACTTTGGCTACTTCCTGTTGGTGGAAGACTTGAGAAGAGGTGGGGCTGGAACACTGGTGCTAAAGCTGGGACGGTAGGAGACCTGAGGAAATTCCGTCAGAAGCATCTGCTTTACCGGCTGTGCGGTTATTCCATTAATTCTCTCCTGAGCAGTTCAGGGCCGAAGTTGATTCCTGGATGGTGTCTGCCAGCTGAGTGGAAACCTGCTGGGACAGCTATACACCAGGGATGGAGGAAGGCAAAGTCAAGGAGCTCAGGGGAATCTTTATCTTGGGCATATGCTTCAAATTTCCAGGTACTCACTTGACTCCCTAAACGTTATATGAACTTTTTATTGTTGATTTTTTTGAGACAGGCTTTCTCTGTGTAACAGCCCTGGCTGTCCTGGACTCGATTTGTAGTTAGTAGACCAGGCTGGCCTGGAACTCACAGAGGTCCACTTGCCTCTGCCTCCCGAGTGCTGGGGTTACAGGCCTGTGCCACCACACTGGGCTCCCTTACATGAATTTTTAAAAGTTGACTAGAAGAGATCCAAGTTTCAGAGGTACCAGCAGGGCCACTCTGTAACCTGCACTGCACCCTCCTTGCAGAGAAAGCAGTGAACGAGTGTGCCCACAGCCTGAGCAGACACACACCTTTGAGCTATAGCAAAAGGAAGCCTGAAAACTTACCTACGTAACAAGCACAGGTTTAAAATGACCAAAGGAAATTACATTTTTTGAGCCTGTGATATGATAATTTTAATTGTTTTTAAAGTTTTAGTAGTCAGAACCTATAACTATTAACAAAAATATATTAATCCCATATGGCAACTCTACTGATATAAGATTTAACACAGAAGTCTTAAATGTTGAACTTTGAAAATTTAATACCATGTTATCATCTTTACGTCTAATTTCCCACCTACCTTAAATCACTCCCTCAGACCCTCACAACATGCATAAATCTATTTTTCTTTCTATCCTGGAAATATCTAATCATTTACTGGAGATACAGGTGATGGATTTTTGAGTCATTGACAAAGCAAGCCAAGTCCTTTTCTTTTTTTTTTTGGTTTTTCGAGACAGGGTTTCTCTGTGTAGCCCTGGCTGTCCTGGACTCACTTTGTAGACCAGGCTGGCCTCGAACTTGCAAAGATCCGCCTGCCTCTGCCTCCCAAGTGCTGGGATTAAAGGCGTGCGCCACCACTGCCCGGCTGCCAAGTCCTTTTCAAACCATCACTGCAGCACTCACACATACACAAAAGTAATTTTTAAACCAGTGACAACAGCATGCTAGTTTTCAGCTTGCTGTTTCATTGACACCTGTTTGTGAGTTTACCTATCTTAGTAGGAAGCCTGTTTGCGCTAGGAAAAGGCAAGGCCTGACTTTTACACCTGAAACTAATATAGACTGGCAGGTAATAGAGTTTTGAGGCTGTGCTATTTAAGAGACTCAGGTAATTTAAACTGTCTTTTAAAGCTCTCAAATGTATACCACCAGCAAGCAACATGTACATGTTTTGTACCCAAAGTTATTGTAAAGCCAGGATGTTTTTAAAGTGGAAGCACTTTCTCTCTGTGAATGGACCGACTAGGCAGCAGCAGCCCCAGAGGAGCTGGCCAGGCCTGCTGGCTGCTGTAGCAGCATGTGGCAGGGCTGCTATAGGGTCTGTCACCAGGAGGGATTAGGTAGGAGTTTAGCATAGAGGAGCCAAGAGGAGAATAGGGGAAGGGATGTGGAAGTGCCGGCTGACCTCTTCAGCAATCCTGTCAGGGAACGCATTTCCCAGAGCTATGATTCGTGGTAAAGGGCCACTCTATGACTTGATCAGAGGAGACTACGGCAGAACCAAGGCAGCTGCCATCTGGGAACCGAATGCAGTCAGGATGTGACAGAGGGGAAATAGAAAGTTGTGGATTTTTGTAGTAAGAGTTGCAAGTGATTCTAGGCAGGAATGGGTGGGAACAGTGGTCCTGGGAAGGAGTGAGGCAGGGTTGAGAGGAGGGCAGGATTCAAGTGAGATATGGAGTTTTCTAGGGAAGTGATGTGAGAAAGTTGAAGTTAGAAGGGAACAGAGTAGAGAGGCTGTCCTGTGATGGTGAGAGGTCAGAGGACAGAGAGGGTGGCCAAATGGGAGCACAGAGGCTTCCCGTGCTAGCACTTGTAGGCCAGGCCGCCTCCCTCTGACTGTTGTATCTAGCTGTTTGGAGAGATAGGCAAAAGGGGCAAAGGTGGGTCCTCTCATCTGTCCCAAAACCCGGAGGGCCACTCCCTATTTTTCAGTACCACACGGGGGATAAAGGGCTGGCCGAGCTCTGGAGCGAGCCAGAGCACTAGCTGCAGTGTGCCTCTCAGGGGTGGGAGAGAAAGCAGGCTGAGTGATGGTGTGGGAGGACCTAGAGGTTCAATTAAGGACTCTAAGCTGCTTCACAGAGGGGGTGAGCTAGAAGAGCAAAGTTGGGAATTCAGGTTCTGAGATACCTGCCAGGCCAAAGGAGGAGAGAATCCCTTCCTGGGTGGTTGGAGGTGTCAGGGGCCAATGGTGCTCTCTGCGTGAGTTCATGGCTGCTAGGGAACAGCAGGAAGCCTAGATGCTTCTGACCTGAAGGGCAGAAAACTGAGCTTTGGGCACTCAATATCCTTTGTTTCCTGGAAAGTTAAGAAGCTGAGAAGTGTGTTGTGACAGCAGGGGGCTGTATAGAAGGGGGTTATCTACACAATTGATCAAGTAGCTGGGAGACATCAACAGAAAAGCAAGTCAGTCGACAGAGCCTGGCTGACGAACTGGGGGCTATCTCAGAACCCCTGGGAAGGACAGTCCAAGTAAGCTGATGTTAGGGTCCTCCTGAGGTGAAAGCAGAGAGATCATGTGAATCTGGGTGTAAAGGAATGGCAAAGAAAGTGTCCTTAGGGTCTAGAATGGCAGTACAGGCAAGATCGTGGTGTTATGGGGGAGTGAGTGGGTTTGAGAATACTTTATTAAGGCGCTGTATCACAGCTTTCTTATGAGACATAGGGTATTGAGAGCATCGGGTAGGAAGGGTTCCAGAGTAGGATCTTAATGAGGGAGAGGTGACAGGGGGCAATGGAAGGAGAAAGGTGTCCCATACCTTAGGGTCAGTAAGGGAGTCTGGAAGAGGACAGGGTGAAGCATTAGGGTCAGCTGGTGGACAAGGAGGCCCTTCTGAGGCTGGATAGAAAAGTATAATTTAGCCATGATATCCTGCTCAATATGGGGTTGGGCAACTAGGTATAATAAGGAAGGAGTAAGCAATTATGTAGCTTCAGGGGGATAGAGTAGAAGACCTGTAGCCCTGGGCTGTGGCCATTAACACTCATCACAGAGATCTGAGGAGGACATGTAATAACAGAGCGAGCAGGAATAGGAGAGGCTTCACCCTGGGCCTCTCTGTGATTTTGGGGAGCTGAGGTCCCAGGGCAGCATCAGTCTTCAACTGGTTGGCTAGGGCATCTGTCTTTGGCTGCCAGGTCCAGAAGGTCAGAAAGTTTTTCCTGTAAAAGAGGAAGTTGGGGGAGTGGCTCACTTTGGCAAGGCAGAGAGAAATAGTTAACCTTCCAGGGTCCTGCCGGTCCACAGTTTGGACATGGTCCTGGAAGTGGGTGAAGTGACGTGTAGTTTTGTCCAGTGATCAGTGTTGCTGATCGTGAAGAAAGCTCCAGGTGGAGTCTGTTGATGCCCCATCATCTCCTGAGGTGGCCCCAGGGATGCTGCCACAGACTGCTTGCTCTTTCTATCACAGGGAAGCCCTTCTCACTCCTTCCTGCTTCTATTTCATTGAACACCTTAAATACCATATTCGGCAGAGGGGTTTGAGGCCATCATTTAGTCTCTTAAGATATCGCTCTCTCTCTCTCTCTCTCTCTCAACTGGGTTTCTCTACATAGCCCTGTCTGTCCTGGAACTCACTATGTAGACCAGGCTCGCCTTGATATGCCTCACAGAATATGCTTGCCTCTGTCTCCTGAGTGCTGGGAATAAAGGTGTGTTCCACCATGCCTGGCAAGTTCTCTCTCTCTCGCTTTCTTTCTCTCTTTTAGGTTTTTTCGAGACAGTGTTTCTTTGTGTAGCCCTGGCTGTCCTGGAACTCACTTTGTAGACCAGGCTGGCCTCGAACTCACAGAGATTCGCCTGTCTCTGCCTCCTGAGTGTTGGGATTAAAGCCATGGGCCGCCAAGCCTGGCTCCTCTATTTTTCTAAGCAAGAATTGAATCTAAGCCGGGCGGTGGTGGCGCACGCCTTTA
The DNA here is from genome assembly GCA_907164525.1 of Lophiomys imhausi. Classification (NCBI taxonomy): domain Eukaryota; kingdom Metazoa; phylum Chordata; class Mammalia; order Rodentia; family Muridae; genus Lophiomys; species Lophiomys imhausi. Next base: position 1,197,217 of record CAJQZJ010031795.1, on the reverse strand, counting down.
ATCCCAGCACTTGGGAGGCAGAGGCAGGCGGATCTTTGCGAGTTCAAGGCCAGCCTGGTCTACAAAGTGAGTCCAGGACAGCCAGGGCTACACAGAGAAACCTTGTCTCGAAAAACCAAAAAAAAAAAAAAAAAAAAAGAATTGAATCTAATTTACATGTGTGATATGATGTAGCAAATTTAAGATTACTCATGTAGGCCTGGTGGTGGTGGCCCATGCCTTTAATCCCAACACTCAGGAGGCAGAGACAGGCGAATCTCTGTGAGTTTGAGGCCAGCCTGGTCTACAAAGTGAGTTCCAGGACAGCCAGAGATACACAGAGAAACCCTGTCTCGAAAAACAAAAAAAAAAAACAAAACAAAACAAAAAAAAAAGATTACTCATGCATAGATTTTTTTTTTCATTTTTTTTTTCGAGAAGGGTTACACAGAGAAACTCTGTCTGGGAAACAAACAAACAAACAAAAAAAGACACTTGATTCTCTGTAAGAATGAATCAGTAATCAGAGGGAGGGATGAGAGCAAGAATAGAACAGGGAAGGCTTAGAGATAAGAGATTTTCAAGAGCAGAGAATGGAGAAAACAGAGATTAAGGGATTTTCAAATCCTTGTTTGGTGCCAGAAGTTGTCACAATCTGTGAGAATTTAGACATGAGTATGCCATTTTCTGGCCATTGACACTGATCATCTAGTTGGCACTGAGGTCAAGGTGTTTGTAGTGAGACAGTTTGGCTTCATAGAATCTCTGAAAGCAAAATCTGAGGACTGTAAGAGATCACAGTAGGCAGCTGAGAAGAGCCCACGTGTCCAGTAAGAGCCCATGCTTAGTTCAGGCTCCTGCAGGGAAGTGAGAGAAACAGAGCAAGCTCACGGCTCCAGAACTGAACAAAAGACAGATCAGGCAGAAAAGAGATGTCCTTGAAAGGGTAGCAGTGAAGAATTCCAGGAGCAAAGTGAGGAGGAGCTGGGAGAGACTTAGAAAAGGGGTCATACATAGGAATCCTGCCAGAGGGAGGATTCCAACAGCACAGCAATGGAGACAGAGGAAGGGCAACTCTGTAAGGGGTAGATATCATGGGAACCCCCAAGATGCCTAGAAAAACTCCCTAATGCACCAACACAATGTTTGTAGCAAATTCTAGAGAGGCAGAAGTTCCAGCAAGGCAACAAAAGAGAGAGAGAGAGAGAGAGAGAGAGAGAGAGAGAGAGAGAGAGAGAGAGAGAGAGAGAGAGCAGGCAGCTCAAAGAGGACACCTACCGGAGTAGCTGAGAAGAGAAGTGGGTAGAGTAGGTGGAGGACAGAAATGCCTAGATATGGACTCAAAAATTTGGAGTTGAGGCTGGGCATGGTGGGGCACACCTTTAATCCCAGCACTTGGGAGGCAGAGGCAGTTGGATCGCTGTGAGTTTGAGGCCAGCCTGGTCTACAGAGTGAGTTCCAGGACAGCCAGGGCTGTTACCCAGAGAGATCCTGTCTCGAAAAACCAAAATAAATAAATTTGGAGTTGAACATGGTGGGGAGGCAGAAGCCAGCATAGAGGCAAATAATACACACACAGGAAGGTCAGTCGGCAGTTTGGTTTAGTTAGGAGGGCAGGACTCTTTGAAAAAGGGCCCACTGTTCCACTGTCAGGTTTGGGTACCTATCAAGCAAGGGAGCAGTGAAACTAACAAATTAGACCTCTCTATGGGTAGAAAGGTTTATTGGGGATCAAAGTGCCAAAGCTATCTTGGGGCGGGCGGCAGAGAGAAGCAAAATGACAGAAAAGCAAGAGGGTTCTATGACAGCAGGGCAGGTCTTTGAGCTGACACAGGCTGTTCTGATTGGCTGGGAACTAAAGGTAGTTAACCTTTGGGGGCAGATTAAGGGGACTTCTAGTAAAAAGAAACCCATCTTTAGGCTTTTGTTTACCCAGTAAATCCTTGGCCCAGCCAGTGTCCTGTTTAGGGCACTGTCTTCAGCACAGCCATTTTGGGGAGCTACTGTGTAGTCAGTCGCAGGAGCGAAACGTAGTCACAGGAGCAACCTCATGCTTTATGGATGGCTCAAAGTACACACACACACACACACACACACACACACTTTCTGGATGGCTTGAAAAATTATATTTATGGGTGTGCATATATCTATATATACATATGCACACCCTTACCTCCCCTCTTTCCCCTTGAGTACTTTCTGGTCAATTACTGGAAGGTGGTAGCTCACATTGAAAGGAAGTAAGTCTTCTTTTGATATGTCAACAGATGCATTTACTTATTGCTTCCTATTCTGTATCATCTGAAACTCTGATGCATATATGTATTCTGTGTGTGTTTCTTTGTGTCATTGGCAAACAGCAGTGAGTATGGAAAAAAGAAATGGGCCAAACAGAGTTCTGTTATTGCACTGGGCCTGCCGTCTGTCCTGCCATCAATCCGTCATCAGTCTTCAGGGATGGGTGTTTACTTGTACCAGGAACATGGCAGCCTGTGTCAGATGCCCTGCTGAAGAAAGAGGCACAATAGGACTCAAATCGTGACACTTCCCTCTGCACAGAATCACAGAAACTTTATGTAGAAAGACCAGGACCAGAAAGATGGTTTAGGATGTAAAGGTACTTACTAGTTTATCCCCTAGACCCATGTGATGGAAGGAGAGAACTTACCCCTGTAAGTTGTCTTCTAACTTCTATGTGTGCAGTGTGACACACACACACACACACACACACACACACACACACACACACACACACAC
>CAJQZJ010031795.1:1123294-1194471 GCA_907164525.1 Lophiomys imhausi | reverse complement strand
CACACACACACACACACACACACACACACACACACACACACACACACGCAATTATTTTTTAATTTTCTAAATTAAAAAATTTAGAAAAGGCCAAGTTGTAATCAAACTCAAGCACTCCCTGACTTATCTAATGAAACAGAAATAATTTTATAAAAGCTAAAAATGAAAGTTCAGGGTGTCTGACTTTAAAAAAAATTATTTCATGTGTATGAGTATTCTGCCTGTATGTGCATACATGTGCTACCTATGTGCCTGGTGCCGAAGAAAGTCACAAGAGGATGTCGGATCTCCTGGATCTGGAGTTCCTAATGGTTTGAGTCACCATATGGGTGCTGGGAACTGAAAGGCAGGGTCTTGGCAAGAGCAACAAGTGTTCTTAATCCTGAGTCATCACAACCCCTCTTCTCCACAACACTGGACTCTTTTTTCTTTTTCTTTCTTTCCTTTTTTTTTTCCTGAGACAGGGTTTCTCTGTGTGTCTCTGGCTGTCCCAGAACTCACTCTGTAGACCAGGGTGTCCTTGAACTCAGAGATCTGCCTGCCTCTGCCTCCCCAGTGCTGGGATTAAAGGCATGTGCCACCATGCACAGCATGTTTGTAAATCTTTAATTCATATTTTGTCCTCAAACTTTTCCAATTCCTTCATTCATTCCAGAAATTCTGCCACATTGGTCTATTTGTCATCCCCTCCTTCATTTTCACATATCCAAAGCCACCTGCTCCTTTCTTCCTATCTATTATCCAAATTCCTCTTCAGGTTTTGTTGCTGCTGCCTATGATAGGCTGTCTAAATGGTACAACTCATGCTGCCCAGCTGGCTTTGCCCTCTGCCAACAATGTACATTAAGCTGAACACTGAAAATCAACCTCAATGTATTCTTAAGAACTAGTCCACATTCAGAATCTTACCAAAGCTATGCTCAGGTTATATGATCTTCCAAAGTGTCTGAAAATTAAAAACCAAAACCAAATTATTGTTATATGAAAAAGTAAAAATTCACGAAGTCCTAAGGAAACCTCAGAACTATCTTTTTTCTTTTGTCTAAGGAAAACTACTCTGTTTGATAACACATTCTAGGGAATAAAGAGAGAGAAAGACAGATGATTAATCTAAACTACACTACAATTTATATACTGAATGCTCCAGCAGCAAAGGGGATAAATCAAAAGCCAGAGCTATAAGCAACATGTTTTCAGAGGCATCTAGACATTTTCAGAACTACACAGTTAGTTGTCCATTGGTATGCTGGTTACCATTGAGTGGCTATATGCAGACACCCAATAGAAACAATTCTGAGGGAAGATTTGTTTGGGCTCATGGATTCTGAGGATTTAGTCCATGGTTTCTTGGCCCACATACTTGGCAAGAACATTACAGGGAACACACAGAAGAGGAAGCCACTTGCCTAATGGCAGACAGAAACCAGAGACAGGAACATGCAGGAAGGAGACAGGAAAGACACAGACAAGGACATTGACCCAGTTCCTCCAGCTAGACCTCATCTTCTCTGTTCCACCCTCCCCATAACACTCCATTGGTGGGATGATCCACTCACCCATCTATCTGTGGAAACCCCTCCTCAGGTGCACCCAGAGGTGTGGCTTATAAACTATGTATACTTCAATCCAGTTGACAGTCCAAATTAACCACCATATTTGGTGTCCATCAAGATTAATGAAGCCATAACTGCCCCTCAGATATTAAAATCTACATGCTTAAGTCTCTTGTGTAAAACAGCACGATATTTGTCTAAAACACATGTACATGCTTCTGTATAATTCAAATCATCTCTAGATTATCATACCTCATGCAATGTAAAGAGATGAACGGTCAAGTTTAGGGAATAATGACAAGAAGTTCAGCTCAGTAGCAGCTGTGGAGCTCTACCTACAGCTCCGATTGATTGCTTGAACACAGATGTCGGATCCATGGATACAGCTTAGATTTACAAATGCCTTCAAGCAGGGCTTCCACATGCACCTTTGCAGATTTACGTATAAACTGTTAGTGTAGTAAAGGCCACTAAGTAACTGGCAGAGATAGAGGCCATGCCACATCACATTTAGGGCTGGGGGTGGGGGGGAGTTAACTATCAGATTGAGTCCAATTCCTCCTAAGAGCAAATAAAAACTGTATGGGGTGGGGAGTGGGAAGGGCTCAGGGAAGCTGGGGCTTGCAGAGGAAGCCCCCTCTTCTTTCCAGCTGCCTCACCCAGAAAATTTCACACAGAAACCCTTTTTTCTATTAAAATGCTGATGATTCTACTTGTAGAGACTTCTCATTATAAAAGCGCTCTCCACTGCTCCCTCTCTGAGCTTTAATAAATCCTGGATTAGCATGAAAACCACCCAAGCACTGACTCCCCACATTTCCCGACGAGCTGTCTGGAGTTGGCTTCTTCTTCTTGAGTAACTTCCCAAAGTTGGAAAAGTGCCCAGTGCCTGGAACTCAGGACTGCCCACCAAACTCAGAGCAGGGCAGAAATAACCCCACACCAGTCCTGCAAACCCAGACTGGCCTTTCTTCCTTGTTTCTTTTTTCTTGCTTTTTGCTCTCTCATTCATAGGTTTTTAATTTCTCCTTCATGACGTTTTTGTTTTCCTGGGTATGAACCTGGGACCTTGTGTACACCAGAAAAGTACTCTGCCATTGAGTGATACCCCCATCACCTATGCTGTTCTCATTTATGTATGTATGTATTTTACTTTGTATGCATTGGTGTTTTACCTGCGTGTATGTCTGAGGGTGGCGGATCCCCTGGAACTGGAGTTACAGAGAGTTGTGACCTGCCATGTGGTGCTAGGAATTGACCTGGGTCCTTTGGAAGAGCCATCACTCAAGACCCTTCTTCTTTTTAATTTTTTTTCTTTTTTGTTTTTTAGAGACAAGGTTTCTCTGTGTATCTCTGGCTGTCTTGGACTTGCTTTGTAGGACCAGTCTGGCCTCGAACTCACAGAGATCTGCCTGCCTTTTGCCTCCTGAGTGCTGTTTTGGCTCAAACTCCTCTCTAAGCTGACTGATTCAATCTGACTCCTCTCAGTTTCTCACTGAATTTCTCTGCTTGGCTTCACACTAATGTTAGCAATCAGTTCTACTCTTTTGGTTCCTTCTCATTCTCTGGCTCCTTCTGTCTTTACCTGTGTCTAGCTTGTTGTCTCTTCAACCTGTAAACCTCTCCTAGTAAAACTGCCTCTGAATTCCACAAACTGAACTGCCATGAACTCAACTCTGTGGCACTGCCTCTCAACTCACTGACTCAACTGACCTGAGTGAACAAAACTCAGAGATCTGCATGCCTGTCTCCTGAGCACTGGGATTAAAGGTGTGCACCACCACACCTGGTCCTAAACTTTTCTTTACCTGAAACCTGCTCTATACCAGGCTGGCTTTGAGCTCAGAGATCTGCTTGCCTCTGTGTCCTGGGATTAAAGGCGTGTCTGTATCACAGACAAATCACACCGACCTAGAAGATCTTTGGATGTGATCTCTTGCCAGAGCAGCCACGTTCTGAATTAAAATTCCTCTATACTTAACTCTACTTTTCTTAACTGTAGTTCCATATATAATAGTTTGTCATTTCAGTCAGGGTCAGTGGTGGTGTCTACGCTGACAATGCTGCCCGCCTGCTGTCACCACTGTGCATTTTCTGAGTGCTTCACGCTGTGACACTGGAATGCATATTCATTCAGCAGTAACTCCCATCTCCTCTCTCCTCAGCTCCTGACAACCACACTTCTACTCTCTTTGAACTCGCTGCTTCTTAATAATTCATAGGCGTGGAACAATGTCATGCTAGTCCTCTTGTGCCTGGTGTAGCTCACCATGCTTAATGCTTTCAAGCTTCATCAGTATGGTCCATATGTTAGAATTTTATTCTGTTTTAAACATTCCAGAGTATGGATATTCACCCTGTTTGCCCATTCAGTGCACATGGATTTCTGTTTTCTGGGTAGTGAAGTTTGCATTTTGCTACTGGGGAATGGTAAGGAATCCGAGGAATGTGCCTATTATAGAGAGAAAGAATGGCATGTTTTTCCTGCCAAGCAGTTGAGAGCACATTTCTTTTTTCCTGTTTTTTTTGTTTTGTTTTTGTTTTTTCAGACAAGGTTTCTCTAGCTATCCTGGAATTAGCTCTGTAGGTCAGGCTGGCCTCGAACTCACAGAGACCCATCTGCCTCTGCCTCCCCAGTGCTGGGATTAAAGACACTTGGCTGACAGTACATCTTTAATAGAGATTTTTTTCAACAGCCTTTATTCTTGAAAAAAATTAAAAATCTCCTTGTGTGTCTGTGTATGTGTTCATCGTGTAGGTACAATGCCTGCCAAGGCTGGAAGAGGGCATCAGATCCCATGGAACTGGAGTTATAAGTGATTGCGAGCCACTCAATAGGAACTCTTCAAAAGCACCAATTACTCTTAATCACTGAGCCATCTCTCCAGCCTCAACAGTACACTTTTATAAATTGGTATTTATTTATTTATCTATCTATCTATCTATCTATCTATTTATTTATTTATTTATTTTTTTTGGTTTTTCGAGACAAGGTTTCTCTGTGTAGCCCTGGCTGTCCTGGACTCACTTTGTAGACCAGGCTGGCCTCGAACTCACAAAGATCCACCTGCCTCTGCCTCCCAAGTGCTGGGATTAAAGGCGTGCGCCACCACCGCCCAGCTAAATTGGTATTTATTATGTAATGTAAAATGCATGTTTTGGTCATTTGTCAAAACTATTTCTAGATGGGTGTGGTAGCACACGCCTTTAAGGCAGAGGCAGGTGGATCTCTGCGAGTTCAAGGCCAACCTGGTCTACAGAGTGAGTCCATCACAGCCAGAGCTACACAGAGAGATCTGTCTCAAACAAACAACCAAAACCAAAACCAAAAACAAAAAACAAACTAAGTCTAATCTCAATTTTTCTAATTCTTTGTTTAAAAATATGATTTTTAATAATATAAAAAGTATTATCTCTCAATTGAGATTTAAAAAGAAATTATTTTTATATTTTGGAACTAAACAAATCTTTAAGTGTATATATTTTGAGATCTCAAAGGACAATTCACTTTGAATTTCGGCATGCCTTTTGTGAGTAGCTTTTAGACTTAAATCATTCCAAATCCCATGTGCCTTTCTGTGCATTCTAAGTATTGAGATCAAAGGCATGTGCTTCCCAACTGATGGGATTAAAGATGTTCACCACCACCCCATATCTAAGTTTTTCTCTATTTAGAACTTGTTTTGTTTCAGGCTGGCCTTGAACTCAGAGATCTGCAGGTTTCTGTCTCTACTGTGTTGTGATTAAGGGTGTATCCCTCTCAAATGATGGAATTAAGGGTGTGCACCATTACCACCCTGTTCCTTGTAACTCTAGAATTTACAAGACAACTAACTCTACAGTGATCCTCCTGTCTCTGCTGGAGTTAAAGGCATGGGCTAACACCACCCTTCTCATATATTTTACCTTAGCTCCAAATTTTTTCAACTCTTGGAGGTTTAAAAAACCAGGTTGAACTGTAGTGACTTTTAATTTATTTACATTTTAAACCTCTTACCTGCTTTTTAATGCCAAACCACAAAAATATCCTTTATATAGAATTTGCTCTAGGAAAAATATTACCTGCCCCCTCCCAAAAAAGTGTAGTGTTCCAGAGTTAGGATTAGGGCAGGGTTCTGTTCTTATCTTTCCAGGAGATTAAAAGCATCCATCTAAGGAATCCAGGGACAACTGGACAACTGAAACCTCAGAAGAAAACAGATCAGACACCAAAGAAGACAAATAGCCCAGATGATTCAGCCTTGCAGACTTCCTCAATAGCTGTTTCCTCAAAAGTCTACAACCACAACAACTCAAAATGGCTAAGATTAGGCTGGGCGTAATGGCTCACGCCTTTAATCCCAGCACTCGGGAGGCAAAGGCAGGCAGATCTCTGTGAGTTCGAGGCTAGCCTGGTCTACAAAGCAAGTCCAGGATAGCCAGGGCTGTTACACAGAGAAACCCTGTCTCTAAAAACCAAAAAAAAAACATCGCTAAGATTGTTCAACCCACAGACTGTTCCAGCTAGAACTTCAGTAAAGGCCTGAAGTTCAGCCGCTAACTACAAACTTCTTAGGACATTTAAATAGTTGAGCACAAAAGGACTGAACATCAAATGATTCTATTAACATGTTTAACCTGGGGCTGGAGAGGTGGCTCAGAGGTTAAGAGCACTGGCTATTCTTCCCAAGATCCTGAGTTCAATTCCCAGCAACCACATGGTGGCTCACAGCCATCTACATTGAGATCTGCCGGGCATATATGTAGAGCAAATACTGTATACATAATAAATAAATAAATAAATGTTAAAAAAAAAAAACCATGTTTAACCATTTTTCCATTCTTATTTGGGCCCCAAACAGGTTTACTACAGGATCTATGAGTGTCACCCCCTAAATACATAAAAATGTAATCACAATTAAAAACAGAAAAGGATGAATTGTAGATGGGGAGATAAGCAGAAACAAACCCCCCAGAAACCTTGAGCTACTAAAGCACCAATCCCTATGCAAAAACTAATTATGTGCTTGGATTCCAGGAGAACATGTATGGTTGTAACAATGCTCTACTCTGTTTCCTTCTCTCTCTTTAAAAAAAAAAAAGATTTATTTATTTATTGTGTATACAGTATTATGACTGCATGTACGCCTGAACTCCAGAAGAGGCCACCAAATGCAGGAAGGCATTTTAAGAGAGCGACATCCCATCTCCAGAAGGTGGGGTGGGTAATTTTTTCCCCCTTTGGTCATTTGATGGGTTATAGATACTTGTTATTTAGGGGGAGAGATTACAAGCTGTTAAATGGTCTTGTTAAATAGGTTTTGGAGGTTAAACCCAGGGATATAGACATAGGAATGATAAAGAAAAAAGAACAGATTATTGAATATGCTCTTATATCTTTGTATATTGATACAAAATTAAGATTATGTTTGGCTAAATCAGTATTGATCTTTGTATATTGATACAAAATTAAGATTATATTTCACTACATCGGTATTGATCTTTATATAGTGATATAAAATTAAGATTATATTTGGCCACATTGGTATTGATCTTTGTATATTGATACAAAATTAAGGTTAACTCTTTTTAAGGTATTGTACCTAGGTAACACTTAAAAATGAAATGTGAAGTTTTGGCCTTTTGTTAGCAAATGTCATAAACTGTTTAGGATAATTAAGAAATGCAAACTAATAGTCATTCAAGCATATCATTTTGTTAGGTACTAGGGCAGTCTATCACAGTTATTTTCTAAGTTAATCAGAAATCAAGTTGCTAAGAGACAAGCAACATTTGCCTATCCAAATATAAGGAGATATATAGGTGGTCTTCAAAAACCCCAAGAGATCTGCAGAATATGGCATTCAAAGATGTTTTCTTAACTTAATTTTTTTGATATTGAGACATGTCAGCTCCTTACAGCACCCCCTTTTCTACTCCAAGAAGATGATCATCGAAGAATCTCCAATTGGAGATGGTTGAATTAGTGGCAAGCCTATCTCTTGGCAAGAAAAACCCCTTGCTTCAACTGTAGACAGAATGCTGTCCAAATAGGACAAAACTTGGAAGCAGGTAAGTTGACAGCCTAGCTCTGCCAAGACAGGGTAGGTAAGTCCTTTATAATTCCTGCTCTACAATCAATGTCTGTCAGAGAACCAGGGCCAAATGGCTGAAGATTGATGCTGTAATGTATGGAGAGAAAATGGGAACTGTCCAGGCAGCCACTGGTATGTCATTTCTTAGTTTTGGAAGCTGCTGGCCCTGCACTTCCTATATAATCAGATATATTTATCCCTCTCAGGTCTCTGATGTGGTTGAAGACTAGATAGCTAGAGTCTCATAGTTAAATTTTGAGTTGTTTAGGAATCAAGAGGGTGTTCTGGATCTAAGAAGATGTTTTTAAAATTGTGATGCAAGTTAGGATGGAAGCTGAGTTGCATATAGAACTTTAAACTCATGGAAATGATTGGATAGTAGAATGTTAAAGTCAGGTGCCAAATACGTATGGACTGGACATTGGGGATGTATGCTAAGCCTTATAATTCTCATAACTGTGGCCTAATTTAAAAAATATGATTTTTAGACTTTGGATAGTAAAAGCTAGTACCAGATTCTTAGTCTCTTTTAAAAACTTTAAAAACATTTATTTATCTATTTATGTGTGTACTGCACACATGTACCACCATTCACAGGTTGAGGTCAGAGGACAGCATGCAGGAGGTGGTTCTTCCTTCCACCATGTGGGTCCTGGGGATTGAACTCAGGTCCTTGGGCTTGGTAGTAAGCACCTTTGCTTGCTGTACCATCTCACCAGCCCAATTCCTAGTCTATCTTTCTTTGCTCTCAGACAAGTCCCTTAATGTTATCATCATATGGAACCTCTGAGAACCTCCTCCCCACCCAGTTCCAATCCAATCCCATCTTGACTTAATGAGACTGGTTGACATCAAGTTCAATTCCTACCTCTTCCCTGGCCATTGTGGACACTCCCCATCTGACACTGTTGGACACTATCAGTTCCTCGAAGGTAGAGACCTTCACTCACTGGGTCAGTCACTACTGACCTTGGGGTCATGTGTTGCCTTATTCAAAGGACTTGAAATATGTCCTAGTTAGTATTAACAGTTAACTTGGCTATGGTGGTTTGAATAAAAATGGCCGATAGGGAGAGGCAATAAGGTGTGACCTTGTTGGAGTAGGTGTAGCATTGTTGGAGGAAGTGTGTCACTGTGGGGGTGGGCTTTTAGGTCTCAGATGCTCAAGCTAGGCCCAATGTGGCTCACTTGCTCTCCCTGCTGTCTATGGATCCAGATGTACAACTCTCAGCTCCGTCTCCAGCACCATGTCTGCCTGCATCTCCCATGCTTCCTGTCATGATGATAATGGACTAAACCTCTGAAACTGTAAGCCAGCCCCAGTTAAATGTTTTCCTTTATAAGAGCTGCTGTGGCTGAGCCCTTTAATCCCAGCACTTGGAAGGCAGAGGCAGATGGATCTCTATGAGTTCAAGGACAGCCTGATCTACAAGTGAGTCCAGGACAGCCAGGGCAGTTACTCAGAGAAACCCTGTCTCAGAAAAAAAAAAAAAAAAGAGAAAAGAGTTGGTGTCTCTTCACAGCAATAGAAACCCTATGATATTGACAGTCTAGAACCACCTAAAACCACAAAAATCATCTCAAGTAATTGTCTTTATCAGGTTGGTCTGTGACCATCTTGCTTGTCTCAATTGATGTAAGAGGGCCCAGTCCACTGTGAGCAGTGCCATTTCCTAGGCAGAGGCCCTGCCTGTGTGAAGAAGTCGGCAAACCAGAGAGAAGCCAGCAGGCAGAGGCCTATGGTTTCTCTTCAAGTTCCTGTCACAATCAGTCATAGGTGTGACCTGGAAGTGTGAGCCAGATGAACCCTTTTTCGTCAGGCTGCTTTATCACAGTGACAAAAGGAAACTAGAAGAATGTACTGGCAAGAGTCATTAGAAAGGACCAAAAAATAAAAATAAAAATAAAAAAGTCTAGGAAGCATTGCTCAGGCACTGCTGTCAAGCATGACTGCCTGAGTTTGAGACTCAGGACGGACACGGTAGGAGACAACTGGCTCCCACAAGTCATCCTCCGATCTCCACACACATGCTCAGGATCTATGAGTGTCACCCCCTAAATACATAAAAATGTAATCACAATTAAAAACAGAAAAGGATGAATTGTAGATGGGGAGATAAGCAGAAACAACCCCCCCAGAAACCTTGAGCTACTAAAGCACCAATCCCTATGCAAAAACTAATTACGTGCTTGGATTCCAGGAGAACCTGTATGGTTGTAACAATGCTCTACTCTGTTTCCTTCTCTCTCTTTAAAAAAAAAAAAAAAGATTTATTTATTTATTTATTTATTGTGTATACAGTATTATGACTGCATGTACGCCTGAACTCCAGAAGAGGCCACCAGATCTCATTGTAGAAGGTTGTAAGCCACCATGTGTTTGCTGAGAATTTAACTCAGGACCTTTAGAAGAACAGCTAGTGTTCTTAAGCTCTGAGCCATCTCTCCAGCCCCTGTTTTCTTCTCTTAAGCTAACTCATGATGGCTTCTGTTGCTTTTAATTTTAGACATACAATTACTATACTCTGAAATGTGAGTCCCAGTCAACTGGGATGCCTACACATCTGCCACAGAAGAACTAATGTCAATCATGCTACCTTACTGTCATTATCAGCGTCTTCCCTTTCCCTCTTTGTATTAAAAAAATACTATTTCTTGTTTAAGCTTACCATTCCAATTGTTCTTTTACATGGAGGAAAGCAATGATGGCTGGGTTTGGAAATGCAAAGAGCATGGGGATTTTGAAATGCAAATATTTTCAAGAGTAACATGCTTAAAAATAATTGCGTACTGTCTGTGTTCCAGGAAAGGTGCCAAGAATTCATTCAGCCCTTCTTCCTCACCAGCCCTGAGGCAGGAGGAGGGCAAGGATGCCTCTTCCCAGGGAGCTTACAGTTCAGGGCAAGAGGAGAGGCCACCAGGTAGAACCCTGTTCTGGGTACAAGATGAGGAGGAGGGTGGAAGAGGGCCACAAAGGAGGGGATTTCTGATCCACATCAGAAAGACTTCCAGAAAGAAATGATGGTCAAACTAAGATCTGTGAAGATCACACAGTTGGAAGGCAAAGAAGAGCTTCAGGAGAAGAGCTCAGCATGCTCAGAGCCCGAGAGGTGCTAAGAGATGGCCCCAGGGGCCAGACCAGACAGTGCTTCAGCAATTCTCCAACTGCTGGGCAGCACCTGACCCTGGGAACTGTGGCAGGTTTTAGACTACACCTATGCACATTTATACTCTAGAAGGGCCCTATCCAGCCCCTCGGCCTGGGAAAGATGTGGTGATGTCCAGGTTGGAGGCTGGGAGGCTGGTTCACAGATTATGGTAGGAATCTGGGTAGAAGGGTACAACACCCTGAAGTTTGCTTTAAGAAAGAAAGGGTAGGCCAGGCATGGTGGCGCACGCCTTTAATCCCAGAACTTGGGAGGCAGAGGCAGGTGGATCTCTGTGAGTTCAAGATCAGCCTGGTCTACAAAGTGAGTTCAGCACAGCCAAGGATACACAGAGAAACCCTGTCTCGAAAAACCAAAAAAAAAAAAGAAAGAAAGAAAGAAAGAAAGAAAGGGTATATGTTTAGAGAAGGCTCTGTGGTTAAGAGCACTTGGCTCTTGTAGAGGACCTGGGTTCAGCTCCCAGGACCTAAATGGTGGTTCACAACCATTCTTAACTCCATTTCTAGGATCCCACCCTCTTCTGATCTGTGTGGGTACCAGGCATGCATATAATGTACATACATGAAGGCTGGCAGGGCACTCATACACATAAAATAATAATTAAAAGATAAAGAAGGATTTGGAGGGCAAGAGGAAATTACTTGATGTATACATCAATTATATGATACATGAATAATGTAAACTATTTCATTTTCTCCTGATTTCTGTCCATTCACAGATGACTCTTGTGGAGCTGAATGGCTTGCTCATGCTTACAGCTACTAGTGACCCTTAGGGGTTTGGGATGTTGGAATAGTATGTTATTGCCTGCTTGCAGTCTCTTAGCAGAACTAGATTCCATGTAGAGAGCTAGGGTGTAGTGCAAATGAATTTAACTGTGGGAGAAAACATCTAGGTTGATGTTATAAGTGGCTTTCCACGATAGCAGGATTGGTGGAGTGGCCTTTGAGAGTCCTGGAGGAATGGAAGGCAGGGTGTGAGGACACAGGGATAGCAGGCAGCAGTGGGTATCAGGTCAGAGTGTCTCGAGAGAGAGTAGAGGGACACCAAGGCCAAATACTGACTGAATGACTACTGGACAACATTTGAGCACACTTGAATGAGGCTACAGTAGTGTTGGATAGGTGTGGAGGGAGACTCAGGTGAGAGGAGAGCCAAGCACAGGACACACAGTGTAACACTCAGCCCGCCTCCTCCATAAATTGCGACTGGGGCAGCTGGCTCAGGCTCTCCATAGAGTGAGCTGTGCAGTTTCATGTGACTTAACAGGGAGGTGATCTGAGAAATGTGTGGTTAGGCAATTCCATCCTTGTGCAAACACAGAGTGTTCTTACTCTAAGTTGGCAGCCAAGTCGGAAGGTGATACAATCGTAAGGGACCACCACTGCATATGCAGTGTGTGGCCACGCATTAAACTAATGCATCATTGCTACTTGTCATTTTAGCCTTCCCTGCAGGAGGAGGAGTGTCTCAGGAGGTTGAAAATCTTCCACAACAGACTGCAGGTAGGTGGGGTGGCTAACTGGTACTCTGTCCCTGTGCTTTGTCATTCCCTCAAAACTAAGAGGGAAGATAAAAGACATAAACAAGTAGGATTAGTTTTCAAAACTGCATGCAAGGAGGTTTGGCCATAGTTTTATGGCTAACGATAAATTTCATCTTATCCATTTCTCTGCCTGGCTTCACATCTAAATTCCAAAAAGGTCCTCTTGGATCACTCCCAGGGCACCTTGGACCAGGGACTAGGAAAAGTGTTTTAAAGGGACAAATAATAGGGTAAGGGACAATATTTAGTTCCCATTAGTGAGTATCAGTTTCCAAGAAGAAAAAGATTTGGCTCAGTAATTAGTATGCACCGATTTTTTGGTATCACCATTCAAGTCCAAACATAGGACAGGAAGTTAGAAAGAGCAACTCAGTGGATGCAAATTCCAGAAGGTACTTACCGTGGAAATTTATGTGTATAGGAGAGTAATTCCCAGAGCAGTACTTTGAATGTTGCCTGGCCTCTCCACTTGCCCACCTGAGGACAGGTAAGCTGCTCAGAGGTAGAGCTTTCTTATTTTCTTTTTCCCTCTAAAGATGACCATCATCGACTTTTTCCTTTTCATAGACATTACTGTTTATTTTGGTTTTCTCCTTGTCTCTTCAATTAGAGTTAGAAGTTCTGTCTGTGGAGTCAGGTGTGAGTATGTGTCTGTAAGTCCAGAGCTGAGGCAGAAGGACTGTGTGAGGCAAGTCTGGGACATAGAGAAAAACCTTGACTCAGAACGAGGAACAATGAATGAGTGAGTGCTACTCAATTAGAAGGGGAAGTCTTTACAGTTGGCTTCCATTTGCTAGTTCTGAAGTTAGGTCATCACTTCTCTGTGGTGCTGACAGGATGGCCTGTAATCTGTAATCAAACCAAACTGTCTTGGCTTTAGAGACTTCTACTTAATGCAATAGTAATACATAGTTTTTCCCAGACAAGTAGATATCCCCCTGGTCATCTTCATCATCACCACTGCAATCAATACCAATAAAAGAAAGAAAGCAGCCATGTTAAGGTACAATCTGAGGCCACTGCGCTATATCCATTGAGTTTCCTGTTGACTAGCCTACATTTTCTTCACATACACTTATTCCTCCCCTACCTCACACATAAGAAACTGAAAAATGAGAAGTGGACAGGCGGCAAATGTTCTGAAGGAGAAAGTCACAAAGTTTCTAGGCTGCACTGTTCTCCATGTTGCTTAGAGTTGTATTTAGCTCACTTTCGAAGTAGCTCTGCAGCTCAGGGAGACAAGGCACCTGCTGAGTCAGCAGCGCCTCGCTTTGGCACACCGGTGCCTTTAAATTTCAGTGGGCAAGTATTTACCAAGTAGACTAAGAAAACAGTTTAAGCCAGGTGTGGTGGCACACACCTTTAATCCTAGCACTCAGGAGGCAGAGGCAGGGGGATCTCTGTGAGTTTGAGGCCAGCCTGGTCTACAGTACAGCCAGGGATACACAGAGAAACTCTGTCTTGAAAAACCAAAAAAAAAAAAAAGAAAAGAAAAAAAAAAAAAGAAAGAAAACAGTTTGACTGAGCTGGGAAGATTTGATCAATGGGTACAATGCTTGCTATGTAGGCACAAAAACTGAGTTCAGACCCCCAGCACCTATGTAAATGTTGGGCATGGCAAGGGCATGCCTATAACCTTAGTGATGGGGCAGGAGTAGAGATATCCAGATCCCAGGGACTAGTTGGCCAGCCAACATAGTTGAAACTGGGAGTTCAGGTTCAATGAGTGATCTTGTGTTAAAAAACAAAAACAAAAATACAAAACAAAAAACAAGAGCAATAGAGGAAGATACCCAGACACCCAGCATCAACCTTGGCCTCCATTATGGACATGCATAGGTGACCATACCTGTACATATGTATGTGTCTATGTACACACACAAAACTCACTGTACCATTTCCTGTGATGATTTTAATTATTCAACATCTGTGTATCTTGGTTTCCTATCTGTAAAGTGGGGATAAAGGTTGTATATATCTCGAAGGGCTATTTTTAGGGTTGTTTTAGTAATTAAAGGTTAATATGTATAACATCAATCATATGGTAAGCCACTGTATTTTTTGTTTGTTTGTTTTTTGAGACAGGGTTTCTCTGTATAGCCCTGGCTGTCCTGGACTCACTCTGTAGATCAGGCTGTCCTCGAACTCACAGAGATCCACCTGCCTCTGCCTCTCCAGTGCTGGGATTAAAGGCGTGCGCCACCATGACCAGCTAAATATTTTTTTAGTTTAGTCAAATTGTGATGAATTCTCTGGCACGCTAACTATATATTTTCTATGACACTCATATTTTGTGATGTGTGTTACTTAGACCTATGTTTGTCTCCAACAAATAGAGTGAGGGTGGATGTGTGACCTTTGGTGGATGGCTAAACTCTTAGTTGTTTTCCAGGCTGTGACAAAGGACAGAGATTTCCCGAGGATATACTATAACCTCCATCAACTGATCCTAGGTGAGTTACAGAAAGCCTAATTCCCTCCCAAACCACAGGCTTATGATCACCGGTTGATGAGTGACGTCCTTCCCCTTTGGTGAAGGCTGCCCCAGAAGTTGCAATGCCTTGGGTAAACCTGTGTGCAGTAATACTTGCTTCCCTTCCTCACGTAGATCTGGGAGGAGCAGAGGGAAATGAGAACCAGCCTGTGGGAGACAGTCAGCTTGTGAAATTGTTAATGACTGACAGCTAGAGGTAAAGCCAGTGACAATGCAGACTGAGTTGGAAGGGATTGCTTTATCACTAAGAGAGTACTCATGCAAAAGCAAATCCAGCTTTGAAAAATTTCAATGCATGAAAAATGAGGAAGCATGTAGACTACAGACCTGAATGATTGAGATTATTTTTATTTTGCAGTAAAAATATAGAGTTGGTAAGGTCTAACTTAGGAATAAAACAAACAAAACAAAACTCAACAAGAGATGGGGTTCCTCCATCTGGGAGTAAGACCAGGATATCACTGGAAATCAAATAAAATCAATACTAATGAACTTTCCTTCCAGCCAATGAAAAAGGAATCTAGAAAAGGAAACTCTAAATCTCTTGTTTACCCAGCTGTACAAAGTGAATTATTCATGATTCAATGTGAATAATAAACCTATGCAAATATTTGTTGTATTCTCAATTTTGAGGGAGCAGCAGGAAATGAAGTCACTATAAAATGATTTGGCTAAGTCTTGCTCTTTGAAATACATTGAGAAAATGTATGCTGATGGTTATTTATACATGTCCCTCCTCTCAAAGAAAAAATTATAACAATTTAAAGCTTCTGTTAGTATCATGACCTTTATATGATTTCCTTAGAAACTAATTATGAAAGGTTTTTGTGTTTCTTAACTGTAGAGGGTTAAGCTCACAACACAAGTTCTGTAAGGGGAAACCTTAACGGACAAGTTTCCAAGTACTTACTGCTTACTGTAAATTCTTACCTGTAAATTTCAGTTGCAGGTTTTTGATAAAGGGAATATTATAATAATAGTGATACTCGGCAACTTTCAGCTGTTCATCTTTTCACTACAGAATTAGCTGAACAGTTTCCGTTAGAATTGCTAGACCAACAATTTAGAGCAGTGGTTCTCAACCTTCCTAATGTTGCAACTCCTTAATACAGTTCCTCATGTTGTGGTGACCCCCAACCATGAAATTATTTTCATTGCTGCTTCATAACTGAAAATTTCCTATTGTTATGAACTGTAAATATCTGATATGCAACCCCTGGGAAAGGGTACCCACAGGTTGAGAACCACTATTTAGAGCTCAAATAGTGTTTGCATTTATGTAGTCTGTCAGCTCAAGCAACTACTGGATATTGAAAGGTGTGTTATCATTTTTCCACTTCAGTAACTTTTCACACTGTGCCATCATCATAAGCTGTCCCACCACTCTACCCTTATTTCTTTTTAAATTTTTTATTTTATATTTGAGACAGAGCTTCATTGTATATACCAGGCTGGCCTTGAACTCATGATGCCTCTATGTCAGCTTCTGGAGTGCTGGGGTTACAGATGTGAGCTGAAAAGTGGCAGTTTACCACAACCTCTTAGAGAGTGATAAACTGAAGTATGTGGTGACTACTTTATATGTTTATGAATGAATTTCATGAATAAGAACAGCTGCACCTTTGGTCTCATCTGGAAGCTGAGTTGATTCTGCCTGCAGGCTAGGTTCAGAGGAAGCTCACTTTTGCTCAGCGGCGGTTCCACGGTCTCTGGAAGAGGAGCAGAGAACTGCTCTTAGCTTCCCTGCTCTGTCTAAAGTCACTGGTGGATACCCAGGGTGTATCCAGAAGCTCTCCAGATCTCTTCTAGGCCATCCTAGAGCCCAGGCAGAGAGATCCAAACAACTGGGCCAGATCTAGAGTAGACAGACTCTCTCTCCGGTGGGACTCATGCTTCTACCACCTGATTGGTAAAAAAATTATGCATGGAAATGAGGTTTAGCCGGGCAGTGGTGGCGCACGCCTTTAATCCCAGCACTTGGGAGGCAGAGGCAGGCGGATCTTTGGGAGTTCGAGGCCAGCCTGGTCTACAAAGTGAGTCCAGGACAGCCAGAGATATTCAGAGAAACCCTGTCTCGAAAAAAAAAAAAGAAAAAAAAAAAAGGAAATGAGGTTCACCTCATATTTTGGAGCTAAGAAATAGGAATAGACATTCGACTTCATTGACTAGGAATAAAAGGAGAACCAAGAGTAAGACTGAAATCCGGAGGCTGGAGAGACGCTTCAGTAGGTTAGAGTGCCTGCTGGGCAGACACAAGAACCAGGTCTTGAGTCTCTAGAACCAAGGAAAAGGTCAGGTATGACCACAAGCCAAGTCTGAACTTCAGGTTCAGTGAGAGACTGTCTCAAGGGAATAAAGTGTAGATGGACAGGGGAGACACTTGGAACCTTCTGGCCTCTGCATGTTTGTACACCCCACCACAGACACACACACACACACACACACACACACACACACACACACGCAAGACTCAAATCTGTACTTTCAACCAAGGTTTATTAACTTTTCCATGCTACTCTGAGGCAGACCGTCCTCACAATCTACCTAGAAACCAAGGAAGTGCATGCTTGCACAGTGTCACCCACACAAGGCCTCGCACTAAGTGCTCCGGTATCTGTTCCTTTTGCTACTGTAGTTTCTGAAGCTCTGCACTGTGGAAAAAGACCACTCAGAGGGACATGAGAAGAAATGTCACTCATCAGACATTAAGCATTAATGTGTTGAAAATGATCTACAGTCCCAGAAAAGGGAATTAATTCTCTCAAAATTGAAATGCTACCAAATGCATTCTAACATTTTCTTTTATTCTATACTGACTGGAAGTAACTTTTCTCGTTTAAAGATGGCATTTATATTGCATTTCAAAGTTAACTGGCAATACAAGTGGCAAACTTTGTTCTCAAAAGGTGGTACAAAGACTTGAAATGCTTGGAAACATCAGACCTATATTTAATAAAACTTATCTGCGAGTGGAAATTGGTCCCACTATTCACATTTAATCATACTCTTTCTTTGAAAGATCTTTTTTTTTTTTTTTTTTTTTTTTTGGTTTTTCGAGACAAGGTTTCTCTGTGTAGCCCTGGCTGTCCTGGACTCACTTTATAGACCAGGCTGGCCTCGAACTCACAAAGATCCACCTGCCTCTGCCTCCCAAGTGCTGGGATTAAAGGCGTGCGCCACCACCGCCCGGCTTGAAAGATCTATTTTTACAAGAAAAAAAATTTGAGACAGGGTGGCACTATGTGCCCCTGGATGACCTGCAATGCCCTCTGTAGATGAGGCTATTCTCAAACTGCAGCAATCCTTCTGCCTCTATCTCCCAATGCTTGTATTACAGTCATGACCCACCATGCCTTTCTCTCACAGGACAGATTATAACAAATCAGTATTTCCTAGATAGGAACTTGTCTCTGCTATAACTTAGTTTAGTAGATTCCTGCTGATACTGTTATAGCTGAGGAGACATTTCAATATGATGGGTAGTTTCTTAACATGTACTGCAATTAATTCCTTTAATAGGCTACTCTTTAAGGAAGGCCCACTGGACATCACTAGGAAGTAATAACATCACACTCCAAGGGGAAGGCTCTTTGGGAGACTACAGTGAAACTGGTACATTTTTGTTGAGGGATGTGACCAGGGGACTTAACCACATTCCTTGTGGTTTCAGAATAACATGCTACCCATAGATAGGCAGAGATTCTTAGTAATGACATGACCACATCAGTTCCTTAACATAAAGAGGTGGTTCTAGATGTTATAATTTCTTAGAAGCAGCATGGCTGGTGTGCAATGCCAAAGGCAAATGAAGTGAAATTCCATCCACTGACGACACCTATATAGAAAGGCAGCTGGCTGCCTGAGGCGCACTTGAAGGTTGTAAACAAGTTCTTGGGATATTAACCTAAGGAGCCCCCTACCTCAGATCTATCTTGCCAAACTGCACTGAGGTCTTTATGCTGGAGCTGAATGCCTTTTTGATTCAAAGTGGCTCTGGTTTCACAGTTAGGACTCTAGTATTTACTACCAATGCCATGCTGGCCACATGATTTTTCTGTCTTAGCTATCTCAATTGGTTTCTATGAGAACTGAATGAATAAGCATGTGGACCAGTGCTGTGATTAGCCCTGTTCACAACTCCTCCCACTATGAGTAGGTCCTGTACTCTGACAAAGCAAATGGATGAGTATGTGAGCCCAGTGAAAGTAGACTAGCTTGCTAAGGGACATAAAGGCATTTTGAATGTGGTAGAAATGTTTTGTATCCTTATCGTTATCTTAGCATAAGTTAAAAAAAAATCCTCAAACAATTCTTTCCCCGATTACTCCTCAGCACTCTACATGTGTATCAACATTATTAATCTGTTTTTTTTGTCTCTGAGTGATTTCTATTCTAATTCCTTCTTGCATGTTCCCACTCACCCACACACTACAGCCACTTCAATAATCATGCGTAGATCAGTGCATGATGCTATTTGTTTAAAAAGAAATGAGTGTGCGTAAGCAAGCATGTTTGCTTTTCTATGCCTAAAATAGCTCTGAAAAGCTATATGAGAAAGTGGTTATGCTAGTTACCTTTGGGGAAGGGAACTAGATGGTTAGAGGTCAGGACAGCAATGTCTTTATATATATATATATCTTTTTGTTCTTTTTGAATTTTAAGTCATGTGGCTGTATTACCTAATTACAAACACATAAATAAAATGCAGGAAATAGTAAGAGCTCTGCCAAGTTCAACCACTTATTAAACAGATATTTACTCTGTATCTTCTACTTACCAGATATTAGCAGGGTGACTCTGTTTCATCAATGATGTGACAGAAGCCCTACTGCTTGTTGCATTAAAACTTGCTCTTAGATATTCAAAGAGTTGGCTAATCACAGCCAAGGTTATCATTTGATTAGGAAAAAAAACTAAGTCTGGGTTAATTATGCTACAAAGGATATCCCTTAATCCTTTATTAATCCTAATAAAGTTGAAAAATGCTTAGAAGAAGCCAGATTGTGAGAGAACACACTGTAGCTAACACTCACTGGGCAGTGATGTGGTGCTCTGCACGCCAGCCAGTCTTCTGCTTTGCCATAGTATGGCGACCCCCTTAGCTCCCATAACAACTGTGAGAAGATGCTACCCATGTCCTCATGTAACAGAGAGGGGAAAGAGAAATACAAGAGAGCAGATAGATAACATGCAACAATAATTTGGGCTACTAAAGGATGTTCACTTAGTCTCTGAACTCTAGAACTTTGGTTTTAAACTTCATTGTTTTGGGGGAAAGGGTTATGAAGGATTCCTTTGTTCCCAAGCATCTCTGATGAAATCCTACCATTAATGCAAAGTGTCACAGAACTTTGCAGCTGGAAGAGATTTCAGTAGTGCGTTGCTTCTACTCTCATGCAAAGGAACAACTTCCTATAAATGGATTGAGCATTTCTAATGATGAAGAGCATGTTCCTGCTAGAAAGTCAGAGGCTGGCAACTCTAACTGCTAATAAACCAGGAAAATGCGCATGCCCTCTGTGTGTCACTCTGATGAAGTATGGAGTAGAAGCCCTTACTCTGAAGGCTAGGCCTGCCACTCTTCCGCTTCCTCCACTTGCTTGTCTGCTCATTGGAACATAGTTCTCTGCGTTTCCTAACAGTTCTTTAAATGTTTGATGATGGAATAAAGCTCTCTTCAAACTTTCCTCTTCTTTATGTATTCAATCAGTTGGCATACCATTGTCCCTAGGTAACATTCATTTTTCTTAGAACCAACCTTATATTTAAGATGCAAATGTGGGAGCGTAGCTCAGTAAGTATAATCTGATGTTTCTCATCCATGAACTGTCCTGAAGGAAAGGGAGTTTCCATTCCAAGGAGAGGAGCAGGGAGATGCTGAGAACAGAGGCAAACAGGAGCAGGCAGGGTAAAGAGTCAGCTCCAGGCTTGGAAAAGATGATATACTAGGGGGGAAAAGTAGAGATCTGCAGCTCTTGAAGACTAGAAAAGACATGGTAAGAGTTTAAAGTAGCAATTTGAGGCTTTGGGAAGATGGTTTCATGACAAAGTTCTTTCTATACCGCATGAGGACTTAAGTTTGGATTTCCAGCAGCCATGTAAAAAGCCAAGTGTGGTGGTCCTCTTCTGTAGTCCCAGAATGGGGGAGGTGGGCCAGATAGATCCCTGGAGCATGTGGGAAAACCAGCTTAACTGAATTTGCAAGCTCCAGGTATGTGAGAGACCCTGTCTTAAAAAAAGAAAAAAGATGGAGAAGAGACTGAGGAAGACCTCTGGCATGCCTAAGCTTGTACACACACACACACACACACACACACACACACACACACACACACACTCATATACACACACAAACATAAACATACACACACACACACACTCATATACACACACACAATATGATGAGCATTTCTGGAGCCTTGGCTATATGTTGACTGGGCAGTTTGCTTGATTTCCTTGCTTTATCATCATAAGAGATATGAACCAGGTTTCACTATTATCCACACTTCATTAAATAATTGTTTAGAAAATAGTAGTGGGGGGCTGGAGAGATGGCTCAGGGGTGAAGAGCACTGGCTGTTCTTCCAAAGGACCCAGGTTCAAATCCCAGAACCCACATGGCAGTTCACAACTGTCTGTAATGGCCCAGCGTGGTGGCACACACCTTTAATCCCAGCACTCGGGAGGCAGAGGCAGGTGGATCTCTGTGAGTTCAAGGCCAGCCTGGTGTACAGAGTGAGTTCCAGGACAGCCACGGCTGTTACACAGAGAAACCCTGTCATGAAAAACCAAAAAAAAAAAAAAAAAAAAAAAGGAAAAGAAAATAGTAGTCAGGCTTGAATTCAGTATCCCAGGCATGTGTTTCCTTCCTTCCTTTCTCAATTCTTTCTCATCTTCCTCTCTTCCCCACCACTTCCCATGTGTGTGAGATGGAGTCCTGCTGTATAGGTCAGACTGGCCTTACAGTTGCAGTTCTTCAGAATCAGACTACTGAGTGCTGGGATTATAGGTGTGGTACCAACAGGCCCTGACAGCCCAAGCTTTTTCTTGACTACCTTGCTAAAAGGAAGATGGAGGGCTGGAGAGATGGCTCAGTGGTTAAAAGCACTACCTGCTCTTCCAAATGTCCTGAGTTGAATTCCCAGCAACCACATGGTGGCTCACAACCATTCAAAATGTTATCTGATGCCCTCTTCTGGCTGCAGGTGTACATGCAGATAGAGTACTCATATACATTAAATAAATAAATCTTTTTAAAAGGAAGATGGAAAACTTTGTTTACCTTGGAGCCAGTTAGTAATTATCCTAATGGAGCCAGGCTTTGACAGCCTTTGGAAGAGTTGAAGAACCAGATAACAACCTTTCAAAGCCATTTTTACACTAGATTTCTGCCCTGAAGTATCTGAGACTCCCAAACAATGCTTCTGTATTTCAGTGCCTTCCAGATATTTCTGGCTGTCATTCAGCTTGCCTCACCACTTGGGGAGAGGGGCTTGTATGGTTGAACACCAGGGACCAGAAAGATCAGTCTAGAACACTGAGTAAGACTTTACTGAAAATTCAAGGATATCATTTTGGAATTATAGCAGAAAAATTCTGACCCAGAATAGTCAGCCTGTTTTCAAAACTGCTGGCCAAGATTTCCCAGGGTTACCTTTTGAGAAGGTCTTCCATGTAATTTTAGGTTGGGTATCAGGGTGGTTTCCCTGACTTTGCACAAAAAATCAGGTGCACCTGTAAGTTACCATCTCCTACAAGAAGGAATCTCAGAGGGTGCACGCCTTTAATCCCAGCACTCTGGAGGCAGAGACAGGCACATCTCTGAGTTCTAGGCCAGCTTGGCCTACATAGTGAATTCTAGGACAGCCAGAGCTATACAGAGAAACCCTGTGTAAAAAACCAAACCAAAACAAAACCCTCCCCCCAAACAACAAAAAACCCAAAACCTAAAACTAAGGAACAAACAAAAAAAACCCCAAATACCAGCACCTTTGAGCCTGCTGCAAGGAACACTACCTACAGAGATGTCCACCGTGGGTGTTGCATGAGCAGGGAGGGTTGTTTTATACAAGTTTCACTGTTTCTGGATAGGAATTTAACTTTACCATCACATAAGTAAGTAAGTAAGTAAATAATTTTTGACAAACAAAAGAAACCAACACCCTCATTGATGCCCTTACTTTTTTATGGCTATTGAAAAGTGTTTATTATGTCTCAGCAAGGACCTCAATACATAAATCACAGTTAAAATATTATCACAGAAACAAACTAATACTTTCCAAAGATATATAGAGTCTAGACTATTAGTTGGGGTTTCCTTTTAAATGACATTTATTATAACTGAGCATTGTTCTTGCTATAAGAGTCTGTGGAAGCGGCTGGTGGTGGTGGTACATGCTTTTAATCTTAGCACTTGGGAGGTAGAGGCAGGTGAATCCCTGTGAGTTGGAAGCCAGCCTGCTCTGTAGAGCTAGTAGTTCCAGGACACAGAGAAAGAGGGAAAAAAAAAAAAGAATCTGTGGAAGTCACTGAAGATCTCATACTGTTGGTTTTGAAACCATAAATCAATAATTCTGAGTTATAGTCAAAATGAACTCCAATGTTACAAGAATTTTAAAAACCACAGAAGTTTGAACTTATTTCAACCCAACTCTGACGCTGATAGCATTTCCAGCCTCTTCCTGGCAGATGTGAGCTGGAGAGAGAAAGAATCTAGACACCAGAGGGACCTGCAGGAGGGGAAATGAAAGTGTGGTTTCGGTGCCTGGCTTCAAAGGCTGGGGCAACCCTGAGCCCAACCTATTTCTTTTTAGATAGACTAATTTCTGTAAAGAGAGAAAAACCACTCGGCCAACGTCAAAGTCCCCCATAATTTAACAAGTGCCCCAGTTTCCAAGATATCATCTTCTGATCTTCCTAACTGTGCTGAAGAAGCACAGTCAGTTTAGCACAAGGCAGGTATCCTGCCTTGGGGCTAAGTTTTCTTGATATCTCCTCTCCCTTCTCCACCTCTCTCTTCCCCCCTTTTCTCCTCCTCCCTCTCTCCCTTCCTCCAAGT
This sequence comes from Lophiomys imhausi, assembly GCA_907164525.1. Lineage (NCBI taxonomy): Eukaryota > Metazoa > Chordata > Mammalia > Rodentia > Muridae > Lophiomys > Lophiomys imhausi. The sequence continues at coordinate 1,170,579 of CAJQZJ010031795.1, read as the reverse complement.
TTTGATGCAGTTGTATCTATTAATTTTTTGACAGCTAGGGACAGAGTGAAAGACTAAAGGATTTCTTTTCTTTAAATAAGTCTTTCAGTGAATGGAACTGAATGCTCCCTGTCCTTGATGACTAGTTGCACATATGAACTAACAATGCTGTGTAAGATCAGCTGTTTCATATGTTCATGTTTCTCAGATCTACTTGATAACAGATCTCCTCCCCTGCATGCCTACCAAGGGCAAGTGTCCAACAACTTCTCTCCTACTTCACACATTCACTGACATAAAAAGCACACTGTATCCAATGGCAGTGATAAAGCTGCTCTGTTGAGGAAGTGGGTATTGAAAGATAAAGGCAGATCACTATAGACTGTTTCTAGAAAAATTCAGCTTCTAAACTTGTAGGATCACTTTCAATTTTAGGCTAAATTTCTGATAAATGTAAATGTAAATTGAGAGCTAAATTCTCCTTTTAAACACATAGTTCCTTCTGAACTCCAGACTAACTAATTACTCTGTATAGCTCATTTGCTCTGTAAATCAAAGACCCCAGAGATGTAGCAAAGCTCCCATGTGTTCACAGTTCTGTAGTGACTCTCACCACCTTATAAGGCGGCCTGTCACGAAGTCCTGACAGCCGGTGGAGCTCAAAGCTCTTCCTTCCTCTGAGCCAAACCGACCTCTTAATGCTTTTCACCAATTTGATCTCAGATCTGCCCTCTGGAGAGACACACAAAATAAACCTAATCCCTCTACTAGACAGCAAATCTTTTTATGTGACTCTTTAAAAAAAAATTTTTGGTGACTCAGGCTACACTTCTATCAAGGATATAATAAATCCAATTACCTTTCCCCTCCTGCTCCTTTTAGTGGAAGCACAGGCTTACATGGATCCACTTTAATATGCAGGCAGGGAAAATCCCCCCCCTTCCCCCACAGCCCCTGTGCTTTAGCAGGACTCAAGGCTTCCCGTTGATACTCTGCCCTAGGTCCTCAGAAACAGTCCAGCAAAGGGCAGCGCTGGACAGGCTGCCTTGACTTTCCTCTGTTATGTTCACAGACTTCTTCAGACTTAGCACATCTGGCCCAGAGGTTCTCTTTTGTCAAAGACCACAGGATCTCAACTTATGTGGTAGAATCGTGAGACTTTCCCACAGGACAAACCCCTGACAGTTTGATTTGTTCCAGTTAAGCCACACTGTGCTGAGCACTCCGGGTGCTGAGAGCTTCACTGTACTTTACATTAGAGAAACACTAATATAAGTGAAAAAAATACTAAGCACAAAATATGATGAGTAAACAATGTCTTGCAGGCCTGACCAATGGCTCAGTGGATAAGGGCGCTTGCTGCCAAGCCTGATGAGCTAAGTTCAATCCCCGAGCCTACATGATGGAAGGGAAAACCAACTGACAAGTTGTCCTCTGACCACCACACATGCACCATGGCACATCGAACACACATAAAGCACATACATTTAATATTTAGTCCATCTATCCCATCCATTTAAGTTCAATTATTAAATCTCATGTTACATAAACCACACAACAATTCTTTAACTCATTTATTATTCATATCACATCAATCATTAAGCCTGACAAAATTCTTCTAGAATAGGGAGAGGACAAATAGCATCACCTGTTTATAGACTGATAAGGTATTTTTTGGAAAATATTCAGCATAGGTCTTACAAGAGAACCAGGCTCCTGAACTGCCTGTCAGCTGTTTGGGATTGGCCAACAAAACAGGGCCTGGGGCCAGAGCTGTAGAGTTTTACAGGGAGGGCATCTTGGTCCACATGCTGCTGATCAACCTTGTGACTGAAGCCAACATATAAAGCACACCTGGCTGAGCACCTTCACACACATCCTATGCTTCTCTGTGAAGCCAACATATAAGCCACACCTGGCTGAGCACCTTCACACACATCCTATGCTGCTCTGTGCGAGTTTCAATAAAGCTGTAGAACCATTCCAACACACAGGTTACAACAAGTCAGAACATTTCACAGTAGTTCAGATACCTGGAGAGTTTAATTATGCAAAGAAAAACCCTTTTCTTTAAGAACAGCAACTTACTTATTTTCAAAATAACTGCTGTGGTTCTTTTGCAAATACAAAGCGTGTCTCATCTCTAACTCAGCCTTGAGGTAATGTCATCCCAAGGCGGCCCTGGTGATCTTGTTTCCTTCTGGTGAAGTGAACCCAGGTCCTGCTCAACAGCTTAGTCGCTTAATAAACTGAGTAAAACGTTGAGTAAAAACTTTAGGAAAAAGTTTTGGCAATAAGAACTTATTTTCCTGTTACAATGTTTCATACATGTTTTTGTAAACAGAAGTAGCAAAGGCACCTAAGCTTCATTTTCTGTTAGGGATGAAGACTGTCACTGGCTCACTGACCTTCTTCTTCTTCCTGGAGCTTTCAAAACTTGGCTCAATATGCACAAAATTCATTTTTTGAATCTGTGAGAATTACAGAGAGAGGTACAAGTCAGCAGAGATATGACATCTACACAAGGCATGTATAAGACAGGAAGACTAAGCATGCATCACCCATGCAAACCCACTCTCCTGTGGGCTTGTTTGGCCCGGCATGTAACCCTGCTGCCAGTATCAGAATCTGCCATTCCAAGTTTCAGGAGCTGAAGTGCCCTGGAGGCAGCCAGTTTCTGGGACAGTTTCTTGGCTCTCTCTAGTGAATTCAGCACTTCCAACTCTTGAGGGAAGGGTTGTTGATCAAGGTGTGGGGCCAACAGGAGCAAGTAAGGGTCAGGAGAGATCTAGGGCACCGATTACTGTAGAGGCAGACATAATGTAAGTCCCTATTTCAGTCAGCAGAGACATACAGACGTGCCTTTTCTGCAACTGTTTAAACCAATGAATAGAAAGGACAATGACTCCTTGTGCTGAAGAAAGGTACACATTATTGATTACAGGGAAGTTGATCAGTGAATTATCACTAATTATCATTCCCACTAGGCTTAACTTTGGTGAAGGTCTTGGGACTTATTTTTGTTCAACTGAATGAATAACTGGAAGTATATATGATCTGTCAGACAATCCCTGATCACTGGAGCTCCAAAAAAAGCATAAAGGACATTTGTATATTATTCAGGTGCTAGAAAGGAGGAATGTTCATCTCCGAATCTTCTGGTCCTATGGAAGGAAAGTGGAATGCAGTGTATTTTAAAGTCAGACTTGTCAGAACATCTAGCAGAGGCTCCAACATTATCCCTTTTTTTTCTGTTGCAGTAGATGCATATTATTATTGATATGGTGGAACTACAAAATAATAAGGATGTCAGTAAAGCCTTTAAGTACCATTTAGAAACAGAAACTTGGTCTGAAAATGGGCAATTTAAGCACTTATTTCATTAATTTATCCTTTAGTTTTAGAAGAGGGTTGAATTCCTGATCTCAGAAACCACAAACTCCCTTTAACCTTAACTAAAACACTGACTAATAAAATAGTGAAAGTTTGAGAAAATTAGAGCTGCTTATCAAATAACTGGTTTGTTTTTATGTGCTGAAGTTTGAAATTGCTTCTATCAGTCCTGGGAACACATGAAAAAAGAGAAAGAATGGATGAATAGCTCTAAAATGACAGCTTCACCTGATGCATTAACTAAATTTTAGTCCTTTTTTTTCTATTGTCAAATAAACTGGAGGTTTGTTTGTTTTGTTTTGTTTGTTTGTTTGTTTGTTTTTTTTTTTTTAGTTTTTCGAGACAGGGTTTCTCTGTGTATCCCTGGCTGTCCTGGACTCACTTTGCAGACCAGGCTAGCTTTGAACTCACAGAGATCAGTCTGTCTCTGCCTCTCGAGTGCTGGGATTAAAGGTGCGTGCCACCACACCTGGCAAATTGGAGTTTTATTTTAAATTGTTTAAAACTACAATTTTATTTCATTGAGCTAATCAAAATGCCTTCAATAATGTATAGTTTCATGGCAACCAGTGAAACCTGGTATTCTCAGTGGTTTATAGAAAACTGGTATGTTTAAAGGCAAGCATGATATTAGTCAGGGGATACTTCCACATAGATAAATGATCTATACGAATGTTAAAAATTAACACATTTATCCACACAAGGTATATTCCAACTGGTTCCATTTGTACCTTTGATGCCAAAAGCCAACTGGCCAAGCAATTAGATAGGCTAGACATATCATCTGTAAACACATCATATATGAATCAAATTATTTCTAATGCATATATATGTGTGTGTAACAAAAAATATTTATGTGTATGAATGTTTGCCTGCATTATATGTGTGTATACCACATGTGTGCCTGCAGCCTGATGAGACTGAAGGAGTCCAATGCCCTGGAACTGGAATAACAGACAGACGTGAGCCACAATTTGGGTGCTGGGAACCAAACCCTGTTCTCTACCAAAGCATCCAGTGCTTTTATCCATGGAGATATCCCTGTGGACAGTCCTTATATGTGATTATTTTTTATGCAATGTCTCATGTATATACCAGCCTAGGCTTGAGGCTGAGGATGGCCTTGTAATTTTTCATCCTCCTGTCTCTACCCCCCAAGTTTTGGAATTCCAGCTGTAAATCACTACAGCTAGTTGATGTAGCATACCTGAACTATATCCCTAGCCCTGTCATATTTTAAACATACAGTTCTTGAGGTGTTTCTTAGCCAAGCATAGCTGCTCATATCTCTAAGCTCAGTACTTGGAAGACTGCTACAGGACTGTTGTAAGGTCAAGGCCAGCTTGGACTTCAGTGTTAAGAGTAAAACTTAAAAATTACAAAATGTAGCCGGGCGGTGGTGGCACACGCCTTTAATCCCAGCACTTGGGAGGCAGAGGCAGGCGGATCTCTGTGAGTTCGAGGCCAGCCTGGTCTACAAAGTGAGTCCAGGACAGCCAGAGCTGTTATACAAAGAAACCCTGTCTCGAAAAACTAAAAAAAAAAAAAAACAACAAAACAAAAAAAATTACAAAATGTTTCTTGTATTCAGATTACTAAGAGACTACCATGATTACCAACAGAACCCAAGGAATACAGAATTCAGTTGGGCCTGAAAATCTTAGAAGATACACTTTCTACTGTGTGGTGACTAACTAGTTTCCACTGTTACTTAGTAACATTCTCTACTTAAGAAGTCCAAGGACAGGATTTGCCTCATGCACAGATGGACAGCCACCTCATCTAGCAGCACTTTGATGATATTATAAAAGGTCCTTTCTTTGTAAATGCTGTCATTATTTCCTTTATACTCATCACCTTAAAATGCTTCTTTGAACGCTGCCCCGGAATTTTCCCTTTGGCTTTCTTTTCTGCTTCGTATTCTCTCCTTCTCCCACATCCCCCCATCTCTCTGTGAGGGATTTTATCCTCTCCTAGGAATCAGTTACATTTCATAAGCCAAGAGCTCCACAGTTATGTCCTCAATTCAGATCTCGTCTGAACCGCACATTTGCACGTGTATCCACAGCCCGCTGCAGTCTCTACATGATCACTGCAAAGAAAACTCAACTGCACTATGTCTGACACTGGAATTCATCACCTGCTCTTCTGAGCTTGCTGCCAGTCAGTGTTCTCCCCTAAGGTGCTCAAGATTAAAGGCTGAGATTGGGGGACGCTCACGAGGCCTCAACCCTAGGCAAAGGACTACAGGCAACAAACGATGAGTGGGAGAAATAGTTTTCCCTAGGGGAGAGCACACCAATTGGTTATCCAATCCCAAATGGTCAGCCCTGAAAACACACGCAAGTAACATTTGGACTAAGCAGGCTGTATTTACATATTTAGGAAGAAACTATATATGGTAATATAAAGAAAATAAAGTCAAATTTTCAGGATTGAGCCTTGTGAAAGGTCATTAAACATATAATTAGAATATAATGCAACACTATATCGTCCAAACAGACACCCATGTTTTAGCAATTACTGTGCATGAGGCAAATATAAGTGAATAAAAGAGATTAAAATTCTTGAAACTTCCTGTTCCATGGATTGTACAATCTGGGTACGTGACTTTATGGCTTATGCATTTCCAATGCATCAACACAGTCTCGGATGCTTGCTTGGCAGCGTTCCATCACATCTACTGTTTCTTCAGGAAAATGCCCATGGTGCTGCTCACATACCCACTTCAGCAGGCCGGGTGAGAACTTACTGGAGCCCATGAGTATCATAAGTAGTTATGACTTCTCAGGTCACATCTTGATATAATCTTGTATTTTGATCTCATACCCTGTCCTTTTTTTGACTCTAGTCCTTTGCATGCAATACATCTGCCCAAAATACTCTTTTTTTTTCTTATATCTTCACTTGTAGATTCTGACTCTGGTGAAAAGTTATGTCACCAAAGAAATTTCGCCAATCCCTGCGATATTATTATAGACATATATTTAATTTCTACAGTTTCTAGCTCTTAATTCCTGCCTCAAGGCATGTCATAGAAATTCAATCTTCTGTCTTTCTCTGACCTACTTTTTCTGATAGCAGATATTATCCTCATTTCAGAAAGAGATCCATCTTATAACTGGAAGGAATGCTGCACAGAGAGATCAAGAAGACTGAACAAGGAGACAGGCTGTAATAGCCTCCTTCATCTAGTCTGTTAGCAATTATAATCCCCAAAGGACAAATGAGCCTTTTGGCACATTCATAAACACACCCATACACATATATAATGTACATACATACACAAAGAGAGGGCAAAAATTCTGTGTATTGATGGGTCAACTGGATATGACAGTGAAGGAGATCAGGTATGTCAGTAGTAACTTCTGGTTTTTAGTTTGACTAATGTGTAGATGGAGGTGCTATTCTCTTAGCTAAAGAACAATGTGGATTTTTAATCTGGTGAGAGTAGATAGAGCAACACTTCCACAGGGACGTATTGAACAGATGTAAACAGACTTCTGAGTATCAGGAGAGAACTTTGGGTTGGAGATGTAATCTGAGAGTCAGCTGCCTGAATAATTAAGGCCCTGGGTGTGGAAGTGTTTGCTTATTGGGAGAGCAGAGCATGAGAAGGGAAAGGGGCCAGGACACAGCCTTAAGAAATTCCAACATTGAGAGATTAGCTGGAAGTGGAGCCAACAAACAAGACTGAGGGGAAAAAAATGACAGACAAAATACTAACAGACTGTTATGTCAAGAAATCAGGGGGAAAGCAGCATTAATAAAAGGAAATGGGGAAAATAAAAAGGTGGTGGTCAGCAGTATCAAGTATCGCTGATGTGTAAAGGGTGATAGACACTGATGTATGTTCATTTAATTTAGCCACCAGGAGACTGCTGGGTACACTGGATTGGTGGGAGTAGAAGTCAACTGAAGAGCGAATAACCACCAAAAAATGAAAAAACATACACAAAACTTTATAACCGTCAAGAGCCTGGGGAGTATAGAGAACTTAGAAGTGAGATATTGATTCACATCTTAAAGAGTTAGTAGCAGTCTGCCAGACTAAAGGTGGTGGTGGAAACAGAGGGGAGGAGGTCACTTGAGGCACAGTTAACAGTTTTAAAGTTGCTGAGTTGTGAAAAGACAAGGAAAGAAAAAAAATTTTTTAAAAGACAAGAAAAGTATATGCGACAGTGAGAAATATTCTTCTATTAGAGCAGCTCGCAGGGCTAGGTTTTATATATCCTCCAACTATTACTCAATATGATGTTAGTATAAATTAACTTATCAAATGATCTCCAGGTGTCAGCCAGTTGGAAGCCATGTCTCTCAAGCTTTGGAAAGAAAACAGATATATTTCCATATAGCAAGAGTGAGCAGTTCAGGCTACAGTAATTATCTTGCATCAGGAGGTAGACCTGTGAGGAGAACCAAGGGATGGGCTGCCCCAGGCATCCAGGAAATACACTGAGTACTTTACATGCCTTGGACGAGAGTGCGATGAATTTTGTTTACTTCAAACTTACTTTTTCAGGTCACATTTGGCCATATACTTTTTCTCTGGTGTGAATTCATAATCAAGTCTTAACTCTAAGACTCTCTAGACTTATCATTTCCAAAGTCAAGTAATCTATGGTCCAGAGAGTCTGTGTGCCCCTATAAATTTAATTCTTCTTTTATTTATCTTTTCTGGCATCATAAAAGGATTAAGAGTAATGTAAAAATAAATAATATTAACATAAATGTAGGGGGTATTAACATTATAATGAACGAACAGTAACAAGGCAAATGAAATGCTTATCTCCAACTTCAGGGGAGCTATGGAAGTGGCCTGTGTGTTACTGGGCCTTATGAAAGGTTGGTTCATGTTTAGTTTCTTTACTCTATTATAAGCAGGGTTCTGGATCATGACTATTATTATTTAGGAAATGAATATGTATTCTTCAGAGGGTTATGAGCAGATAATTCTATTTACCTCGAGAAGCTATTATATCAGTTATCTTTCCATGTCCCTAAGGTAAAAGTCTCACAGTGAAGTTGGGTGTGGTGGTGTATGCCTTTAATTCTAGTACTCCTGAGGGTTAGGGAGGCAGATATTTGTGAGTTCAAGGCTAGGGCCTACATAACTAGCTGCAGGCCAGCCAAGGTTACATAGTGAGACCCTGTCTAAATAAATAAAGTTTTATAAAGACTGAAGTTAATAAATGCTTTTGGGGCACCTTTTCTGTTGCACATTGTGCTAAGTACTATAGATGCAAAGCTGATCAAAATGTACTCTATGTCCTTAAAGAGAGCCTGAGAGGGGAAACACACAGAGTACACACAAAATGACAGTCACAGTTAAGGCTCAGTAAGAGTTCCAAGAGATGGCTCAGCGGTTAAGAGCTCTTCCAAAGGACCCGGGTTCAAATTCCAGCACCCACATGGCAGTTCACAGCTGGCTGTAATTGCTGGGTGTGATGACGCATGCCTTTAATCCCAGCACTCAGGAGGCAGAGGCAGGTGGATCTCTGTGAGTTCAACACCAGCCTGGTCTACAAAGTGAGTCCAGGACAGAAAAACCTAAAAAGAAAAGATTTTAACCCTTTTTCTTCAGGAGACATGGCAAGGCTTTAAAGACATGAAGCTTGAACTAAGAATTACAAGTGAGGGTATTGGGAAGCACAGTCCCAGGAATTCTGAGAGTTTGTTCAATGAGACTAACATGAAGGGGTGGGGGCAGTGGGGTGAGAACACCATTCTCTGAAGTCTAATCTTTGTCCTAAAATGGTGTGTGGCTAAAGAGTTCCCAAGTTGGTCTTCTTTAGACAGATGTCTGGGGCAGCAGTGTTGAGGGTGACAGGAGGCTGGGCTGAGAACAATGACACTACTTCAAAGGAGAAGTGATCTGAGCAAGTGCAGCAGCAGGGTGGGAGGGAGAGCAGAAGGCCAAGGTGGGAGAAGGAAAGCCTAAACTCAAGCCAGCTGTGACCTACCTGTTCACTGGAACCAGCACAAGGATGGAAAAGCAAAGAATGAAAAAGGGCAAAGTAGCGGTGTCTGCTAATGCTATTGACCAAGATGAGACACAGAGGAAGCTAAGGCTATGGGTGACTAGGATGGCTGGAGAGAAACACAGTGCATTTTCCAGATTCCAAGTGCGAGGTGAGATGTCCAAGAGAGAGATGCCCATGAAAAGTCAAGTAAGCTCCAGAGGACACTGTGCCAGCAGCAGCACACACTGGAAGAAGTGTTCTACACAAAGGAGGGATATTGCTTTTCTGATATTGGGAGCAAAGAGATAAAGTGGACTTACAGATTTTCTTCCCCTCTTCTTCCTCTTAACATATAGCCTTGACTACAACTTGCTATCAGGCTGGCCTCTAACTCACAGAGATATGCCTGCCTCTGTCTACCTTGCTTATATTTCTTGATTGGTAATGGAGTTATAGCATGACAAATCTGCTCTTATGCTGAAAATATACTAAAGTGACAATGCATTTTAAATACCTAACTAATGCACAGTACACTGTAGAGCATCAGTTGACTGTATAGTCATCTGAGAACTGCAGCTCATGGCCCTGTCCAGCATCACAATAGAATCCAGGAAAAGGAGCCAGTAAAAGACACATAAAAATAATGTTCAGGTTCCTTAGGACTCAGATAGTTTTAGGATATATCAGTTTCAGCCTACCCCCATCTCCCTGGGACTCAGCCTCTTGGTGTGTGTGCCTCCAGGGTCTCCCTAGTTCTTCCCTGCTGATCCTTTCCATCTTTCTTTCTAGCCTATCCCCATTCCTTTGTGACTCCCTGTTAGCCTGCAGAATTGCTTTGTCTAACAGAGGCCCACAGCTGCCATACTTAGCTTGGACCCGAGGACCCCCCACACCTGTTACAGTTGACTAGGACCCAGGTTGGGGCAACAGAATCCAAAGAAAGAAACCTACCCACCAAAGGCCAAGCACCCACTGAAGAAGGTAAGACCAGATATCCACACCAAGAAACACCTCAAACATCTCAACTCCACATGCCTAGATCCCAGCACAAAAACACAAACATGAACAACAAAGACAATTGCCTTCCCTAGAAGACAGCAACTCTATGGTAACAGGTCCGGAGAAAAGCAGTTTCGCTGAAGCACAAGGACTTCAAAATAGCAATTATGAATATGTTCAGGACTTTAACAATATTATGAATAAAGGCCATGAAAATGAAATAATAAAAACATGAAAGTAGAATTCAATAATGAAACAGAATTACTAAAGGACAAACTGGCATAAAAATCGAAATGAAAACTTAGGAAGCCAAGCAAAAACCTTAGCGGTAAGTCTCAGCAACAGACTAAAAGAAATGGAAGAGAGAATTTCAAATCCTGAAGACAAAGTAGAAGAAATGGGTACCTTAGTCAAAGAAAATGTTAAATCTAAAATAAGTAAGTAAGTAAGTAAATAATCAAGGCATAAAACATCTAGGAACACTAAGAAAAGACTAGACCTGTGGATTAATAGAGGAAGCAGTAACCCAGGTCATACGCATAAAAAATATTTTAAATAAAAGCATAGAATAAATTTTCCCCAATCTAAAGAAAGAGATACTCATTAAGGTACAAGGTGTATAGAGAACACCAAAGAGAACCGAAATGAAATTCCTCATGACACATAGTAATCAAAAAACTAAATGTACAGAACAAAGAAAGGAATTTAAAAGCTGTAAGGGAAAAATATCAAGTTACATATAATGACAGGCCCATTAGAATAACATTTGACTTTTCAGTGAAGCTGAATACCAAGAGGGCCTAGACAGAGGTCTGATGAGTTGTGAAAGGCTACAGATGACCACACAGACTACTATACCTAGCTAAACTTCCCATCAAAATTGATGGAAAAAGAAAATAATTTTCATGATAAAAACAAATTTAAGCAATTTCTGTCCACAAATCAAATTCTATAAAAGGCACTAGAAGGAAAACTTCAGTCTAAAGAAAAGGTTAATGACACCTAAAAGGGCACGAACAATAAGCAATCACAGAACAATTGATCAAAAAACAACAACAAAACTCCCAAAAAACAAAGACGGGGTGAGGTGAACACACCACTACAACAAAATAACAGAAATGAATAAACATTTCTCAATAATAATGGTCCCAATTCCCTAATAAACAGACATAGAAAACAGGATCCAACTTTTTGCTCCATTCAAGAAATACACCTCATCATCAAGGACAGATATCACCTTAGGGTAAAAGGATGAGAAAAGATATTATAAGTAAATAGAACCAAGAAGCAAGTAGACATAGATATTTTAATATCGGAAAAAATAGACTTCAAAACAAAACCAATCAGAAAAGATATGGAAAGATGTTACATACACATTAAAGGAAAAATCCACCAAGAATATAATTCTAAACATTTATGCACCAAACACAAGGACACCCAATTTCATAACAGAAACACTACTACAGCTAAAAATCCATATTGACCCTCACACAGTGATAGTGGGTGATTTTAATATCTGACTCTCCCCAGTAGACAGGTCATCCAGACAAAAACTAAGCACAGAAACACAGAGTTAAGCAATGTCTAAATTAAATGTAACTAACAGACATCTACAGAACATTCACTCAGACACTACCTAGACTTTCTCCTTAGAAGCTCAGGGAGCTTTCTCCAAGACTAACCACATATTAGGACACAAACCGAGTCTCACCTGACACAGAAAAACTGAAATAACACCTTGCCTCTTACCTGATTACCATGAGTATCAACAACAATAGAAAGAGCAGAGTATACAAACTGAGGGAAGCTAACTAACTCATTACTAAATGAATATTAGACCAAGACAGAAATCAAGAAGGACATTTAAAACTTTTTAGAACTGAATGCAAATGAAAACATACCCAAAACGATGGGAAACAATGGAGTCAGTTCTAAGAGGCAAATTCATAGCACTAAGTGACTACATAAAAAAAAAATAATAAAGAAAGAAAAAGAAAAAAGACAGCCAGAGCTGTTACATTAAGAAACCCTGCCTCTAAAAACAAAACAAACAAACAAACAAACAAAGTAAAAGCAAGGGGGCTAGAGATATGGCTCAGAGGTTAAGAGCACTGAGGTCCTGAGTTCAATTCCCAGCAGTCACAAGGTGGCTCACAACCATCTATAATGAGATCTGGTGCCCTCTTCTGGCCTGCAGGCATATATGCAAACAGAACACTGTATACATAATAAATAAAATAAATCTTTTTAAAAAAATGTAAAGGCAGATATTACAACAGACACCAAGTAAATTCTGAGAATAATAATAATATACTTTAAAAAATATGTATTCAACTAAATTGGAAAACATAAAAGAAATGGATGGATTTCTTGCACTTTTTTTTTTAACATTTATTTATTTTACTGAGACCTGTATCTGCATGTACACCTGCAGGCCAGAAGAGGTCATCAGATCCTACTATAGATGGTTGTGAGCCACCATGTGGGTGCTCTTAACTGCTGAGCCATCTCTCCAGCCCCTGGATTTCTTGATATGTAAGAAAGTTAAATCAAAATAAAATAAATAATTTAAGCATACCAATAACCCCTAGTGAAATAGAATAAATAATCAACCCTAGAAATCTCCAAGAATCCCAGAGCCACATGGACTCAGTGAGGAACACAACAGACCTTTAAAAAAGAGCTAATGCCAAGCCTGCTCATATTATTCTGCAAAATAGAAACTGAAAGAACATTTAAAAATTCTTTCTATAAAGCAACTATTAACCCTCATACTAAAACCATGAAAAGACCCAACCAAAAATAAAATTATAAACCAATATCTCTTATGAACATATATGTAAAAATTTCAATAATAAAGTTCCAAACCGAATTCAAGAACACATCAAAAAGATCATCCACCATGACCAAGTAGGCTTCATCCTAGAGATACAGAGAAGGTTCATCATACAGTGAACTGATAAATATAATTCACTACATCAGTGCTGCAACCCTTTAGTACAATTCCTCATGTAGTGGTGACCTTCAACCATAAAATTATTTTGTTGCTACTTCACAACTACAATTTTGTTCTAAGTTGTAATATAAATTTCTGATATGTGGGATATCTGATATGCAACTCACAGGTTGAGAACTGCTGCATTACATAAAAATAAAAAGACTGAAAGACAAAAACCACAAGGTCATCTTATTAGATGCAGAAAAGGCCTTTGACAAAATCCAACATCCTTCATGATAAAAGTCTTTTAAAGAAGAGACGAGGAATACAAGGAGCATATCACAACATAATAAAGACAGTTTACAGCAAGTCAATAGCCAACATCACCCTAAATAGAAACTCAAGCATTCTTGATTAAAATCGGGAACAAGAGCAATAAGTTAACTGAAGGAGATCAAGGGGGTGCAAATAGACAAAGAAAAAGTGAAAGCATTCTTATTTGCAGATGATGTAATTTTATACAAATCTTTTAATGCTTTGTTAGAGTTATTTTTTTTGTTAGAGTTTTTTTTTTTTCTTTTTAGTTTTTTTTGAGACAGGGTCTTTCTGTATCCTTGGCTGTCCTGGACTCTCTTTGTAGACCAGGCTGGCCTTGAACTCACAGAGATTCACCTGCCTCTGCCTCCCGAGTGCTGGGATTAAAGGAGTGTGCCACCACGCCCGGCATCCCAAGATATTTTTTGAAGCTATTGTGGAAGATACTGTTGTCATTATTTCTTTCTCAGTCAGTGAGCCATGTGCATATCAGAAGCTACCGATTTTTCTATATTAATTTTGTATCCTGCTACTTTTGCTGAAAATGTTTATCAGCACTAGGTGTTTCCTGGTGGAGTCTTTGGGTCTTTTATGTATAAAATTACAGTTAACTTATTGCTCTAGATAAGACTTCAATTACTATATTTAATAGTTATGACGAGAATGAACATCCTTATCTTGTTCCTGCCCATATACTCTTGGGTGTGTGGCCATCCACTGGAGTGTGGTCAATCTACCAGCACACACCTTTAAAGAAAACTGGCTCAGCCAGGCGTGGTGGTACACACCTTTAATCCCAGCACTCGGGAGGCAGAGGCAGGTGGATCTCTGTGAGTTCGAGGCCAGCCTGGTCTACAGAGTGAGTCCAGGACAGCCAGGACTATTATACAGAGAAACTCTGTCTTGGAAAAAAGAAAGCTGACCCTTCCTCTTCTAGAAGCTATATACTGTCAATAGCTGGAGGTAGGTAAGACTTCATGTTTACACTCCACAATGCTGGGGTTTTGTCTGGCTTCAGCTTGTGTAGGACTTGTGCATGCTGTCATACCCATTTGGGTTCACATGTGCAGATGCTCTGTCATTTCCAAGAAACATTCATGTCGTTACCCACAGCCTCTGACTCTTACAATCTGATCTGTCCTAGTCAATGTTCTGTTGCTGTGAAGAGACACCATCACATGGTAACTCTTATAAAGGAAAGCATTTAATTGAGGCTGGCTTACAGCTTCAGAGGTTTAGTTGTTATCATCATGGCAGGGAGCATAGTGGTATGCAGGCCGACATGGTGCTGGAGAAGGAGCTGAAAGTTCTACATCCTGATCCGAAGGCAGCAGGGAGAGACTGTGTCTGATACAGGGTTTTTGAAACCTCAAGGCCCACCTCTAGTGACACACATTCTCCAACAAGGCTACATATCTTAATCCTAATTCTACCAGAGTTCTACTCCCTGGTGACTAAGCATTTAAACATGCAAGCCTATGGGGGCCATTCTTATTCAAGCCACCACACACTCTGTCTACTGTCTCTTTTGCAATGACCCCTGAGTCTTGGGAGGAGAGGACGTAATATAATGTCTTATATAGTGCTGAGCATTCTCTGCTCCTTGATTAATTGGTGGGTTTCCTTTGTCATCTACTGTAAGAGAAGTTTCTCTGATCAGGGTTGAGATATGCACAAATCTATGGGTATAAGGATAAGTCATTATACCCATAGGAGCTGGTTTGATACTATGTCTACTTAGCAGAATAATAGTGGTAGGTTTTCCTTTAGGGCCACAAGATCCTAGCTTCCACAATGGTGCCAGTATAGATTTCATCTTGTGCAATGAGCCTTAAATTAAAAAACAAAGTGGTTACTCCTATGACATTCATTACATTTATTGTACCAGTGAGCATGTGTTGCTAGGCCATAGCAGCCGAGTAAGCCTGATGATCAGTTTTCTCCTCCAGTAAAATGCATAGCACCTTTCAGCACTATGAAAACTAGCCATTACAGATAAAGATCCTGGGTCAGTACCAGCTTGATGTCTCCATGATCTACGACTCAGTACATGGTGTCTTCAGCAATGGGCCTTACCACCAGGTTCTAGAAGGTAACCAAGAGCTCTGGCAATAAGCTGCAATGTTTGGGAATCTATAGGCCCTCACTGGCCAGCAACTACAAAAGAGGAAACACACTTCTGACACTGGGCTTTTGTTAGCCTGTGGTGTCTAGTAGGGGTATTATTGCCCTATTATAGAGTAACACTGTATTAACTCTTTTTATATGTGTGTATGTATATATTTTAGGAAGCATCTACCGTGGAAGGTTTTCTTAGGATTTGTTTCAAAAAATCTTTAGTGTTAGTTATCTTTCCTCATATTCCCTCCTGCTTTTATTTCCTGGCTATTGTAAATATAACAGCAATGAACATGGATAAGCTAATATCTCTATAGTAATATATAGAGTCCTTTGGAGGTAGGCCCAAGAGTGGTGTAGCTGAATCATGTAGTAGATATAGTTCTAGCTTTTGGGGGAAACTCCACACTAATTTCCATACTGGCTGTACCAGTTTGCACTCCTACCAGCAGTGAATAAGTATTCCCCTTTCCTCGCATCTTTATTCCTTGCGCTGATTAGGTTTTTTCCTATTTGACACAAATGAGAGTCCCCTGTGAAAAGGGAACCTCAACTGAGAAATTACCTCCTTCAGACTGGCCTGTGTGCTTGTCTGTGTGTGTGGGGGTGTGTCTTCTTAACTGCTAATTGAAGTAGGAATTCCTAGCCTTCTGTGGTCAGTACCATTTCTAGGAAGGTGAGCTTTAGTTGTATAAGAAAGTTAGCTGTGGACTCGGAGGTTAAGAGCATTGGGTGCTCTTCCAGACGACTTGGATTTGATTCCCAACATCCACATGGCTCAGAATCACCTGTAATTTCAGTTTTAGGGTATTAGATGCCTGAATACTGCACATACATGAGGTACAGATGTAATGCAAGCAAAAACATCCATTCACATTTAATACAAATATATAAATATAAAAAGCAAAAAGTAAGCCAGAACAATAAACCAGTACACAACATTCTTCCATGGTCTCTGATTTGGTCCCTGCCTCTAGTTCTAGCCAAGACTTCATTAGTTAACTGACTATAATCTGCATGCTGAAATCAACCCTTTCCTCCCCAAGATGGTTTTGGTTATGGTGTTTACCACAGCAACAGAAAGAAAACCACAACATTTGTCTTTTACAGATGTGGAAACTGAAGCTCAGAGAAATGACAGTTCACACATTTAATAAATAGAATCCACGTCTCCTGATATCAACTTCATTGTCCCTTATAATTTGCTTCTTCAACCCAGAAGGAGGGAAACAAAGGTAGGAAATTTTAGGAGAGGTTATCAGAGCTCTTTGTAGGACTCCTGAGCCTCTACTTGGGATTGGCTCTTTCTTGAGCTAGTCTACTGTGGAAATGGAATTATTGCTCTTCTTTTGAACACATTTTTTTCCTTCATGACTCTTAAATTTCTATTCATCATCATTTCGCTGTCATCAAAAGTGGCCTACACAGCATTCTGGTAATGAGTAAATGGAATGGCATAGACAGAACACCTAAAGCAAGACCTCACAAGTGCAAGTCATTTGGTGACTGACAGTTGCAAGCACTCTCACTGCCTTAAGACTCTCCAGCCATACTGCATCCCTATGGCAGCCTAAAAGCTGGATCCTAAGAGATGGCTATGTTCTAACCCCTGAAATATGTGAATGTTCCCTTATATGAGAAAGGGAAACAAGGAGATACATGATGATTTGATTAACAAGCTTGAGACTGGGAGATTAGTCTTAATTACCCACGTGGGCTTAAATGATCATGTGAGTGTTTAAAAGAAGGAGACATGGAAGGAAATGAACACAGAAGACACCAGTGAGCACACAGGCAGGTTGGAGTGCTATGGAGCTACAGTTCTGCTGGGAAGAGCTCTCTGTAGAGGTCATCCAAATACAACATACATGAAGACCTTCCTAGGGACACAGTCATAACAGAGATATAGACATTACTAAATAATGCTTCCTTAAGACCAAGATTATTGCAAAACCAACTGTTCCCAAAATAAATTATCATATTAACATAATCCTGACAAAAATTCCAACAATATGCATCTTAGAATTTGTTACAAGGATTCTAATAGTCATATAAAAGAGAAAAGTACCATAAAGACATTTAAAGAGGAAAATTATGAAGGGGGAGTTAAATTTCTACATACCAAAACATACCATAAAGTTAGAATAATTACAGAATGATAACATAGTACAAGAGTAGATTTATGAGTGACACAGAATCCAACTGTAGGGGCTGGAGAGATGACTCAGTGGTTAAGAGCACTGACTGCTCTTCTAAAGTACCCAGGTTCAAATCCCAGCACTCACATGGCAGGTTGAAACTGTAATGGCTGGGCATGGTGGCCCAGGCCTTTAATCCCAGCACTTGGGAGGCAGAGGCAGGCAGATCTCTGTGAGTTCGAGGCCAGAATGATCCACAGAGTGAGTTCCAGGATAGCCAGGGTACACAGAGAAACCCTATCTCAAAAAACGAAAACGAGAAAAAAAATATCAACTGTAAAACATCTACTCATGTTTAAGAATGTGACATTTCACCGGGCGGTGGTGGCGCACGCCTTTAATCCCAGCACTTGGGAGGCAGAGGCAGGCGGATCTTTGTGAGTTCGAGGCCAGCCTGGTCTACAAAGTGAGTCCAGGACAGCCAAGGATACACAGAGAAACCCTGTCTCAAAAAAAACCAAAAAAAAAAAAAAAAAAAAAGAATGTGACATTTCAGTTTTAGCAGGGCAGAGCAGACTGTTCAAGTGTTATCAATACAGTGGGGAAAGTCCGTCTGTCTGTCTGTCTGCCTGCCTGCCTGCCTGCCTGCCTGTCTGTCTGTCTGTCTTTTTCTTCCTCAAAGACAGCGTCTCTGTATGCAGCCCTGACTGGTCTAGAACTCTCTATGTAGAACAGGCTGGCCTCAAACTCAAAGAGAACCCCTTGCCTCTGCCTCCACAGTACTGAGATAAAAGACATGTGCCACCACACCTGGTGGAAACAGCCTCTTAAGGAATATATGAAACAGTGAAACAATGTAAAGACATTCACATTCATGGGCTATAGGACTTAATATTATCATTGTCAATACTATAGATTCAAAGAACTATCTTTCACAGTCCCAATAATAGGTCAATGAGATGACTCAGCAGGTAAAGGCAGCTGCTGCAAACCTTGGTCTGATCCCTGGAACCAACAGGGTGGAAGGAAAGGACTGACTGCGGTAAGTTGTCCTCTAACTTCTACATGTGTGTCACGACACACATGCACTGCCTCCCCCAATAACATTTCTTTTCTTTTCTTTTTCTTTCGAGACAGGGTTTCTCTGTGTAGCCTTGGCTGTCCTGGACTCACTTTGTAGACCAGGCTGGTCTTGAACTCGCAGAGATCTGCCTGCCTCTGCCTCCCAAGTGCTGGGATTAAAGGCATGCGCCACCATGCCCGGCCCAATAACATTTCTTACATAAATAAATAATAGAGCCTATTCTAAAATGTATAAGGAAGCACAGTGGCACAGCGTAGCCATGGAACATCTGTCTACCATATGACATGTGCACACCACCATTTACAGTGTAACTCACGACAGCCAAAGTGGAAACAACCTACACCTCTGTCCTAGTCAGAATTTCTACTGCTGGGATGAAACACCATACTCGAAAGCAACTGAAAGCAACCTGAGAGGAAAAGGTTCATTTGGCTTACGCTTCCAAATCACTGCTCATCCCAAATCACTGTTCATCATCAAAGGAAGTCAGGTCAGGAACTTACACAGGAAAACAACCTGGAGGTAGGAGCTGATTGCAGAGACCATGCAGACCAGGAGGAGTGCTTACTGGCTCTCTCTTTTATTTTTATTTTTTTTGGTTTTTCGAGACAAGGTTTCTCTGTGTAGCCCTGGCTGTGCTGGACTCACTTTGTAGACCAGGATGGCCTTGAACTCGCAAAGATCCGCCTGCCTCTGCCTCCCAAGTGCTGGGATTAAAGGTGTGAGCCACCACCGCCCGGCTAGGCTCTCTCTTTTATATATATAAAAGTTTAAGAACACAGGAAATATTGCTTAACTCCACTTCTATGAGTTCTCTGGGACAGTATCATTGATAGAGACTGGCAGTAAAATGATGGCTTCCAGGGGCTGAGGGATGATGGTGAGGACAAGGGAACTAGTGTTTGATGGAAAATAGTTTTGGTAAACAAAGACATCAAAGATGGGTGGTGGTCATAGTAACGTGACAATGTGAATATACTTTGTGCTACTAAACTATACGCGTAAAAATTGTTGGTACTGGAAACTGAACCCAGGTCTGCAACAGCAGTCAGTCTCTTAACTGCTGAGCCCACACTCAATATTCATATCAAATTTTGATACAAAATGAAAGCTGGGCATGGGCTCACGCTGTGATCTCAGAAAATAGGAAAGAAGATCCCGAATTCCAGGACAAACTAGGACACACAGGGAGATCCTGTCTTTAAAAAAAAAAATCTGGGTATGGTGGCACACATCTTTAATTCCAACACTCAAGAGGTAGAAGGCAGGAGGAGCTCTGAGTTCCAGGCCAACTGGGACTACATAGTGAAATCCTGTCTCAAAATCAAAATAAGCAAATATTACATATTACCCCAAATTGGAAAAATCACTGGGGAAAAAATTTAAAAAGAAAAAAGTTCTTAATACAAAAATTAAAACAATTATACCTTTTTCTTGATCAAATTTATTAATACACCTGAATTGCTTCAAATAATCAATGGATTTTATCCCATTAACTTAGTAGGAGTCTACTTTTCATGTTTATACTTTTAAAAATCACTTATCTATTTCAATAGTTATTACATTCACATAGTATACAAAATAAAGGTACTGGAAAGTCTACAGTGGGGCTATATCCTGAAGCTACCCAATGCCCCGCTAAGAGACAATCATGTCTTGAAAGTTTCAGCTTCTTGAATCTTTGCAGAAAGTAACTGTTCTCACTTTGAAGTCACTGGCACAATTAAAAACTAAAACTGCTCTAAAATTATTGTTATTCTCCCCAAATAGTTGATATAAAACTGTATCAGACCTGTTACAGTGAGAATACTCAAGACTGAGGGTGGAATCAAGAGAGCCACTCTTAGTCCCCAAGATGGGGGAGCATTCTTTTCACTGCCTCTAGTCACTCTCCCCATCTAGCAACCACATGGTTTCCTCCTAACTAAAGGATATGAAAGAGAGCCAGGGGGAAGGAGGGTCAGAAAGAGGCAGAAGATTCAAGTTTCTGACCCGAGCGATGTGGTGGTAAAGGTGCAGGGCGTGGTGGCAGCAGGAGGCAGGAATCGGCAGAAGAACATTTCAAGACAGAAGACACAGACTCTAAACATCTAACACAAATAAAATGAAGAAAGGGCTACAAAACAGTACAAGCAATGTGCTTTAGGAATGCAGAAGGGCAAGGAATATAGGGAAGGACTTTATAAATTAGCCTGGAGCTGGCTGAACATGTCTAACGAGCTTCTCAAGGTGCACAAGTTTTCCCTGACTCATGAAAACTAAGCTGAGACTATGCCAGAGCAGTGTGCAAAGACTGGAAAGGAAGTAATTTGGAACCAATATGGAGGGGAAAAAGTCTAAGGAAACTGCAAGCACACAAAATGTAGAATAATGAGACTCAATGCAGTCAAAACTGGTTAGAGAACAATCACTAGCATTTTCAAAACCTTTAGTCAGGTTAAAATTAGGGCTGCTAGACCCTGTTCAGCTCAAGGGCTTCCAAGTTACATTTCTGTGTGTTTTGGGTAAACCTTGAAGTGTGCAGGCTGATTCAGCACAGCATGCATGGAATCCTGCAGCAACAGCATAATTTTGCTGCTGCTGTTTGCATTTCTGAGAATCAAACTCAGGGCCTGACACACAGTACACAAGTACTCTACCACTGAGCTACATTTCTGGCCTCGAACACCAGTTTTTAACAGTTTCTAATCCCATCTCTAAGTTTTTACTTGGCGTACAAAGAACATCCCTTTGGCTAGTATTTCCTATAATAAGAAGCACTGTTTGCAGTGTTTCGAACACTTTAAAACCCAAGGCTGCTGAATACGCACTGCAATGCAGCAATGCTTCAGAACACAGCTACATTATACACATCAGTATGACATATGTTTTCCAGCCTATAAAGACTTTCCATGATATGGCAGGCTGCTCGTTTCCAGTTAAACACAACTTAGATGCAGGGCCCCTTTCACATCTCGAGGAGCTGGAGAGCGGAGTGGAACAGCACTGCTGCAAACTATGTGACATGTTTGACTCTGAGGCTTTCAGGATTTACTGATTCAGACTGGCAAGTTTCTACCTTGTTTTAGAAGAGTTACTCTGATTTTTACCTAGTAGCTCTCAATTCACTGCTATAACTAATGTGACCAAGTACCAACATCTACCAAACTGGGGAAGAACATGACATGGGATGTGAAACAGGTCTTTATGTGCTATAGTTCACAATCCTGAGTTCTGATAACCCTGCTCAGAAGTCATCTATCCAGTTGGTATGAAGAAATACTTAGCCTTAGATGCACTGTGTTCCTTTCTCTTCTCCATGCTTTCCACTAATTGCACTGCAACCAATCTTTTGAATTTTGACTTGGTGGGTATAGAGCTGACTCCTGGCAAGTTTTATAACTTACTCAAATTTTTGTGAAGTACCCTCGGAATTTCCATTAAGGTAATAAAAGCTAACTGGGGGTTCTTTACAGGAAGATATGGCTCAGGAGATATTGCTATCAGCACCTCTTTTAAAAACGTGTATGTGTGTGTGAGAGCATACATGCACATACATACACACACACACACGCATGTGTGTGTGTGTGTATGTGTTTGTATGCTGTATTTGTGGAGATCAGAGGAAAACATATAGGAATCAGTTCCATTCTTCCACCATGTAGGTTCCAAGGATTGAATTAACTTGGTAGCAAGCACCTTTACTTGCTGAGCCATCTTGATGGCTCTCAGTTTTGACTGCCTTACTCTAGGTATTTTCACATATGGAGGACTTAAAACTTAAAAAGAATGCCAGGGGTGGTAGTGCATGCCTTTAATCCCAGCACTTAAGAGGCAGAGGCAGGTGGATCTCTGTGAGTTCAAGGCCAGCCTGGTCTACAAAGTAAGTCCAGGACAGCCAGGGCTACACAGAGAAACCCTGTCTCAAAAAAACAAACAAACAAACAAAAAAACCCAAAAAACAACTTAAAAGATTCTCATGCAATATTACATATGTAAAATACGATCTTATGTTTGCAAATGTATGAAATAAAGGTGAGTAATACATTGATCATTCAATACAGATTAGCTGCATCTAGTTGAACATTATCTGATTTTGTTGAACATGAGAAGACTATAAAATGAAGTATGCTTTGAGTTGATATGATGACTTAAAATCAACTTTATTTTGGGATATGAGAAGTGTAAGGGATCTCTGAGTAACAAGTGAAATTCATATCCTGTTTCAAAGTCTCTCACTTCATATTCCAGGTGTAAACTTCTACTCTTCCCATAGATACAACAATGGGGGTGAACACATGCCTGAACATGCTGAACCCACAATAAAGAAAATTCTAAGAGGAGAACTGAACCTGGAGACACTGGCTACCAGACTGCATACAAACTGAAACATTCTTTTAAATCCCACCAAGAAGCAGGGAACACTGTGGAAAGTTAGCCCTCTGGTCCTTTTCATGATATAGTATATACAGTAAGAATGGAGAGCGGGGCTCTATAACTGACTTGCAAGTTTCCACATAGAAGAAAAAAAAAAAAGGGAAGGAGACTCATATTTGCCATGCAGCAAACAGGGATGCTTTGAGGATTAATGACATAATGTCTGTAAAGAGGTTGGAGTTCCCTGGAAAACAGACTCTACATAAATATAAAGTTATAATATTTAGGCTTAGTCCACAATGTGAGACCTGGTTTCTTCGGCTCATGAGGTCATCCATCAGCAGTTTTGTAGAATGCACTCATATACACCAAGCAACCTTTTGAGGTCCTCATAAGTGGACTTCCCAGCTAATATGAGCCACCTGGTTGGAGAAAAATCACA
The DNA here is from genome assembly GCA_907164525.1 of Lophiomys imhausi. Taxonomy (NCBI): domain Eukaryota; kingdom Metazoa; phylum Chordata; class Mammalia; order Rodentia; family Muridae; genus Lophiomys; species Lophiomys imhausi. The sequence continues at coordinate 1,146,854 of CAJQZJ010031795.1, read as the reverse complement.
GAGGCAGCTTTCCTTCTTCATGGCTCCCAGAGGGTACATATATATGGCTGATTCCATAAAGGAGAAAGGCATAGCCAAGGCAGCACTTTCACAGCATTTGATAGAGCAGGGCTTCTCAACCTTCCCAAGGCTACAACCCTCTAACACAGCAACTCATGTTGTGGTGACCCCTAACCATAACATTATTTTTGTTGCTACTTTATAACTGTAATTTTGCTACTGCTATGAATTGTAAATGTAAATATCTGACATGGAGGAGGATATCTGATATGTGACCCCTGTGAAAGGGATGGTCAAGCCCTCAAAGAGGTCCTGACCCACATGTTCAGAACCACTGTCTCAGGGTTTCCAAGGAATGCAGTAGGAGTTTGGGAATGTTGTGGCTCAGAGGTAAATAAAATCCATATCATATCCTGATTTAGAAGAAAGACTAATTTGTGATTCACACAAGGAAAACTTGAAGTGTAGGAATAAGAAAGCTTCTTGGAAGGGTTGGCTTATTTATTGAAAATATTTGGAGGCAAACTTAAGGACATTAGCTTTTTCCAGGGCTAACTCTAAGAATTTAATGTCTTTGAAGCCAGGCGTGGTAGCACATGCCTTTAATCCCAGCACTCGGGAGGCAGAGGCAGGCAGATCTCTGAGTTCCAGGCCAGCCTGGTTTGAGTGAGTTCCAGGATAGCTAGTACTGTTACACAGAGAAACCCTGTCTAGAAAAACAAACAAACAAACAAAAATATCCTGTGATATAACAGAATGACAGTAATGCTATTATGTAAAATATTTGCATTTTTCAGTCTTAAAAGATAAAGTGAATTGTAGTCCAAAGATTTCAGGCAGTAGAAAGTCTCCTCTTCAATATGTAAAGTTCGTAAATATAACTAATCACTAACTGCTCAATGGTAATTCTGAGACTGTTGTAATACCACAATATTTGAACAGAAGATGAAAAATACAAGAGTCTTTTATTTGGTTGTTTTGTTTCTACATTTATTTTAGTTGGTTGTTCTTTCAGCAGCTTGACTTTTCACTGACTGGTATGGTATTTCAGATAGATTAATATTGGTAAATACACAAGAATAATTTAAGGTTAAAGGGAACAGAAATGCCTTCCCAACACATTAAAGATATAATTTCTAAAAACAATTTTGACCTTAATTCTTCTTCCTCTTCCAACCTTTATCAGCTCAGTCCTGAAGCTGGTGTGTGTCCAAACAAGCTAGGCAACTTCATGGAAAACAATGGAGCCAAAGCAGGATATAGAAGGATCCACATGGAAGACGGGATGGGTGTGAGGAGTCAGAGTGTCAATAGGGTAAGGAGGATGTCACAAGGAAGGGTGGCCAACAGTTAGGTGTCAGAACATAAGCAGGATTAGGAGGGCATTTACATAGTAAAAGGGCCTAGTGTAAAGTGCACAAGCGGGGTGAGGAGCAATCTGGGTGGAGAGTCAAGAGTCCTAGGGTGGGAGGGGTGAGATAGGTATCTGTGAATGTGTATGGAAAAAACGAGGATGGGAATTTAGTTACATTCCAGGGAAGTAACCAAATATGTTATGGATGATAAGAGCCCAAATCCTCACTGATGGAAAAATTACAACTATGGAAAGTGAGAAAATCAGAATGGTCTTCATAGTATTCTACTGGCAGTGTGAAATCATGGACTTCTACATAAATATAGGTGTAAGTGTGTGTTTGTGTTCATGCACTTGTGCACTGACATACATTCTTGATCTGTGTCCACTGAGAGAGTCCACATGTTGGTTACAAAAACAAAACAAAACAAAACACTACAAAGGGGTTTCAGAAAAACAGCTGATTTCAGGACTGGAACTGGGAAACTATAAATCTGGGACAGCTTGTCAACTCAGAGTGCAAGGAAGTACTAAAAAAAAAATTACAGGGACACTGAAGCCTCCCTGACGGGATAGTCACTAGCAAAATATCAGAGGATATGAGCATCAACAGAGTCAGCAATGAATAAAATAAAGACTCATGAATTCATACTGATACAAGTGAATAAATGAGAAGTTTGATAAAGACAGAGATAATGGACACAGTTTCAGACAACTTCCCTATACTGATTAGCTGTAAAAGATTATAGAGAAACCTAGCAGATACCTTAATCAAATTACCAAGTAAATAATTAACAATAGGACAAATCAAAATCATTTGCCATTTGAAGGAAGTAGTGATTATTCAACCCCACTTCTGGAGTACTTTAAAACACACATACCCTGAATCTAATCCCAAGGAAACATCAGACAAATGTATACTGAATGAACAGTGAGTCTGTTCTATTAAAATATGTCAATGTAAGGAGAGTTTAGGAAAAACTGAGGACCTGTTCCAAACTAAAGGGGGCTTAAGACATTCAACAACTAAATACAGCACATGAGTCTGACATGGATCCTTTTGCAATAAAGAACATTATTGGAATAACTGGGGGAACTCAGGTAGAGTTTGAGGGCCAGGGAACAGTCATTATGGAACTTTATCCTAGCTTTGATGGGTTGTGTTGTTACTATGGAGAATGGTCCTGTTTCTAGGAATTGCTTAAGTTTTCAGGGGTAATGAAGCAAGTTGTTCAGGAAAAATCAAAACAAAAACCTTGTTTGTGCTGAACTTGAAGCTCATCTGTAAGCTTGGCATTATTTCAAAATAAAAGTAAACATAAAAATGTTGATTTTCAAGAAAATGTTTTTAGGAAAAGGACTTGCTTTTTTCTGCCACATACATATTTTTGACAAATATTTTAGAAAGTTAAGACACATTCTTTTCTAACCTACCTACTGGCTGCTTTGTGATTAGTACATGTATAAGTGGAGTGGCAAAACACGCAATGCCAGAGAAACTGGAGATAAAAGAATGAGAAGAAATTGGAAGAGTGTAAAATCACAGTCTGGACTGGGGCCTATCAGAAAAGTTTCTAAGACCACAGACATCTTTAAAAGACGACTCTGGATAATTTAGGTCAACTGAGGCATCCAAGGGCGAGAACAGAACGGAGAGATGCCGACAGGGGCACTATGAACTGTGTGCTTGAGAGGTACCAGTCAGTTTGACTTGAATATATCTCGCACAGAAAGCTCAGTGGACTTCCTGATGAATTAGATGTGGGTTATGAGTAAGAAAGACCAAGGATGGCTTCCAGGGCTTTTTGTCGTATTTGTTTGTTGGTTGGTTTTGGTTTTTTGTTTTTCTGAAACAGGGTTTCTTTGTAGACATGGCTGTCCTGGAACTTACTCTGTAGACCAGGCTGGCCTTAAACTCACAGAGATCCAACTGGCTCCCAGGGTTTTGACTGATGCAACTGGATGAAAGATGGTGTTACTTACTGAAAAGGGAAAGATTAAGAAGTGTAAGATTAGTTTTAATTGTCAACTTGACATGACCAAGAATTGTCATTGGGAAGACAGTCCCAGGGACTGTCAACATTGAGTTGAGCAGTGTGCATGTCTGTTAATTAAGCTAACTGATACAATCCAACCCACTGTGGGTAGTGTTGTTTCTGAGGCAGGGTTCCTGGATTCTGTGAAGAATGGAGAAATCAAGTTGCGCACTAAGCAAGTGAACATATGTGCACTCTTCTTCTCTCTGCTTGAGACAGGAGGTGTGATGTGATCAGCCTTCAAGCTCTTGCTCCTGTGACTCCCCACGATGATGGGGCTGTCACCTGTAATTAGTCTCTCCTTCAGCTGTTTCTATCAGGGTATTTTATCGCAGTAACAGACATGAAACTAGGATGAGAAGTGAGTAATGTTAGGAAAATGAAAAGAACTGTGTACTAGACAATGGAGCTGTGAAGAGGAAAGCCCAATTGAATTGGGCTAAAAACAACAGAAAACAGAGAAGTAGAACTTAGACAATTATCATGCAAGATGGGCATAGTTTGTGTATGTGGTAGAAAGGCCATTTTGGACAAGATAAAATACGTTTGTTAAAATAGGGAAGCATAAACGGACTTGACTATTTTCTCAGCACAGTGAGAAACCAACCTAACTCCAGCAAGGAGAACATGTTGGGCAATAGTGAGAAAGAAAACAGGGAGGGTGGAACCAGATTAAGAGCACCCTGAAAGCTGGGCAGAGGTGTTTAGACTTGATGGAGTAGGAAATGGGAGTCATGAGATCTTGTTGATTAGGAAAGTGATATGATGAAAGTTATAGTTAGGTTAAAGGAGATGAGTTGGTGGTGCTATATGGTGGAGAGGAATCTGTAGAGGGTCTGGAGGCAATGGTAGCAATTCACATAGGAGTAGATGAAGGTTGGGACTCAAGTTTTGTCAGTAAGATCACACTGGAAAGGGAAGGCTTGGGGCAGAAATCTGAGACACTGAGATAAAGGGTATACTGAGGCAGGGCAATTGGGTAGGGAAATTTGTTCTGGGTGTGGAAGTGGAAGAGCGGTAGTAAAAAAAGTGATGTACATATTGAATTTGACATGATAGTGGGACATAAGGGAAAAATGTTGAATAGCAGTTTAAAGATGCAGAAATGGGACAAAGTTAGGGCTCAGGACAGGACATGCACAAGTCTGAATGCATACATACAATGTCTGAAACTCTGAGAATGAAGAAGCCCACAAAAGAAAAGCATGTAGATCTGACAGAGTACATGTCATATCTTTGAAGAGGTTAGGAGATGCCTACAATTAGAGATGGGAGAGGAACAGAAGCAAAAGAGAAATGGAGAGACGGCCAAACGAAAAAGGAAGCAAGAAGACTATAAAAAAAGACTATAATACCAGAAAGAAGGGTGTTTCAAAAAGAATACATAGTCATCATTATAAAATAGAGCCAGATAAATGGCAGACGAGCAAAGATTATGAAACCTTTTAATTAGAAAGTTGTGATTAAGTTAGAAGAGAATGGTTACAAAAGTGAACATGCAGAGGAAGCCTGCTCTCTGCGTGGAAGAGCTGGTACGGAGGGGCATCTCAGGAGAAAAGAAGTGGGACAGCAACTAAACACAGGTAATCAGGGTCACCTAATGGTCACACTTCCTGTTCTCCTCAACTGAATGTTAAACCAACTTCTTTAAGTTTCTCCTACTTCCCTCTTCTCTGAGAATTTCCAAGCCTAGTTTTTGAAAAATTTCAGGTTTCTGACACAAAAGCAAGTGGAGAAATCTGACTTCTCTGTTCTTACAAAAATCAATAAGAAAATACCTTTTTACTAACATTTTTTTTTCCAAAATTGAGCTTAGTAAAGTTATTCTGACAAGCTCTGAAAAAAATTCTATTGGAGTGAGAATTTTTTTTAGGTCAAAGTTTTTTCAGATAATGTAGTTTATGATATCTAGTGGCCTTCTATTCTACCCAGCTTAGATACTTATTTCCAAACAGAACAATGTATTAATATTTTCTTTGTGCCATTCGGATTATCTAAATATATTTATAGTATTTTGAAGTATTTTTCATGTTAAAATTTTATGTACTCTGGCAATTTTCAACTCCTGTATGAAACATATTTATATATTTATCCATTCTTCAGATCAAAATGCATAAAAATCCTTCATTACTAGGTCCTCTAACTATTTCTTGAAGTATTTTTTTTTTGTTTTTTTTTTTTGGTTTTTCGAGACAGGGTTTCTCTGTGTAGCCCTGGCTGTCCTGGACTCACTTTGTAGACCAGGCTGGCCTCGAACTCGCAAAGATCCGCCTGCCTCTGCCTCCCAAGTGCTGGGATTAAAGGCGTGCGCCACCACCGCCCGGCTCTTGAAGTATTTTTTAGAATGTATACCCTGTCTCTGGCCAGTGGTAATGGTAAATTGACATTTCCTTTACAAACCTCACCAAAATAAGAGCAATAAATTCAGAAGGCAGAAACTTAAAAGGACAGAAAGCATAAGAAGACAACGGCTCAGCTGGAGAGATGGTTTAGCAGTTAAGAACAGTGACTGCCCTTCCAGGTGACCTGAGTGCTGTTCCCAGAACCTACTTCAAGTGGCTCATAACTGCCTATAAGTCCAGCTCCAAAGGATCCAATGCTCTCTTGGAGCCTGCATGGGCACCCACACATAGGTGGTACATGTGTAAGCAAACGCGCACACACACACACACACACACACACACACACACACACACACACGCACACACACACATGGTGGGGGGGAGGGCTTTACCTCTTTGTGTCTATTAGGCTAAATATCTTATTTTTGTGCACATTGATGAAGAAAAACAAAGACTTTAAAAGGTAAATGTTAAGAATTCTCCCAAAGACTTGGACAAGTCATTCTATAATGAAAGCCACAGCAAGCTTCAGAGCTTTATAGTCCCTGAACCCTTAAATGTGAGCATATAGGACTACCAGACTCCAACGACATTAAGGAGAGATAGACAGATATGATAGAGAGCAGAAGAAACAAACACAGGAGCCGGGCGTGCTGGCGCACGCCTTTAATCCCAGCACTTGGGAGGCAGAGGCAGGAGGATCTCTGTGAGTTCGAGGCCAGCCTGGTCTACAAAGCGAGTCCAGGACAGCCAGGGCTGTTACACAGAGAAACCCTGTCTCAAAAAACCAAAAAAAAAAAAAAAAAGAAACAAACACAAACATGTAAAGAGAGGGAGGGGAGGGGAGGAATAAAAGCTCGTAAACTGGACACAGAGGTGTATACTTGTAATCCCAGGATTTAGGAGGCCAAATTTGAGGCCAACCTGGGTTGTACATCTAGACTCTGTTTAAATAAATAAAACAAAAATGCAAAAGCATGAAGACAGATAAACAGGCAGAGAGACAGACAGACACACACACACACACACACACACACACACACACACCTGAAAAAAAAACCCAAATCATAGACATGTAATTAATATTTTCAAAGATAAGAAACAAATCTATAACCACAAACAAGAACAGGATGCCACCAGAAAGCTATATTCATAGAACAACAACAAAGGGCTTAGAAATGAAAATATAATCACACAAAGGAAAAAGAATCAATAGATAATTAGGACTGTGTTGAGGGTTCTCTGTCCCTAGAACAATACAAAAGTACAAACATGGAAAATTGGTTAATTTTTTTTTTAACAAACAGAGAATTTACACAAAAGGTCTGATATCTATATGGGGTCCCACAAAGAAGAAACATGAATGAATTTGATGGGACATTATTTTCCTTAAGGAAATAATTCAAGAAAGTTTCCCAGAACTGAGGGAGTGCCTGATTTACCAGACTAAAATGGGTCACTATGTATCCAGAACAAATAATGTATGAAAATAGACTTGCATCAAGGGAAGCGATTAGGAAATTTCAAAACCTTGAGGAACAAACCTTCCAGACAGGAACAATCAGAAAATGAACAAAGACTGAGAATTAGAAAGGTCTAAAACTTCTCAAAAAGTAACAATACTGAAAGTTAGAAGACAGAGTAACAATGTCCCCAAAATTTACCAGGACAAATAATTATCATGCTGGATTTTTATTTTCAAACTCTCAATCAAACATGGGGTAAAATTATATATATATATATATTTTTTTTTTTGAGACAGGGTTTCTCTGTGTAACAGCCCTGGCTGTCCTGGAACTCACTCTGTAGACCAGGCTGGCCTCGAACTCACAGAGATCCACCTGCCTCTGCCTCCCAAGTGCTGGGATTAAAGGCGTGCGCCACCACGCCCAGCTTAAAATGATATTTTTTAGAGGACATTTAAGATCTCAAAAATACACTTCTGATATCCAATACTGGCAAAGAATCCCCTGGAAGCTGGTAAAGGATGATCCTAGGATGAGAGCAGTATCAGGCAGAAAATCCTATGTGCTGACAAATATGAAACTGATGTTTCTGCATAGCCACGTGATGATTTGACCAGCACTGCATACCAGAGCTTTCTATGATGATGGGAGTTTGTATATTCATATTGTCTAACATGGTAGCCACAAACTAGTGCTTCAGATGTGCAAATACAGTCACCAATGGACTGAAGCCATTATTTTATTGCTCTAGCAAAACGTATTGAACCAATGCTTCTCTGGGGGACATTTAGGTTATTCCTACTTTGTAACAACTATAAACAGAACTTTAATCATATTATGAATTAGGGGTTAAGATCACTTGTTGCTCTTCCAGAGGACCCAGTTTCAGTTCCCAGGACTCATATTGGCTGACAACTGTCTGTTACTCCAACTCCACAGGGTCAAATAACCTCTTCCTGCCCCTGCAGGTACCACACACATGTGCACAGGCACTCAACACATACATATACACATAAACAACAAGGAAGTTTTTAAAAATATTATGATTTACTGCTTTTTAGCACTCAACTATGGGCAGATATATCTCTGAGTTCAAGGCCAACCTAGTATTCACAGAGATTTCCAGATGAGCTAGAGCTACGCAGTGAAACCCTGTCTTAAAATGACCCTGTACAATAAAATGAAACTATTTTAAGTGTATATCTTTGTTTTGAAAAGTGATAAGCCGGGCGTGGTGGCGCACGCCTTTAATCCCAGCACTCGGGAGGCAGAGGTAGGCGGATCTCTGTGAGTTCGAGGCCAGCCTGGTCTACAAAGTGAGTCCAGGACAGCCAGAAATACACAGAGAAACCCTGTCTCGAAAAACCAAAAAAAAAAAAAGAAAAGTGATAATTATAGTTACAATGAAGATACAGAACATTCATCATGCTAAAAAAGTTTCCTTATGTTTCACTATGTAGCCGGGCTGTCCTAGAACTTATGTAGAGTAGGCAGTTCTTGAACTCACAGAGAGCTGCCTGCCTCTGCCTCCTAAGTGCTGGGATTAAAGGGGCACATTGCTGGGCCAGTCATAGTTTACTTCTTTTAAATTACACAAGTAATGTTCTTCTGTTTGACTTTATTCTGACTTATAAAATCTACACCTAGCCTGGCATGGTGGCATATGCCTTTAAGCCCAGCACTTGGGAGACAGAGGCAGGAGAATCTCTGTGAGTTCAAGGCCAGCCTGGTCTACAAAGGGAGTCTAGGACAGCCAGGGCTGTTACATAGAGAAAACTTGCTTTGAAAAACCAAAAAAACAAAACAAAACAAAAACAACAACAACAACAAAAACAAAAAAGCCAGGCATGGTGGTGGCCCATGTCCTTAATCCCAGCACTTGAGAGGCAGAGGAGGCAGATCTCTGTGACTTTGAGGATATCCTGGTCTACAAAGTGAGACCAAGACAGTCAGGGCTCTGTTACACCAAGAAACCCTGTTTCGAAAAACTGAAAAAAAAAAAAAAAAAAAAGAAATCTATACCTATATTTGCCTGTTTCAGTTGTTTCTTTTTATTGCAAGTTATAATTCATTTTCCAAAGACATCACAAATTTGCTTATTCTTTGATATACTGATGACATTTGGGTTGATTCCACTTTGGAGATATTATAAATAAAGTTGTAATGAATGTACATATATAAGCCTTTATGTGATTATGTGTTTCATTTCCTTTGTTTAAATACCAGCAGTAAAAGGTGCTGCATCATATAGTAAGTACATGTTTAAGATGGCTTGATGTCCTGCAAAGAACTAAGACACTATTATTTTGGCCTTTTGTTTTGATTTCTTCAATATACTTCAATTTGCTATACAATACAAATTCACTGAACTATTAATGGCCTCTTATCTGCTAAACCTATCCAGTGATATTTTAAAGTTGCAAATCTCATTTTTCAGATCTATAGTTTGTGATTCTCTCCTTAAAAAACAAACCAAAGCCAGGCAGGGGTGACACACGCCTCTAATCCCAGAACTCAGGAGGCAGACGCCAGTCTGGTCTACAGAGTGAGTTCTAGGACAGCCAGGACTGTTACACAGAGAAATCTTGTCTCAAAAACAAACAAACAAACAAACAAACAAACAAACAAACAAAAAAGAAAGAAAGGAAGGAAGAAAGAAAAGAAAAAAAAGTCTGGGTCACACTTGGTGGCACATGCATGTAATCCTAGCATTCAGAAGCACATATCTGATGCCAGTTTAGGTTCCATAGAGAGACCTTGTATAAGTAAAAATTAAATACAGTCTCTAGAAGCACCATAAGGGCACACAGCAAATGAAGACACCTTTATTCAAGAATAGCTACTACAAATTGCTGAGAATAAGAACAAAAACCACAGGTATTTGAAATGAGACCATTTTCTCTACCCTCTCAGCTCAATGAGACCTTATCGTACCCTATTCCATCACAGACTGGTGCATCCAAGAACACAAGGCTCCCTCCCCTGAGCTCTAACACTGAGGGCTGTCTTCATAGCCATGCAACACCAACTTTTATCTGGCCCTCAAATACATGTCGTAAGTTCCAAAATAATATAGTCATGTGGCAACCTCTCCCTCCTTTACCTCAACCCACATGGATGAGCTTTGTGTACAGAGAGCATCACAGAAATTCTGCAGTTTGTCTCTTGCTCTGGCTTGCAAGGCAGCAACTGCTTCCATGATATAAGAGGCAAGCCAGGAAGATGTGAGTCTGCTGTCCCCACTGCACTTAACACTGTTCTGGTTTAAATATGAAATGCCCTCTTCACAGGCTCATATGTTTGAACAGCTGTTTTCCAGCTGGTGGTCTTGTTTTGGGAGGTCCTGGGGTCTGGCTGGCAGAGTTGAGTCACTAGGAGTGGGTTAGTGAGAATTATAGTCTGGCCTCTTTCTAGTCTTTCTGCTTCTTAATCCATCAAGACATGAGGAGCTTCAGAGTATCTCACACCACCATAGATTATATCCCAGGACACTTCAAGACAAAATAAAGCTCACCTCCCTAAAGTGTCTCCGTTAGAAAGGTGGCCACCGGGATGAGAAGTACTAACACAGCTTCCGAAGCATCATTGCTACTCAGAGAAACAGTATGGTCCTCACCCCAAGCCCGAAAATTGTCAGTCAGAGATTATTTCAAGAAGTTAAGTAACAGCTGAGAAGAGATTGGTCATCTTTCTGGAAATACACATAGACACTTTCATGGGGAAGAACCAGGAAACAGGTAATTTTACGCTGGGGTCAGAGCAATTTTCAAACATAAAACCCCAGAAACACCCATCAAATGAGTTCAACCATGACTGAACTAGACTAGCCAACTTGTGAGGGGGGGGGGGGGGGGGGGGGGGGTTGAAAACAGTAATTCAGTCACTAGCAGTTAGCTGAGTAAATTTAAATTCTGAGTGTGGCCTTGTAAAGAGACAGGAAAGCCATGTTAAACTACTCTCATCCTAGCACATCTTTAATCCCAGTGCTTAAGAGGTAGAAGCAGAAGGGTCTCTGAATTTGAGATCAGCCTGGTTTTCACAGAAAGTTCCAGGCCAGCTAATTGGACATAGTGAGACTATATCTAAAACTAACCAAACAAAACCACCACCACCGATAGCAACAACAGAACAACCCATTCTTATCCCCGAGTGACTATTGACAAATCCAAGGTAGAATCCCCAAGTAGCAACATCAAAGACAGTACAGCAGATGAAAAGCCAATTTGACTACAATAATCTTGTCAGTTATTAAGCAAATAAATTGTAATAATCAGCCCTAAGGAGTAGGGAAAAGACCAGAACTTGAGTTGCTTTTTTATCTAAAAGGTCCATGACCTGAACTGGCAATGTGCCAAAGTGACCAGATGTCAAATGAAATGTAGACTTCAAAATGCCCATAATAAATGTGCTCAAGGAATTAAAGGAAACCATGATTATATAAGTAAATGCAATACTACATAACACTAAATAGATAATATAGATAAAAAGATAGAAATTATTAACCAAATAGTAATTCTGGAGATAATGGAAATGAAGAATTCACTAGAGAGGGTTCAGTAGCAGATCTGAACTACTGGAGAAAATAATTAGCAAGCCTGTATATAGATCTATATAAAATAGGAAATGAAAAAAATTGGAAATGAAAAAAAGAAAGCAGTTTGAAAAACAGCAAGTATTTTGGTGATCTACTAGATTATAGTAGAGTTATAACACACCTAGTGAAGACACAGATGAGGCAAAAAGAAAACTCCAGACGGCAAACAAGAACCAGACAGTGAATAATGAATTACAGCTTGGCAGTGGCTTTTGCAGGCATTAACAAGCTCCTTAAAAAATTTAAGAGCAAAACAAAACAAAACAAGAACTTAAATATTTGTGGTGCTTACAAGCAAATCTACAGGAAAATAAGAAAAATGGCCATAGTTTTAAAAATGACATATTCTCAGCCAGGCAATGGTAGCACACGCCTTTAATCCCAACACTGAGGCAGAGGCAGTTGGATCTCTGAGTTCAAGGCCAGCCTGGTCTACAGAGTAAGTTCCAGTATAGTCAGAGATACACAAAATGATCCTGTCTCAAAAAAAAAAAAAAAAAAAAAGGAAGAAAGAAAAGGGGAAAAAAAAGGCATCTCCTCAAGAAGAGCCTAAGGAAGTCCTTTAGGAAGAGTCCCAGAAAAGGCACTGTTGTCACACGAGTCGACAGCTCCATGAGCACTGCTCACGCTGAGGACCCCACGTAGATGACGTAGCATGAGACAGCCGAGACATGGGGAAGACAGTGATGCGGATTACTCTGATCTTTTTTTTTTTTTTTTGTTTTTCGAGACAGGGTTTCTCTGTTTAACAGCTCTGGTTGTCCTGGACTCGCTTTGTAGACCAGGCTGGCCTCGAACTTGCAAAGATCCGCCTGCCTCTGCCTCCCAAGTGCTGGGATTAAAGGCGTGCGCCACCACCGCCCGGCTGATTACTCTGATCTTGTGTAGTCCTGTGCTCATGTATTAAGTTTGTGGGCTTTTGTTTGCTTGTTTGTTTGTTGGGTTACTTTTTTTGTGGGGGGGGGTTGTTTGCTTTTTGGTTTTTAGAGACTGGGTTTCTCTGTGTAACCTTGGCTGTCCTAGAACTCACTTTATAGACTAGGCTGGCCTCAAACTCACAGAGATCTATCTGCCTATGCCTGCCTCCCATATGTGTGCCACCATGTCCAGTGTGTTTTTGCTTTTATAAACAAGTTTTTAAAATAAAATAAAAATAAATTTTAATAGAAAAAGTTTCTAGAATACATAGAAACACTATGTACAGCTATATGAATGTGTATATTAAGCTAAATGTTATTGTAAATAAGCCAAAGTGTCTTTTTAATGTAAATTAACTGATCATCAAAAGAATTAATCTTTTTTATAAATTTAGAGTAGTCTAAGTGTAGAGTGTCAATCAGTAGAGTGAAGTAATGAGGCTTTCACAGTCACTCACTGTCCAGGTACTGACTCACTGAGAGCACCCTGTAGCCTGGCAAGCTTCTTTGTGGAATGGAAGAACGCCACTCTAAAATGTGCCATATCGCATTTTTACTGTACATTTCTGTTTAGACACATGAATACCCACTATTGTGCTGAAACTGCCTGTAGCAGTCAGTACGGTAATATCTTTTCTAGGTTTGGTTAGAAAATGACAATAGGTTATACTATATTGTTTAAGTATGTTGTAGGCTCCCTCACCTAGGTTTGTTGAAGTATATTCTGTGATTTCATATACCAGTGAAATCACCTAACAAGTTTCCTCAGAATGTATGCCTATATTTCAGCAATGTATACAACTATATTTTAAAAAATTCTTAAGCTGAAAGCAAGAGCTCCAGTTATTTCAAATAATCCAAAGAAAACAGGGTACTGCTAAAACTGCTCTTGAATTCAATTTTCAGAAGCAATATAAATGCATATTTTTCATTCTTTTATTGAATGAATGAAAAATAAATTTCATAAAATAATATGCATATCATATATAGTTTAATTTATAAAATGAATAAGTGTAATTTTTTTTGCCTGTACTGCACAGAAGAGCCAAGGGTCAATCAGAAAAGGTAATCATGTTAAATAAGTGGAGCTCAGAAAGGCTAAATGTCATTTGTTTTCTCTCAAATATAAAACACAGATGACAGGAAAGCAGAAGGGAACTATTTAGGAGAGATCCCAGCAGGAAGACTGAGGTGGGCAGAAGAGGATAACAGGAGTGAAAACACAATGAAATAAATTTATAAAAATGTCACAGTGAAACCTGTTATTTTATATGCTAACTAGAATTAATTAATGAAAAAAAAGAGGCATAGCACAAAATGCTTGTCATGCAAACATGAAGACTTGCATTCTAATCCCCCGAACCCATGCAAAGCTGGCTATTGCAGCCCACACCTGTTAGCCCAGAGCTCCTACCCAGACGTCTGTGAACCACTGACCTGGTGGCATCAAATGACAAGAGACCCCACCTCAAACTAAGCAGAAGAGGAAACTGATATCCAATATTGTCCTTGTCCTCCACAAATGTGCCATAGCACACATGTACCTGGACACACACACACACACACACACACACACACACACACACACACACATTAAAGAAAAAAGAGGCACTGGGGAAAACTGCACCCAGCCAGGGAAATGGCTGTGGCTACAGACAGTAATGACTGTAACAATGGCTGCACTTTATCATTAACCAGGATAATAGAACAATAACATATTTAAAACAACAAAGAGAAAGAGTACTGGATCCAGGTATGGTTAACATAGTGTGAAATATCACACTGGAATTAAACTAGTATGTAGTTGAAACTGACACTGATAAATTGGTACACACATCTATGTGTGTTTTACATATTTTCTGTATAGGTTAGTATGTATAACCCTAAAGCAGCAATTTAAAAAACCCCAAAATATGTTGATAATCATAAAATGAATTTAAATGCTTCATTCACTTCATGCAAAGAAAAATAATAAAGAAATAAATGAACAAAAGATATTAAAACATACAGGAAAAAATTAAAACAGCAATTATAACTACAACTGTATTAATTCTAGCATTAAATGTGACTATCAATAAGCAGAGAACCAGAGTCTGTTACTGGAGATAATGAAGGGAATTTTATGATGATAAAAGGGTCAATCCATTGAACAAATACACATGCCCAATAAAAGAATACAAAATTGCAAGGGAAAAAGCTTATGCAAATCAAGGTGGAAACAGGCAACTGAACAGTAACAGTCATGCTCCTCAGCACTACTGTCTCCACAGTGAGTAGCTAAGCAACTGAAGAGAAAAAAATCTCAACATCATAATCCAACAAAACATCTTTCAGCATACACTGTAAGTTCGACAATTTTTAAAAACAAACTTTGATATATTTATAAAAATAGAAATAAAAAAGCAGTTCTCTAACTGCAATGGAGTAAAGTTTGGAACATTACAAAATATGTGGACATTAACTTCAACAAGGGCATGAGTTTGAAGCCATCTTGAGCTACACTGTAAGTTCTAGGCCAGTTTGGCCTACAGAGTGCCATCCAGTCTTACATAAAAACTAAATTGGGCCAGGTGGTGGCAGCACTTGGGAGGCAGGTGAATCTCTGTGAGTTCCAGGCCAGCCTGGTCTACAAAGTGAGTTCCAAAACAACTGGGACAGATAGAGAAACCTTATCTTGAAAAACAAACAAACAATAAGGTTGGAGAAATGGCTCAGCAGGTATAGATGTTTGCTTTCAAGCCTGATGACCTAGGTTTGATCCCTGGAACACACATGGTAGAAGGAGAGAATTGACTCCTGTAAGTTGTCCTCTGACCTTTACACACACACACACACACACACACACACTGAATAAATGTAAACAATTACACTATAAATAAATAAGACTGGAGATACAGCTCAAAAGTAGAATACCTGCCTAGCATGCAGAAGTCCCTGGGTTCAATTCCTGTACTGAAACAAACAAACAAACAAACAAAAAACCAAAAAAAACAAATAGTAACCAACATACTTCTTAAAAAAACAAACAAAAAAAAACCAAACCAATTCTCTGAAAACTGCACACAATGAGTTTGATCCACCTTCCTTAAACTCCTCCCAGAGCTGCCCATCCCGCTTCCCTTCCCATCCAACTGTGTGTCTTTTCTCCCTATCAAAGACTGTTTGTGTTGCCCAAATCTGTAATCAACATACTCTTAATATGAAATATATCAGAGAGAAAGCAGAAAATACAGTGAAGCAAAGGAAAAGGAAAACACAGCAAAGCACACACAGCTGACACATGGCTCACAGGGAAATCTATAGCTGCACATGCAACAGAAATCTCATGCCTTTAATGTATCTGTGACCCACCAAAATGTGCCTCTTGTTTTATCTTTTATCACGAGAGAGAACAAACAAAACCAGGTGCAGGGTAAGATTATCTTTAATGGCACTTAGCTGTCTCTTACATATCAAAATCTTCCTAAAGCACAAAGACGAGATTCCTCAAAAACACTGTCCTCATGATGAACCAAAATGATCAAACCTGAAACCCCCTGACAGAGTCTATGTTTCTTCCGTCAGGAGACAGCCTGAATCTCACACATCAATGCTGTCTCCTACTCCCTCACACCCTTTTCTTCCTATTAAAACTTTTTCCTAATAGTTTGTTCTCTGTATCTCAGTCATTTCTGTAATTGCTGGATAAAAGTTCCCTTGTATCCTGGTAACTCTGCAGGGAAGTACAAGGGTATGCAAGAGCTGTTCAACTTGGAACCCCAAAACATGATCTCCACCAACAACTGAGCAGTTGCCTGGGTCTTTTCTTCTCCAGAGTGACTATAACCAGTAAGTTGCCTCTGGATGTCACTGAGTCTGTCAGTTTTTCTATCCTTGCACACAGAAATCCCCTCTACTTTTCCTACAGTATGTGATAGTTAGGGAGTGGAAAATTCCATCACTGGGACTTGGTGAAGGTTCTAGACTCCAGCCACGTCAGAGCTCCTAGGTTTAAGTTCCTCTCACCTTTTTCTCTTATCCCTCCCTCTTAAACACTCTGCTCCAATAAGACCTCCACAGGGCCAGCCATCCTAGTTGACAATCACTGGCTAAGTGGTTACTATGTCATCTGACAGGTTCAAGTCTTCTGTCATGTGTTTTATTGTTGTTTATTTAGTGTGATTTATTTTCCCTTTTCTCTTCTTCCCTTTTCCTTCTTTCCACACAGCTCCCATCTGTCTTGGAACTCATTTGACAAACCTGTCTGCACCCCTACCTTCAGTACTTTCTTCTGAGGAAAAGATTCCTTGATTTACTCTGATGGCCCAAATAAGTCCTTTCAGAACTAGACCATTCTTATTGTACATGGCATTACCAACCCAGTTGCACTTGCATGCTCTCTCCATAAAGCCACCTACTACACTGTTCTAACTTTGTACATAAATTGGATTGTGATTTGAGTTTTGATCAGAACTAGCATGAAAATCAGTATCTGTGGAGCTGGAGAGATGGCTCAGTTATTAAAGGCTAGGCTCTGAAGTTCAGACACCCAAGGCCCATATAAAAGCTAGGCAGATAGACAGGGAATCTCCTGAGCCAGTTACCTAGCTGGACTAGTTGTCAATCTTTGAGTGCAACTGAAAAATCCTGCCTTAGTCAATAAAATGCAGAGCAATTGAAGAGACATACATCAACTTGGGGCACAGACACACCAACCTATACAAGTACTCACTCCACTGGCTAGATTTTAGGACAGCTTCTTACAAGCTAGAGTCATCTGAGAGGAGAGAACTTCAATGCCTTCATAAGATCAGGCTGTAGGGTAGGGAAGCCTATAGGGCATTTTCTTAATTAGTGATTGATGTAGAAGGGCCCAGCCTATTGTGGGCGGTGCCATCCCAAGTTGGTGATCTTGAGTTCTATAAGAAAGCAGGTGGAACAAGCCATGAGAAGTGAGACAGTGAGCAGCACTCCTCCATGGCCTCTGCATCAGCTCCTGCCTCTATGTTCCTGCCATGTTTTCTCCCTTGACTGCCTTTGATGATAAAGTGTGATATGAAGTGAAATAAACCCTTTCCTCTCCAGGTTGTTTTTAGTTACGGTGTTTCATTAACAGCTGAAACCCTAAGAATCCCTGTGAACATACATATATACATCCACTCATTACCTGTTAGATATCCTTAAAACTAGAGAGCCAGGATGGATTCCTTTAGAGATACAGCCTTTACTTTCTTCCTGGGTTTTATATTACATCCCAAGGCCACTTATTGTTGTTAGGCCTTAGATTTATAGGAATCCTAGGTATGGAGGTTCTAAAAGTATTCCAAAGGATTCTTTCTCTAAAGAAAAAGAAGATAATTGTCTTTGTCCTCAATATGGTTATTTTTGTTTTGTTTTGTTTTTGAGATATTTGTAGCCCTGGCTGACCTAGAATTCAATATGCAAACCAGGCTGGCCTCACACTCAGAGATCCTTCTGTCCCTGTCTCCGAAATGTTGAGATTAAATGTGATTGCATATGATAGCATATGCCATCACACTTGGCTCAATATGCTCTTAACAGCCAGAAAAGATGCCTCTAAAATGGCTTTCTACATTCTAATGCCACTTTATATCTGAACTGCTGCTGCAAGAGACAAGAAAAGTAGGAAATCTATACATACAGACTTATGTTCAGTTATCCACGACCCAAACTAAACTCTATAGCATCTACATACCTTACAATTGTTATTAAAAAAACAAACCCAAACCTCTTTCAGATGAGATAGATATCATATTCTATTCCCCACTTATAGGCTGGATTCAGAGTCTCCTTAGTGTTTTCTCTACTGCCACCACTTCCACGTGGCACCTGTACCCTTATGCCTTATTATATTCCTCAAGAAGCTAGCCCTTCCTTCCCCTATGGGACTCTTGCATAAAGCTGGAATCAACTACTGAAATTTTCCCATTAAGGGACATATCTAATTAGAGAGGTGGGGTGGCTTTCATTAGAGTATATCTTCTCCATTTCAGATTTAGGACATGAAAAGAAAAAATGGTCAGGTTTTTAGAGGATTCCAGTAAATTCCAGGATGAATGCATAAAAGACAATTTAGGTGAGTCTGGCCCTGTTCCTATTCCTCACCTATGAGGTGTAATGATAGTTTTGCTTTGTTGCTGTAGACCTATAAAAACGAAAACTGAGGCTAAAGAGGCAACAGATAAATCTGTCCTTCCTTATCCAGGTCACAGTGCATAGGAAGTAGGATTTGCCATCCAAACTGTGGTGTTTGAAGGAGAATGGCCTCCATAGGCTCACATTTGAATGCTAGGTCTCCAGTTAGTGGAACTGCTTGGGAAGGATTAGGAGGTATGGTATTCTTGGAGGAAGTGTGGTCTTACTGAAAGAGATGTGTCGCTGGCGGTGGTCTTTGAGGTTTCAAAACCTCAGGCCAGGCCCAGACTCACTCTCTTTCTGCTATGTTCTTGCAGATAGTATGCAAGCTCTTAGCTACTGCTCCAGCACCATGCCTGCCTGCTTGCATCCTGCTTCTAGACATGATGGAAATAGGCTCACCCTCTGAAACTGCAAGCAAGACCTCAGTTAACTGTTTCCTTTCATTAGCTGCCTTGGTCACAGTGTCACAATAGAACAGTAACTAAGATACACAAAAACAAGCAAACAGACGTCCAAACAACAAAACTGAACAAAGACTCCCAACTACCCTAAATGGGACTACAGTTGTCATGCCCACAGGGAACAAATGGAACATTTTCTTACCTGTTTTGCCAAGGGTATAAAGAACTATATAATGAAACTAACTTATTACAAGGCCTAGAGTATTCAGAAAAGGGATGAAAATCCAGCTCTATTCTTTTTTCTGGTTTTTCAAGACAGGGTTTCTCTGTGTAGCCTTGGTTGTCCTGGAACTCACTCTGTAGATCAGGCTGGCCTCAAACTCAAAAGATTTGCCCATCTTTGCTTCCAAGGGCTAGAATTAAAGGTATGTGCCACCATGCTCAGCTATTTTTCTTTAAATTAAAAAAAACATTTATTTTGTCATTCTCCATGTAGGCAAAATCATTTCACTCTTTATTGATACTGGATCTGTTTATTCTGTTCTGATTGACTCACTGGGCCTTTTATCAAATCATAGTGTTCTATAATATCAGATTATAGGTCTAAGTGAGTCACTTTTTCTCATGTTTGTGAAATTGGTATTTAGATAACACCCTACCACCACTACCACATATATAGCCGACTGGCCTTGAACTCTTGATCCTCCTGATTAAACCTCACAACTGGGATTACAGGTATGAACCACCATACCTAGATTCCATGTCAATTTCTGTACTTTATTTTCTTTTTTGTAAATTTTCCATCATGTACCCTGTTCCCTCTCATCTCCCATCTCCCCTCAGACCTACCCTCAACCCTTGAAACATCACCCAACACACACACACACACACACACACACACACACACACACACACAAATCTCATTGTGGAAGCTGTAGTATGTCTCAGTGTGTCCCACAATATTCCCTTTAGTCCACACTTTTTTTTTTAAGATTTATTTATTATGTATACAGTGTTCTGTCTGCAGGTATATCTGCAGGCCAGAAGAGGGCACCAGATTTCATTATGGATGGTTGTGAGCCACCATGTGGTTGCTGGGAATTGAACTCATGACCTCTGGAAGAGCAGCCAGTGCTCTTAACCGCTGAGACATCTCTCCAGCCCCAGTCCACACTTTTTTGCTTGTAAATGTCCATTATAATGATTCCTTGGTTTCTAGCTTCTGCTACTTTGTCAATACTGGAACCTCACTGGGACTCCTCTCAGATATCCTGTTGTCCTGTGTCATGGAGATCCTGTAGTTTTGGGTCTGTGGGACTGGCCTTTTCATGCACTCCAGCAGTTCATCCATAGGGTATATGTCATGGGTAGACCAATTCATAGCCCTCATTCTAGGCCTCCAACCACCCCTACATCCAGGGACAGTTCTACTGTGCTACCCAGGTAAGGTGCAGGGCCTGCTCTCCTGAGTGCTGCAGCAGATAAAGGGCTGGACCAGCTCTCCTGCTCTCATGAGCCCATCAGAGCCAAATCTCCCACCTGCTACATGTGTGGAGAAGGCATCAGAGAATGAGGGGATCTCTTTTCAGACACCACCACCAAAAAGCAGACAAAAGGAAGAGCTGGCTCTCCTACACTCATTCCCTCAGGAATGATTCACCCACAACCCCCACATCAAGGACCAGGTGTACTGTGCAGCCCAGGAGAGGTGCAGGGCCTGCTCTCCCAAGTGCTGCAGGATGTGAGGGGCTGGATTAGCTCTCCTGTTCTTGTGACCCCATTGGGGCTAGATCTCCTGTCCACCAATGGTGGTAGGGGTAAAAGGGAGGGGAGGGACTCTCTCCCTTGCCAACACCATCCATCACAAAGCAGACCAAAGGCAGGGTTGGCTCTCCCACATGTATATCCTCAGGGCAGGCTCACCCACATCTCTTACATCTAGGGCCAGGCAGAGTTCTTTTAGTCTCTGGCTGGCTTCCTGTCCTGGGAGCCCATCTGGTACTTGCCTGGTGCTAGACTGGTGGTCATCACAGGCTAGCTCTGTGTCTGGGCCCCATGGTGCTGAACTGGTAGTGGTCTTTGTCTTGTTTGTTTCCAGGAATGTTAGGCTACTATTCATTCAGATGTTCATAGGTCAGAACACTGAATGTAGACATAGCCTCTCTCCTCTCTGCTACCTACTGATGCACATGTGATACAGCAGCCACATCTGCAATGCCTCTGGGGAAGATTATGTACTTTCTTTATGTCCTGGAACACACCACCCTTCTGTTAGGAGGGAATTTACTAAGCAAGGAAGAAGCAGTTCATTAACTGGAAGCTAAATTTGGAGGCATCCTCAGAACAGGGTATTCATTTGCTAGTCTTTTTTAAACAGGAAAAGCTTCTGCTCTTACTACTTTCAAGGAGTACTTGATTAGTAAAACTCATGCTCTGGGATACCATAATCCCAGGGCATGTTATTAACTGTCCCCCAGCTCCGATCAAATTAAAATTTTAGGTCCAATATTCTTAGAAAAGATAATTCCCCTTAAATCCAAGAGTCTTTGTACAATACAGACTCAAATTCTTGGCCACTAGCTTATTCAAGCATGCCAATCTCCTACATAACTCTCAACAATCCCACTAAGAAGCCCTCTGGAAAATATCACCATGCACAGGATCTTAGGAATACGAGTGAAGTTGTTCCTCACAGCAGGACATCTTTTTTTGCTTATTTGTTTGTATTTTTTTGTTTTGTGAGACAATATCTTTCTATTTGGCTCTGGCTGTCCTGTAACTCACTATGTAGACCAGGCTAGCCTCAAATTCACAGAGATCCACCTGCCTATGCTTTCCAAATGCTGGGATTAAAGGCATGAGCCACCATGCCTGGACAAGGCACCATTCTTGTTTTGTTTTGCTTTGCTTTAATCAAGGTACCATTCTTCCCCATAACTCCTTTTGTTTTTTTGAGACAGGGTTTCTTGGTGTAACAGCCCTTGCTGTCCTGAACTCGCTTTGTAGACCAGGCTGCCCTCGACTTCACAGAGATCCATTTGCCTCTGCCTCCTGAGTGCTAGGATTAAAGGCGTGTGCCACCACACCTGGCTCTGAGGTACCATTCTTTTTTTTTTTTTTTTTTGGTTTTTTCGAGACAGGGTTTCTCTGTGTATCCCTGGCTGTCCTGGACTCACTTTGTAGACCAGGCTGGCCTCGAACTCACAAAGATCCGCCTGCCTCTGCCTCCCAAGTGCTGGGATTAAAGGCGTGCACCACCACTGCCCGGCGGTACCATTCTTAATAGGATTCAAAACACATCCCAGTAAATCTTAGTATCAAAGAAATCTCAGAGATCAACTTAGCTCAACTATTCCATTGAATCATTATTTTCTTTTGTAACATTCTAAAGACAATCATCTATGTTCTATCTTGAATAAAAGTATATGTATATGCTATATGGGTGGGTATACATATGCACATATGTATGTAGTGGACATAAACAGAGCTGGCGATGGGGAGCTTACCCCTTCACAAGGCACTTATCAATTTTTTTTGGTTTTAAGTAATAAAAGTAAAGGTTCCATGTATCTATATGTGTGTGAATGTGTGAATGAAAGTGAATACTTTCTATGAAGAAAAACAATAGAAATATTTAGTGGGAAAATGTGAGTAGGACTTAACTTACTAAATTCTCTCAAATAACTGGATCACTAAGAGAAGAACTCCAACAAGTTTACCACAAAGTCCAGATCCTTGTAAACATAGTTTCCTGTCAGGCTGGCCTGATTATATTTAGGTGGCAAAAGAGAAAAACAATCTGTTTTTTTTTTTTTTGGTTTTTCGAGACAGGGTTTCTCTGAATATCTCTGGCTGTCCTGGACTCGCTTTGTAGACCAGGCTGGCCTCGAACTCACAAAGATACACCTGCCTCTGCCTCCCAAGTGCTGGGATTAAAGGCGTGCGCCACCACCGCCCAGCTGTTATTTTTTTTTTTAAGATGAGACAAAGTCCTTTATTAGAAAACATCAAAATCTCAGTGCCACCCCCACACCTGCCCTGGGCCAAGACCAGAGGAGGAGCTACTTCAGCACTGGCAGGAAATGCCCAGGTAGGGGTTTCCTCCACCAGACAGCTTCTTAGGAACTATAAATAGAATAAATATTCACAGAGGTCCCAGGAGAAGCTGGGTCACTCTTGGAAAAGAGTGATATCCATGGATGAGGAGGTGACTTGGGGACCAGCCCTGCTCCTACCCTGGGTGTAGGGGTTAGATAAATTAGATTTAAAAAATATATAGGAGTTTCTGATACTGTCTCTTAATTCGGGGCCT
>CAJQZJ010031795.1:1103252-1123284 GCA_907164525.1 Lophiomys imhausi | reverse complement strand
GTAATAAATAAATAAGTGTTAAATAATAATTTAAAAGTTCGGTTACACCTGGGGGCAAGGGACTCCCAGGATTTGTCACATGAAGTGACATCAAAGATTCACAGTCATAAGCCCTGATAGGTGGCCCCTAAAGACAGGAACCTCCAGGTCTAGAGAAGCCCAGCTCCAATCTAGCAGTGAGGAGAGGTCCCTGCCCGCCAGCCCAGCACTAGAGTTTAGTTATGTCACATCCCTCTGAAAGAAGTGAGGAGCAGAGGCTTTGAGGAATTCAACCCCTCTGATTCAGTTTCATGATTAAAGTGGGCAAAGGAGAATCAGTGTGAACCATGGGGAGCTGTGTGGTTGGCAGCAGGCAGTGGGCTAGGAGTACGGACCAGGAGGTCAAATCTGTGGGGATTTTCCTCATTTCCTTTATTCCCCCTGTGCTTCACCATCTTATAGTGTCCCACAGAGGTGGGTGGTCAAGAGATCTTCATCCCAGCCAGGCGTACCCTGGTAGCAATGTCGTCATCCTCTCCACCCCAGCCCCAATATTCATTGGGGAAGCCATTCATCTTCAGGTACTGGTCAGGAGTGAGCGCTGAAACCCCACCAAAGTACTGGGGATATGGGAGGCTGTATCCAAACTTGTTCATGGCAACAGCAATATGGCGGGGTCCCCGGGGGTCACACACATACAGGTTATAATCATTTTCTGGAAAGGAGGTCCACGTCATGTAAAAACAAACAGTCCCATTCTTCATCACGCAAGGCTTCCCGCACCCCTACATTCAGAAGCTTTGCCCTGTTAAAGGTTCCATTTCCAGCCTGGTGGATTACATAGATGCCATATGCAAGCTGCCGGTGCTGCAGGAAGAGGTGCAGGTGGTAGAGCAGCAGACGGAGGTGGTGCTCCCAGGCACGATGGGGCACAATTATGGCTGTTTGGGAGCGAGGCTCACAT
Source organism: Lophiomys imhausi (assembly GCA_907164525.1). Lineage (NCBI taxonomy): Eukaryota > Metazoa > Chordata > Mammalia > Rodentia > Muridae > Lophiomys > Lophiomys imhausi. The sequence goes on along the minus strand of CAJQZJ010031795.1, from coordinate 1,122,341 downwards.
CCTGCTGGACGGTATCGGCCTCCTAATTCCACCCGTGGATTCCGCTCCACGATCTCTGCTAGTGATGGCACGGGGCTGAAGGATACTGACACGGGACCCACTAAGAGAGGAGATCTTTCTGGACAGTAGGGCAGAGCTTGAACTGGAGAAGCCCCTGCAGGTACAGGGGGCCCAGGCAGGTGACTGAGGTTACTATAGACATCACGGGGATGAGAATAGTCTAACGTTGGGCCCTGAGCTCGACCAAATAGGGCACTCAGGCTTCGGAAGCCCCCTAGGGACAGATACATCATAACTGCCAGTTGGGAGCCCACAAGCAGGGCCAATGTACAGGACCTCTCCAGCAGTCTCCGCAACATCCTGATTTGAGGGCTAGGGGAAGGAGTGATTTCTGTGTTCAAGCTGTCTTGTTCTGGATCATAGGGGCTCCAGGAGGTCCCCGGGGAGCAGAGATGTGAGCCATTATCTTAAATGGGAACTGTCACGGATGACAGAAAAAAGCATTCCAACAGCCAATCTGGGATCAGCGGGAACAGGAGTGATCAAGGATAACCAGTCACCTGGTGTGTTCCCCGTTGTTACAGCCGCTGGGACAGCTGGGCAGGCATCGCCGCTGCCATCTTGGAAGCGGGCGCTGGGGGCCCCTTTTGTTTTTTTGAAACATGAATTCAGATAGTCTAGATTGACCTCAAATATATTATGCTAACAGAGGCTGGTCATGAACTTCTATTATTCCTGCATTTGCCCCTAATGTTGGAGACATGTACAACCATGCTCGCATTTTTAATTAATTGATTTTTAATTATGTGCATTCTTTTTTTTTTGGTTTTTTTCGAGACAGGGTTTCTCTGTGTAGCTCTGGCTGTCCTGGACTCACTTTGTAGACCAGGCTGGCCTCGAACTCACAGAGATCCGCCTGCCTCTGCCTCCCAAGTGCTGGGATTAAAGGCGTGCACCACCACCGCCCGGCTTTTTTTTCTTTTCTTTTTTTTTTAATTATGTGCATTCTTTATAGAAAGTATTCATATTCATATACACAATCATGCACATATAAAGGGTATGTGCATATGTGGGTATGTGTATATGAGTGCAGGTGCCCATGGAGGAAGGAGGTGATGTTATGGGTAGTTATGAACTACCAGACATGGGTGCTGGATATGAAACTCAAATCTTCTGCAAGAATAGTAAGAGCTCTTAATCACTGAGCCATTTCTCTGGTCCCTTAAGAAAAAAAAATTTTTTTTTTTTTTTTTGAGACAAGGTCTCTCTGTGTATCTTTGGCTTTCGTGGAACTCATTTTGTAGACCAGGCTGTCCTTGAACTCATAGAGATCCTCCTGCCTCTGCCTCCTGAGTGCTGGGATAAGTGGTGTGTGCATCACACTGTGCTCTATGTTTTTTCTTAAAAATAAAAATCTAAAACATTCTCATTTTCTAAACCATTATTATTATTGGAGCTATTGTTATTAGTTATATCTGCCTTGACATGGAATCAAGTGAAAAATAGTGCACAAGAATCTAGTTATTTATTTTCATGCCTGACACTGTGAAAAAGCTAAAAAAAGAAAAACTGTTGTTTGGTTACATTTGTCATATTAACTGAATTGAGACGAGAACCTCCCTTTCAATATACTAAACACAATACAGAGTTAGGGATATACAAGATACTTTTAGAAACTACCTAGCATAGTCATCATAAAATGTTTATAATAATTATAATTATTGTCATCATCACTATTATTATATATAATGAGTGTTTTGTCTACATGTATGCCTGTCCATCATCATCATATAGGTGGGCATTTTGCCTGCATGTATGTCTATTCCGCATGTGCGTGCCTGGTACCCATGGAGGCCAGAAGAGGGTGTCAGATCCCCTGGAACTAAAGTTATAGACAGTTGTGAGCTGCTGTGTAGGTGCTGGGACTAGAACCTGGGCCCTCTAGAAGAACAGCCAGTACTCTCCAGCCTCTACAGTCATCTTTTAAAATAGGATTCTAAGGATATATATATACATATGTATATATGTATCTTTTTATAGTATCTCTTACTAGTAAACAGACTCAAAATGTTTTTGTTTCAGAATCCTTCACCTATAATGTCAACACAACAAACATTATTATCTAGACAACTGCCAAGTCATGGTACGGACCTTCCTTCAACAAAACAGGGCCTTAGCAAGTTCTGTGCTTTAAGTCTCCGCAGAAACAAGCAAGTCAGGGCTCTAGAGTCTATCTATCCATCCCAGCGGCTGCAATCCGAGCAGCCCCTCAGCTCTCCCCAGAGACCAAACTGCAATGCTCATCACAGATGTTCGTATTATTCTTTATTGTTTTCTCAGATTCAGGTTAATCTACAAAATTTTTCTTCCTTAACGCCTTGTGACCAGTTACTAAAGTAATCAAGAGTATTAACATGTCATATACTTAGAATATTTTTAAGTATTAAAAATATATTACTTGCATATGAAAAAACAAAATTATAAATACATAGCTACCTTTAAGAACAACAACATATATTTCCTCCTAGAAGACTGTACTTTTGGACTAAAGAGTCCTTGACGTCAGAGGTAGTTTGTTTCAGATTCCACACCCGCATGCTCCACTGGACTGTCACTGTGACATGACCTAGGTACAAACTGAAAATGTCACCTGTGTCCTGTGTTTAAGGGAGGCAATGAAGGGTCACTAAAACCTGGCCTTACTTGACTGGTGAAGGTCTCTTCTTCCTCATCACAGTCTAGACCCTGATGGGCTATCTCAGTTGTACTGTCCTCCTGAACAACACTGTTCTCCAAGTCAAGCACTCTGGTGGTATCAGTTGTGACTTTTACTTTCACGCTGTGAAAGCCAGAGGAGACTGAACCCATTTGAAGGCTCACAGGCTCCCCATCAAACAGTAGGAAGTGTGAGTTCACCCCTTCTTTAAAAGCAGGGGGTTGGTAATCATGTGGGGTCACTGTAGAAAGGACAAAAATGTTGCAGATTAAGTTTTGATGGAGTAAGTGACATTAGTACTTTATATATAGTGACAAAGATCTTTCAGATGCCTATAAATCCTTCAACTTACACACAACATCACTTGAGCACTTAAGAAGGAATTTGACCAAAGGTCTCTACCTACCCGAGTTATAATAATGGAGCTTCATAGTGAGTATAACATCATTAGGAAGGGGTCCAAGGTTCTGCATCAATACGTATAGTTGACGGATCAGCAGGGAACAGGCTTTCTTGATATCTCCACTGCTTGTCCCACTTTCAAAGTTTGTACTACTGCTATAGTCATAGAAGAATGGCACTTTTCAATCAATATAATATTCACAATATACTCCAAAACAATACAACTTTTGGCTATGTCATCTAATAAATTAAACATCAAGACATTTTGTAGACAATTTTTAAGAGGTAACTTAAGGGAATGATAATACTTTCTGCAATGTATATGCAAAGGATTTCTGAATAACCAATACCCCTAAAGCATTTTAAATATCATTTTACAATTTTGGCTTTCAAATAAGCACATAATGCTGAGAACAATGGTTTGTAACTAGCTGACCTGGCATCTAATATCAGCTGTACTGTTAGCCAGCTGAATGACCTCGGTCAAGTCATTTGCTCACATTCTAGGTCAGTTAGCCCATTGGTGAGATAAGTTTATGGACATTTCTGCAGCTCTCCAAGCATGAAATCAGTCACTAGCTCTATGCTGACCTACCATCTGATTGTCTCTCAAAGAAATCCCCTCCTCACTCTTGCATGGAATACTAAAGCATCTATGCTTCTGGCTTTTCTTTTTGACTATACTCCAAGACATTCTCCATACTGCAGCCAAATTAGTACTCCCAATAGGAAGATCTGTTTATGTCACCTTCTTGCTTAAAATTCTATTACATCTATCACCTTTAAATACAATATGAGGAATGATATATGTACAACTACTTTTTCACCTCATTCTCCCCTGCAGCTACTACCCAATTTATTTCAACCACATGCATTTGCAGCTGTACTGTGCATTGTTTCTCCTCCTGGTGCTCCCATGGCACTTACTTAGCTCATGTGCCATCTCTTCAAGGAAGTCTTCTGTGTACTCTGCACCCTACCCCTCAGAAGAATTATCTGTTCCCATATAGACTACCTCTTAGTACTAGGTTTGGCCTCCAACTACCCAATAAATATTTGCTGAATTAATAAATGAATGAAAGAATTGGGCTAGTTATCTTCTAATTCAAAATTTTCTTTATTTCTCTCCAAAGTTTTTTTTCCCAATTAGTCTCATATTTGAGTGTCTTCAAGGACAAGCTACAATGGTAATATATTTCCAGTACCTTGAACATATTGGCACTCATGTAATTAAACTGTTAGGTCTTTCCCCAATTTTTTGAGGCAGTGAGAAATCACAAAGTAAACAAATATATTAAGTGGATATTTTAGCATCTCTATCAATTTCCAACAACTTTTTGTTTTGTCTACCAGGATTTTTAATCAGCTAGAATGAAGAGGTATAGACATGTAGTTCATGGGGCCCCAGGAAACATCAGAAGATCACATTCAGGACCCTCATTTAAGCAATCTTTCTAGAAATTTATACTATATATTATCTTTTTGTCTCCTTAAAATCTGAAAATTTTAGCCATTTGCTTTACTGTTTACCTTTTGGCATATGCATCTCTAAAACAAATGAAAAGATTAATCTGGTTGTCAAGAATATGTATATTGAAGTTTTGGAGGGTAAGGCAACTGTTCATGTGGGAAAAGTGTGAAACATGTAATATACAGCTAGCCTTGGCAGAGCAGAATCTATATGTTAAGGTCACCTGAGCTTCATGAGACACTACCTCAAAGAGAAAGTGCTGTACAACTTGTAAAATCGTGTATAAATACTAATTAATTGTGGCTAATAGTTTAAATCTCCTTTCTGGAACTGACTTTTGTTTTTTTTTTTATATCTGAGTACTTTCTGCAAGTCTCACAAATGAGAGGATAATTAAAGAAGTAAGTATTAGAAAGAAATCCTCAAGTTCCCCAGAGGAACTACAGAAAAGACAGCATTTTGCCAAATTTATTTTCAGAATTGTTCCTTTCAGGGTTTTTGAGGACTTCTATTAGCAGTCTTTTTCTAGTGCTGACTTCCATCCATCTCATCAGCAGTCCTTCCCTCTCTACACCTGTTGGCTGATCTGAACCCAAAGCTTCTGAGAGAAGAGCGTTGCTCCTTGACAAACATCTCAATATGCACTAGCATCTTCCTTGTTTTGCACTCTGACCCATTACTATATCTAAATCACGGGTTTTAACTCTGATACAGCCGGGGATAGGCGGCACACACCTTTAATCCCAGCACTCAAAGGCAGAGGCAGGCAGATCTCTGAGTTTGAGGCCAGCTTGGTTTACTGAGAAAGTTCTAGGTCAGGACTACAGAGAAACCCTGTCTCAAAACCAAAGCAAAATAACAACAAAAGACTTGGTGGGAAAGCACAGTGCATACGGGGTTTCCCATGCAGGGGCATACACAGAAAGTGATGTGTGTGTGTATGGGTGTGGGTAAGCAGATGACAGTATTTGTGTGTAAGGCAGATAGTCCAGGCGTTACTGTCATCTCCCTCAGACTCAGTCTGCCTGTACTGAAGATGGGAAGGATCAATGACTTGGCACACCGACAGAACCACTGGATCAAAGGCTAGAAGCAGCCATACGTTCTTCATTGGACATCACACTGAAGCCTATTTATATATTTTAAAATTAAATCTTTTGTTTTTTCCAAGATTACTATTTTTAGTTGTCTGTAGCTGTGTGTCTGCATGTGGCGTTCATGCACATGAGTGCAGGCATCCTCAGAGGCATAATTTCCCTAGAGCTGGAGTTATAGACGGTTGTAAGCTTCTGGTGTAGGCACTTGGATTGAACTCAGTGCTGAAAGAGTGCTTTCTTAACCATTAAGCCATCTCTCCAGTCCCTTTATTAATATCATTTTAAGTGCCTTGACATCCACCCTTGCCTCTACTTTCCCCAGGTTAATCTGTAAACTTCAGACCTTAAGACAATTACTATAATTTCTATTCATAATATTGGGGTTTTATAGAGATTAGGAGAAAATGACAAAAAGATATGAGACTTTCCAATGGCCACATAGAAGTTCATATTTACTTCACTCCTATACATTTCTCATGTTCATCAAACAACCAGATTCTACCTGTGAAAGTCCATAGTGGTTTCCCTGTTTGTGTATTTGAATTTGAATTGGTATATTTCAGTCACTCTCTAGAAAAAACAAAGAGAACAGAGAAGGAAGTTAATTTAAACAAAACCAAATTTTTACGTCATAAAAAGGAACATTTCATTGAATATCTCCTATGCTTCCTCTGTATGTTTGTCTCACAGCATTACTTTGCCCAGGAGTAATAGTTTCAGGTATAATAATAACAATCTCTCTCCTCTCAGCTGAAAATAAGTTAGGCAGCAAATATTTTTATTAAGCTATTACTAGCGGAGGAATCATTTATTCACAATGAATGTTTTATCAAATGTCTACTTTAAGCTAGAAACTGGAGTCACAACAGTGAACGAGGTAGAAAAGACTTCCTTTTTTCCCCATAGAAACTACACAGCTAGCTAGTAAACAAAGAAAATAAGATAATTTCAGATAGAATTGGTGCCATGAACAATAAAAAACAGATGCTGTGGTAGAAAATACATAATGGAGAGAAAGAAGGGCTAATTAGCCGGGCGGTGGTGGCGCACCCCTTTAATCCCAGCACTCGGGAGGCAGAGGCAGGCGGATCTCTGTGAGTTCGAGGCCAGCCTGGTCTACAGAGTGAGTCCAGGACAGCCAGAGATATACAGAGAAACCCTGTCTCAAAAAAACCAAAAAAAAAAAAAAAAGAAGGGCTAATTAGATTGGGGGGGGTTGTCAAGAAAAACTTGCTTGAAGATGTGGTATCTTGAGATAAGCCTCAAGAGGAGCCAATAATACAGACCTGTAGGACAACATCCCGGAGAAGGGATGGATTTTTCAGAATCCAAAAAGAAGCCAACTAGCTGGAAATGAGAGATATGGTTGTGAAACCCTGTTGATAGTAGTAAGGGTTTTGGATTTTATTCCAAGTTCATCAAAGTCTACTGAAAGTTTAAACAGATCAGTGGCTTGCAGATTTTAAAGTTCTCTCTGTATACCTTAAAAATACAGACAGTGTGTTGGTTAGAGTAAGAATGACCCCATAGGCTCATATATTTGAATGCTCAGTCACCAGGAAGGGAGTAGAACTATTTGAAAGGATTAGGAGGTGTAGCTTTGTTGAAGGAAGTGTGTCAGTGGTGACAGCAAGCCCAGTGTCTGTCTGTCTCCCCCAATCCCCTCTTGGCCTACAGATCAGGATGTAGCTATCAGCTACTGCTCCAGTGTCTGCCTGTGTGCTGGAATGCTCCTTAACATGATGATAGCAAACTAAACCTTTGAAACTGTAAGCAAACCTCAGATAAATGGTTTTTCTTGTAAGAGTTGCCTTGGTCATAGTGTCTCTTCACAGCAAATGAACAGTGACTAAGACAGACAGGGAAGGAACAGGTATAGTAGTACATGCCTTTAATCCTAGCACTTGGAGGCAAAGGAAGGCAGATCTCTGTGTGTCTCAGCATGATCCACACAGTGGGTTCCTGAACAGCCAGCATTACATACAGAAACCTTGCCCTAAAATAAACAAACAAACAAACAAACAAACAAATAAATAAATAAAAAGAAGAAGAAAAGAAGAAAGAAAATAAACAGAAAGAATGAATTGAATACAGACAGGGAAGCCATAAGAACAACTAGAAAGCCATTGTGGTAATTTAGAGAAGTAAACTAAAGGCAACAGAATTTTAAAACTTGGAAAAGGAACTAGGGCCTATGGCATCAAGTCTTGTTTCCTGCACTAAATACTATTACTGCTATCTGCTCTCAACACTGTTAAGGATGTGATAGAATATAGAGAACAAATTTCCTCATAAAAAACATATGGAAATAGTTCTTTTCAGGCTGGTGACATGGCTCAGAGGGTAAAAGTGATTACATTGGAAGCCTGACAACCTAAGTTTTATCCCAGGCACCCACAGGGGAAGAACAATTGACCCCTGAATCTGATTGTCCTCTGATCCCCACACACCTGCCACTCACACCTGTGTTGCACACACCCATTCAAACCTGTTACCCACACATTCACACCTGCACATGTACACATGCACAAATAAAATAAAAATTAAAAATACTTCTGCTTAAAAATAAATGCTTTACCCAGATAAGTTATACAGTTTGTAGACAGAGCTGAAGTGCTAAAGGTGAGGTATGAGTTGAAATCAGAACACAGAATATGACCCTCATTCATCTGACAACGTGGAAATGTGGATGTTAGGCTGATCAAAAATAGTTTTAGTGTTTCAGTTACTTATCTCTAAGATTTGAGCTTAAAACTCTACTGGTCCTACATTTTAGCATACAACTTAGTCACAGGTGATCAGGTCTTGGGAAATTAGCTAATACTTTCTGAACCTAAGGAGATTAATTGTAGTGAGTTAATTTTAAAAGAGAATTGCTTTTATAACCGGTCATCTTATTTGAAAAATCAAGTCAAGCCCAAAAGGCTGCTTTGTGAATACAATAGAAGAGATGGGTCAGATTAGAGGTGGCTGCAGGTGCCTAAAAGCAACAGGTTCACTCCAGATGGGCTAGATACACAGTGTCCTCTTAGCCAGTGCTAAGTATAATTGTCCTATCAGGCAAACAATGCCTATTCTTCTCGCCTGCCCATGTTTCTAGTCAACTCTAGCTTCTTAATCCTATGAGAATGTATTTTGTAAACAAAAGAGATCTTTAACTAGTTCATAATTTTTATTACTTGATTCTGAAACCAATTGTTTTATTGTTGAGATATATAAATAACTGTTTTTATAAAAGATGCTAATCCTGGGGGTGGACAAATGGCTCAGGTCAAGAGCACTTATTACTCTTACCAAAGAGTTGGGTTCAATTCCCAGTGTTTGTATCAGGAAGCTTAAATCTGCCTGGAATGGTCAGATCCCACTTGATTCTAAGGGCACTTCACACATATGATGCATATATAGTCAAGTGGACACAAATGCTTACAAATTTAAAGAATAATTATTAAAAGTGCTAATTCTTGATAAGTTCACACATGTTCAGACTGTGTTTTACTCCCCATTGCAATCCACTGGAAAGACTCCTCAGGTTTGTCTACAAAGTGAATCAAAAATCAGTGTGATCTTTATTCTCTATTCTCTGGCCAGGAGTTTTTGAAAACACAAATCAGGCCAGGTACAGATTACACATGCTTGCATTCCAAGCTACTTAGTAAGCTAAGGGAAATCACAACTTAAGGCCAACCTGAATAACATACCGAGATACCCATCTCAAAATAATAGTTAAAGGGGCTGGAGAGATGGCTCAGAGGTTAAGAGCACGACTGCTCTTCCAAAGGACCCAGGTTCAAATTCCAGCACCCACATGGCAGTTCACAGCTGTCTGTAATTGCCGGGCGTGGTGGCGCACGCCTTTAATCCCAGCACTCCAGAGGCAGAGGCAGGTGGATCTCTGTGAGTTCAAGGTCTACAAAGTGAGTCCAGGACAGCCAGGGCTACACAAAGAAACCCTGTCTTGAAAAATCTTAAAAAAAAAAAAAAGGGCAGAGGTCAGGGGAGGAACTAGGCAAGGTATCAGTTAAATTCCTAGGACTGCAATAAAAATAAACTTTTCAAGTACAACTCAGAAAATCAGACCATGTCATTCCTTTCCTCAACCCTTGGTTTCTCTGTCCTTAGAATAAAATCTATGACACCATCCTCATCTGTCCTCTACTTACCTCTTCTGCCTCCCCCCACCTTTTTTATTCACTTAAGTGCCAGACTCAGGATATCTTTTCTGTCAATAAACACTTCCTGTCTTAGGGTCTCAGTGGGTCCATGTTCTAGATCATGCTGTCAACACTCTGATGTAGGTGTAACTGTTCTCATTATTGATGAAGCCAGTATGTTGTAGAGCTTCAATCCTACTCCAGAACCTGGCATGCTAGCCAAAGTGCTGGTCTGCCTGTCGTACTTTTCACAGATCTGGAAAAGTTGACTGCTGATTATATTCCATCTCAGCTCCAAGAGTAGTCCAGCAGTGATGTTTCCTACGGCTTTGTCAATCTAAAACAGCTACCAAAGACACCCTCTTGTGATCTTTACCCCATCGCTGACCAGCACAACACCTTCTCAAACTTTCTTTATGGCATTACTAACTTAAACTAAAACTACTAGTTTCTATTTACTTATTGTTTATCCTTCCTCAGATGGACATAATCTTCTAGAGGTCAGAGACTTTGTCCCGTTTATCTCTGTGAACAGTGCTAGGTACAAAAAATAAAAAAAGAACACAATTAGAGTTCATCCTCAAACAGAGTTTCATCTAATAAGGATTTACTCTTGACACGGAGTTTTTCTATGTCGTACAGTTAGCCTGGAACTCATGATCATCCTGCCTTAGCCTCCATAGTGCTGGGATTGTAAGTATGTGTCACCACACCTGGTCTCTAATAAAAAAGTTTTGTTTTTTTTTAAAGTCTGTAAACATGCATTTTAGGATCACTTATTATTCAGTTCCTGAAACAGGCAATTAAAATTGTATATTGATCACCTCCAATAGGTACAAAGGACTAGACAACAAAACAGAAATATTGCTAGTCCCCTAAAACTCATATATGTAATTCTTTGGGGTTTTTTTGCTTGTTTGTTTGTTTTTTGCTTTTCCAAGACAGGGTTTCTCTGTGTAACAGAGACCTAGCTGTCTTGGACTCTCTTTGTAGACCAGACTGGACTTGAACTCACAAAGATCCGCCTGTCTCTGCCACCCAAGTGCTGGAAATAAAGGTGTATGCCACCATGCCTGGTGATTTTTGTTTTTCTCAAGGTAGGGTTTCTCTGTGTAGCCCTAGATGTCCTGAAACTCACTCTGTAGACCAGACTGGCCTCGAACTCACAGAGATCTGCCTGCTTCTGCCTCCTGTGTGCTGGGATTAAAGGCGTGCGCCACCACCGCTGGGCTCATCCAGGCAGCAATTCTTAATGGTTTAACACAAATTAGGACTTATTTGCCTTACATGCCTCCCACATTTCAGTGATATGACTCAAGCCTTTGGCACAGCATCAATAAATGCCCGAGAATGAGTTTATCTGAAAATGTTGTCTCATAATTATTTAAGAGAATGAGATAAGACAGCTACAGTTTTCTCAGTGATCATGTTAGGCAGCAGTCAAGCCTTAAAACAGTGGAACCTTATGCATGCTTTTAGGTACTCTGAACACTGTTAAACTGTTTGTAGTAGAGATACTGTAATCATCATTACTATGGTGATTTGAATGAGAAATGTCGCTCAAAATCTCAGGTAACTGAACACTTGGTCCCCAGTTGGCAGCATGGTTTAGGGATGTTGTGAAACTTTTAGGAGGAACCTTGCTGGAGGAAGTGTATCACTGAGGGTGGGCTATGGTAGTTTATAACCTCATTCCCACTTCCAGTTTGCTCTCTGCTTTGTGTTTGTGGTTGACGATGTAAGCTCTCGGCTTCTTGCTCTTGATGCCATGCCTGGTACTTGCTACACCTCCTTGCCATGTTGGACCCATCTCTCTGAAACTGTAAGCCAAAATCAGTTCTTGAAGTTCCTCTTAGTGATGGTGTTTTATCACAGCAGCAGGAAGGTAATTAATATAACCACTAACTTTGTTTTGAGTTGTATATTTAAAACAAAAAACCCGAAGTGTTTCAAGTTTTTTTAAAAGACTCAACTATTTGAGTCTTTTACCATTTTTTAGTAAACAGAAGTGTGCCATGAAAACCTACCACACAGGGATTGTTACCACAGAAAATATCTTGTAAGTGTTCAAAATATTTTTGTTGGGTCATAGACAGCTTGGAACTTATCATATAAAAAGCTATCTTTTGACTGCTCAGTGGTTAAGAGCACTGATGGCTCTACCAGAGGACCGGGGTTCAATTCCCAGCGCTCACATGGCAGCTGACAATTGTCTGTAACCCTAGTTCCAGAGAATATGACATTTTCATATAGATATACTCATGCAGGTCAAACACCAATACACATGAAATAAAATTTTTAAAAGCTCTCTTTTAAAAACATCATTATTCTATATGCTAGCATCAAAACTAATTTACAGTTTCATTCTCATTCTGCCAGATTTTTCTAGAGGTAAGCTCCAGTTTACTACCTCTAAAGCTACTGATTTCTTTTTTTAAATAAAGTTTATTATTTTAAAAATTTGCAAATAAATAAAAACATCTTGCACCAAAATTAACCAGGTTTCAAAGTAGGAAATGTGCATGCACAGGAAAACATAATAAGTGCTGGAGAAAGAAATCAATCTTCTAACAGTTTGTCAGGAAACTTTCATTCAGGGAACTTCTCCTTAATCTTAATTAAAAAAAAATTATCTTGAAACTGAACAGGAGAAACAGATGGGGATGGGATGTAGCTCATTGACAGTGTGCTTATCCAGCACACACAAAGTAACACTCTCATTTACATAGCTGGGGCATTTGATAGAGGCTGGAGGATCTGCGATTCAAGATCCTCTGCTCTATGGTAAGGTCTAAAAACAGAGGGTTGGGGGAGAGACTCCGAGGACAGAACCTAAGACCAGCTCCAGCATTAAAAAGTAATTGCTGCACACTGGGTGTGGTGGCACACACCTGAAATCCCAGCACTTGGGAGGCAGAGGCAGGCGGATCTCTGGGGGAGGGGGGTTCAAGGCCAGCCTGGTCCACAAAGCGAGTCTAGGACACCCAGGGCTATTACACAGAGAAACCCTGTCTGGGAAAACAAAAAACAAACAAAACAAAACCAAAAAAAAAAGAAGAAAAAGAAAAATTGCTACATATTTGTGCTCAGCAGTTTCCCCCTTGGTTATATGGATATCTGTAATCTTGCAAAGAGAAAATACTAGGACTTCAAAACTATCACCAGTTAGACTAAATCTACTGGTTTAGAGAAGAAAAATTCAAAGGAAGAGAAAAAAGAAAAGAAAGCTAGGAGACAAAACAGGATGAGAAGACAAAGGGCTTCTCCCTCCATGTCTATGTCACAGGCACAAAAGCCATTAAAGTGGTACAAGTAACTAATTTACAGTTTTGTTTAATTCTGTGTTTAGGGCGCAGTATTCCCCCTGCAAGGTAGAAAACAACGCCCTTCTCCTCAGGAACTCCTAGTCTTCTTAGGAGACACATGAATCAATTGAGAGGGTTAAATTGGGGGGCTCTGCTGGGAAAGAGCTTAGAGAAGGTAGAAGTCAGTGAGTAAGCTAACTAAAGAGGCTCCCTCAGAGGGTCTGAGCACCAGCACAGCGCAGGACGCTCTAAGTGAGGCTGGGGATCTCAAGACAGCAGTAAAGAGCCAAGACAGCTTTCAAAGTCTGTGAAAGTGTCAACAGAGAGCATGCAGGTGGCAAAGAGCTCAGAATAATGCTCTATCTTTTATTTTTCCAAAACATCATAAAAGAAATAATTAAAATAAATAATAAAGTATGACTTTTACATATTTATGATTAGGAGAATTTTAATATTGACATGTTACAGAATAGCCTCAATTCTAACCAATGTTATTTTCTTTTTCTAACATTCTATGTAAGAGTGTTTCTTTTAAAATCTCATAATAAAAGACTGGTCCCATTTATAATAAAATATAAAGTTTACGATGAATTGCTCTGTTCAATGTGGTAGTCTGGTAACAATCTACAGCCTCAATTCAGACAAACATACTTAAATATGGTATCTATACACTACTATCTTACCTCAGGTTCCTTGGGATTTGTGTAAAGCTGTTTAAGGGAAAATATAGAGCATTTAATTTCCAAAACTTACTAGATTACTACTCATTGAATACATTGTCTTTGTAAAGAGTTCAGTCTGTGCTCTATTAACTGAGTACTACCTGGGCATACTTCAAGCTAAAACTCGTATTTTATTAAAATCTGGGAATCTTTAGAACTTTTTACAAACACTAAATATGAGGAAGTTTATGATTGATGTAAAGTATCTGTAATTAATATGACTGCTGCAAATAAATTCTTAATTTGTTATGCTGTAAAGTATTCAGTAATCAATGGTATCTCAATTTCTACCATCATTTTATATCCATGGGTAGGTATATAAAAGTTCAAAAAAAAAGTCCATAAAACTTTCAAGACAAAAAGCTTTGAACCTGTTACATAACTAAAGATAAATTGAGTTAAGAAGTAATATGGTATATTCAATATGTTCTCTCATATATATGCCAAAAATATACTGAACATTTATAATATCTTATTAAAGCTCTGATACATCCAATTTTTAAATGCTAAAATGTCATATATCTCAAAAAGGGGAAAAGGGAAAGATTACTGTTTAAATGCTTTACTTGCCACAAGCCAACTAGAGATAGAGACTTGTCTCTAAGTACTTACTGCTAGTACTGCCATGTATAGCTTCAAGAGAAAAGAAAATTGTTGTTATTATATGCTTGTACTACAGTATTGTCATTTCTGATAGAGATAAATTCAAACATTACTTTAGAGAGATTCCAAATACTTGGGTAGGAAAATATTCAGAAGGTCAGAAAAAAGAACTAGTTATTCACTCATTCAAATAATGTCTAATACAAACATTGGCTACACAAGGACACCAAAAAAAAAAAAAGATGTTGTTATTCTCTAATTTGGGAACCAAAAGATATGCAAAACAATTCATTATTGCTCAAAAGCAAATATACCACAAAAATTTCTAAAAAAACTCCTTTTGAAACTAATCTAACAAGGTAAAAATATTAGAAAGTCTGATGTATCTTACAAATTCTTGCCTCTATATACCACAAAACTACAAAGACATTTTCTCAGCTTTGAAGAAATGTTGAGTATACAGATACAATCGAGACTATGATAAATTTTTAACCCTAAAATATAAAATTTGAGGTCCATAATTCTATATAGCAATTGACTAAAACTTTAGTGCCACCATGTGGTTATTTTGGCATATAACTGGTTTTTATGACTACATAGTGAGTGTTAATAGTTTATTGGCCACTGGGATCTCAAGAACCATGCTAACTATGAAGGGAGAACAAGAAGAAAATCACATGGCCATATTGTTACACTCAGGGCTTTGCTGTGAATAAACTGCATGGAGTGTCAGGGGAATACTGAATGGGGGATAATTTTAGCTGCAGAAGAACAAACTGGAGTTAGGCAGGCCACGTGCGTGAGGTCTGGGACAGAATTTTTTGGACAAGAGGAACATTATGTGCAAAGATACAAAGAACTGACATCCTCTAGAATCTATGTAGTTTGAACATGGCAGTGAGGGGCTGTGACTTGGAAAGTCAAATATGGGCCACTCAGGACTCCTTGATCATGAGAAGGGCTTTGAACTTTATTTTTAAATTCCTGGAAAAATTTTAAGCAAAAAGAATAACATGATCAGACTTTGGTTTCTGAAAGAATGTAGTGTGGAAAGTTGGCAGGAATTATGAGATGAGATTGGGAATAAGGAGGAAAGTTATATAGTTCCTTCCTTTTTATAAGAATTATTTTATGCCAGGGGTGGTGGCGCTTGCCTTTAACCCCAGCACTTGGGAGGCAAAGGCAGGCAGATCTCTGTGAGTTCAAGGCCAGCCATCTCGAAAAATCTAAAAAAAAAAAAAAGAATTTTAATATATGTGCTTATTTTAAAGAATTCTATTTATCATAAAATACAAAGTACCCAGAATTTCATAATTAGTGAGATCATGTTCCTCAACAGAACATCTTCCAAGGGCACTTGCTACTCAAAACTTGGTTTTACTTAAACTACTTTTTTTTGTTTGTTTAGTTGGTTGGTTGGTTTTTTGAGGCAGGGTTTCTCTGTGTAACAGTCCTGACTGTGCTGGAACTCACTCAGTAAACCAGGTTGGCCTTGAACTCACAGAGATCCACCTACTTTTGCTCTGCCTCCCAAGTACTGCAATTGAAGGCATGTGCAACCACAGACCTGCTTTTTCTTTAAAAACAAAAAACAAAATCCCAGGGTCTTGTCACATAGCCTGGATGGTCTTGATCATGGCTGTTACCTGATTCCGAAGGACTCACAGAGCCTTTGTATAACTTAGTCCCGAGACATACCTGGCAAACCAGGAAGTCCCCTATGGCTGAGAATTGCTTAGGTAATGGTTCCTTCAGACAACTCCTAGATCAGATAAGAGGTTACACGGTATGCGGAAACTGACTAGCTAAAAGTGCCTTTTGTGTAACAGTAAAGAGCTTCTGAAAAGCAGGTTCGGAGTCCAGTCCCTCAGAGGCTGATCCCCTGCTGCTGAGAAGCCTGCATTCATCCTCTCGTTGATCAAAGTAATAGTGAACACAGACAACCAACAGGCACAGCTGGACCAGTGTGTAACTCCAGTGACCAGCCAGCACTCACAGGAACACTCGCCTTCTGCCATGGTCCATAAGCCCTTCTCTTACCTGTTACATCTTTGTATCCCTCCGTCCCGAATCAACATGGAATAAATTGTGAATGGTAACTGTTCACTCAAGAGTGGGAGTAAAGGAGGGAATGTATGGCTACTTAAATAATTCAATATAAAGCTCATTCATCTCAACATGTCTTAAATCGGAGCTGAGAGTAAAGACACAGGGAAAGGTGGAGTGATGTCATTTACATTTGTCTCATCTCTTCAACCAGGCCGAGAGCCTTCATTTTTCACACTTTCTGTGTCTGTCTATGGAAGCATGAGAGATCAAACGCACTTAAAATTTGAGCTGTATTTTCAAAAAGTTCAATACACACAAGTTATAATTAACAAAATAAAATAGAGTAAAAATGCATTATTTAACTATTTTTTCTTTTCCATCTGCAAACTGAATTACAATATTTTGAACATGTTCAATGTGCTAACTACCAGATTCTTGTCTTCCCTAACCCACATCCTGTGGATCTTGTCCAGTGACTTCAGAGGAAACACTGTGGTTAAAAAAGATATGAATATATGAAAAAGGAGAATGAAGCTTTCATTTCTAATTGATGTAAGGGAGACATCAGTGGGGCAAGAAAGACAAAATAGAGAGTCAACTCATGAATACAAAAGCAGGCACTGCTATACTAGTAAACATTACAAAATAAAGTCTAAACTTTTTAAAGGGTAAAGATAAGTCTTTAATCCTGATGTAAAATTTAAAACATTCTTACGTATCTCTTTTCCAAAGCATCAAAACAACCTTGAATCCTGTCAAGAAATAAATATCCAATGTCACTTTGGCCCACATGAACAGCCAAACAAACAAACCAAGTATATAATTAGCTTGCACTTCTATTTTGAAGTATATAAAATTAACAATCATTTTGCCCTTTCTGTTTAATCACCTTTTAAAACTCCTAACACCTTTCCTTATATTTATAGATTATAAATAAGAGACAAAGAGTTCTGCAGAAGTGTGTTCTCTCTTCCCCCCACCACAAAGTTAGCATACAAGCATATGATGAACAATCAACTCCAGGATTTTTTTCTCTATATGTCTTTTCTTCTAAAACTAAATCAATAGTTTAAAATAATACTGAATAGTTGCTACGATTTCCAGGAAAGAGGACCAAGAAAAGTGGTTTAAGGAAATGATTTTACAAAATAAAGTTTTAAGGGTAATTTCAGCCATGACTAAAATGTTCAATTTTTACAGAATTACTTACCACTTAATAATATGTAATGACCCAGGACACTTTTTGTCTTTCCGGAGAATTTTTAAACTGAGGTCTAAAAAAAATAGAAGCGCCACTGTTATACTGAAAAATTCATGCTAAACAGGGTATTTCTTTTATTTTTTTACTTGTAAAATTTCATTTTGTGATTTATATTTCTTTGTTTCTTCTCCCTGGCCCCCCAAGACAGAGTTTCTCTGTGTAACAGCCCTGGCTGTCCTGGACTCACTTTGTAGACCAGGTTGGCCTTCAACTCAGAGATCTGCCTGCCTCTGCCTCCCAAGTGCTGGGATTAAAGGTGTGTGCCCTCACTGTGTGGCACATTTTTTATTTCTAAATATCTCCTTTAAAAATAAATTGTATAAATTATCTTTAAACATTTTTTTTTATGTTTTCCTTTTTAAATTTATTCTTTGGTAACTTCATATATGAATACAATGCATTTAGGTCATATTTATTCCCCCTCCCCACTCTGACTCCTTTCAGGACCCCCTATTCCCCTCCTAACTTCATGTCTTCTTTAAAAAAAAAAATCTGAGTCCAATTAGTGCTGCCTGTATGCACACAGACATACGATGCCGTCCACCGGAACATGGTGACCTACCATGGGCCACACACAATGTTGAAAAAAACTGACTCTTCCCTCCTCTAGTAGCCATCAACTGACAATAGCAACTCAAATAAGTGTAGGACATCATGAGCTCCATATTGTTTGAGTCAATCTTGTGCATGTTTTATTTTTTTTTAATAATTTATTTTTTATTTCTTCAAGTTACATCTCAATCACAATCCCCTTCCTACTCCCCCCTCCAGTCCCACCCTTCCACCCTCCTCCCCCCTCACCCCCACCTCCTCTTCCCTTCTTTTTTTTTTTTTTTTTTTTAGTTAGTGCTATTTCTCCTTCCCCCCCAACAGCTCTCCCTTTCAGTCCAAATAATGGTTCTTTTTCTTATAACTATAAATACAATACAAAACAACAGAAATAAATAGGCCACGATTATAAGAGTTATATGGCTTAGCATACATTCCCAATGTCCAGTCCATATGTATTTGGCACCTGACTTTAACATTCTACTATCTAACCATCTCCATGAGTTTAAAGTTCTATATCTAACTCAGCTTTCATACTAACTTGCCTCATAATTTTAAAAATATCTTCTTAGATCCAGAACACCCTCTTGATTCCTAAACAACTCAAAATTTAACTATGAGACTCTAGGTATCTATTCTTCAACCACCTCAGAGACCTGAGAGGGATAAATATATCTGATTATATAGGAAGTGCAGGGCCTGCAGCTTCCAAAACTAAAAAATGACATACCAGTGGCTGCCTGGACAGTTCCCATTTTCTCTC
>CAJQZJ010031795.1:1069071-1094763 GCA_907164525.1 Lophiomys imhausi | reverse complement strand
AGCCCTTCTTTACACAAAAGATAAATGGGCTGAGAAAGAAATAAGGGAATCAACACCCTTCACAATAGCCACAAATAATATAAAATACCTTGGGGTAACTCTAACCAAGCAAGTGAAAGACCTGTATGATAAGAACTTCAAGACCCTGAAGAAAGAAATTGAAGAAGATATCAGGAGATGGAAAGATCTCCCTTGTTCATGGATAGGTAGGATCAACATAATAAAAATGGCAATCTTACCAAAAGCAATATACAGAACTTTAAACATTTTTTTATGTGAAATCTACCACTTTTCCGTATTAGGGAAGAAAAAAAGACATTATAAATTTGTGTTGAAATCAGTATAAAAATCACTGACTCATGTATGATTTAATGACAGCCTTTTGAATTTTGAAATTTTTAGAAATTTATGATTTTGCATACTTGTATGCACAAGTGCAAAAGTGTACATAAGTTAGAAGACAACTTATAGGAGTCTCTCTTCCCATTATGTGGGTCTCAGGGATTGAACTCTCAGATCATCAGGTTTGGCAGCAAATACCTTCACACCTGCTGAGCCATCCCACCAACTCTGAGTCTTCCACCTTTTCATACTGTTTTCTTATGTTAAAGTTAACATCACTTCCACCATTGTTGAGAGATATGAAAATTATCCTACTTTGACAAAATACTTGAGATTATTAAAAAGAAGACTGTCATACAAACATTGGGCATTTTTGTGACATGTCACTTTAAATACAAATACATTGAAGGAGACTAACTTCTACTATAACAGCCACACAAAAAAATGAAAATATGAGCAGTGGTTTTTGCCTCCAGACCTAGAGCAATGTGAGGCAATGTTCCTGGAGAGAAGCTATACTTAATGAGGCTGACTGACTGCTTAAAACTTCAGCGGTTGGAACGCTGTAGGGGGCAGTGTCTAACTATAAATTATGTTGGGCTATCTCTAGTCCCCTCCATAGCCATTTATTGCCTACCTGTTTATGAGACAGCATCCTTGTGGGTATTGGGTGAATCTTTTTGGAATGTGCCAACAGACTCCCTAGCTCACACCAACATACAAGCTGAAAGTGTCAGCAGACAACACCTGAGCTGGTAACAGAGACTCCCCACTTTGCTGTGCCTGTCTGATGTACCCACCAATGTGTTTGAAAAGCATCGTTTATGACTTTCTTTGTTCTGTTACTATAAGAACTTCAAGAAACTACTTCCACACTAGAGCATAAACTTTGGGTTTCACAGCAACTGTAAATCTGTGTCCCTGGACCATGTCACTCACATTTGGCCCTAGAATAAACTACTTTATCTCTTGAGGTAAAAGCTGTTTTTTTGTTTTTATGTCAGCAGTAGTAATTGACATAAAAAAGTGTTTAACTTCCCAAAGTATGCCTTCTTTTATAATTCTATATTCCAAACATGAAAAGAAACTAATCATATGCTACCTGTAAACACATTAAATCCTACAGATTTATCCCATAAGTTAAAAGAAGTTATTATCACATGGGAGGGTGCCATGATTACAAGTACCATGCTCAGGTGTTATAGCAAGCATGCATTTCACTGATGTTTATTTGGAGTATCAACATTGCTTAAGAAAATTAAATTGGAATGAAGCCATAGTATATTATTACATATAAACATGAGAAATTTCAAATTAGATTTGGAAAAACAGCATCTATATTTCTATATTTATTTCCCAAATGATAGTTGCTATTTTAGTGACTCACAACAAAGCTTTTTAAAATTTTATTATTTTTACTATGTGTATGGGTTTCTGCTTGCATTGTATTTCTCTGCACCATGTGTGTGTCTTGTGCCTAGGGAAGCAGAAGAGAGTGTTACATCCACCATAACTAGAATTACAGATGGTTGTGAAGTACCATGTGGGTGCTGGGAATTAAACCAGGTCCTCTGGACGAGCAGCCAGTGCTTTTAATTTTGGAGTCATCTCTCCAGCCCCAAAAGTTTTGCAGTTTTTCAGTGTTTGTGGTTGTTGTTGTTTTTAATGTACTTGTGCTACAGAACATGTGTAGAGATGAGAGGACAACTTGGAGAGCTGGTTTTCAGCTTTCATTATGTGGACTCTAGGGAGTGAACTTAGGTTGGAAGGCTTCATGGCAAGCACCTTTACTGGATGAGATATCTTGCTGGTTTGGTTGCTTTGTTTTTTAAGTCAGGGTCATACCATGTAGCCCTGGCTGGGTTAGAATTCTCTACATCGGCTGGTCTGGTCTTGAACTCATAGAGCTCTTTCCTGCTGCCTCTTCCTAAGTGCTGTGATTAAAGATAAACACCACCACATGTGGCCTTCAACTCATTTTTTCAAACAAATCATAAGATTTTGAAAAACTGAAGAGGTTCCAATACAATTTATTTTAAGAAGCCAGATAGAGCTTGTAATATGAAGTCATAATAAGGTAAATTTAAGGTCAAAGAGACAGAAGTAAGAGTTGAAGAACTTGGGGCCAATGAGATGGCTCAGGGGGTAAAGTGCTTGCTCCCCAGGTCTGACGACCTGAGTTTGTTCCTGGGAAAACCACAGTGAAAGGACAGCTGACTAAAAGTGGTCCTCTGATGTCTGTAGCATGTGTGTCTACATGCGTGCACACTAATAACAGAAAAATGAAGAGGTCGGACTGGCTATCGTAAAAAAACAGAACTGACGTAATAACTGTCTAGAGCCAGCTGGTGGAGGCTTACCTCTTTAAACTCAGCACTTGGGAGGCAGAGGCAGGTGCCTCTGAGTTTTGAGACCAGCCTGGTCTAGAGTGATTTCCAGAACAGCCAGGACTATAGAGAAACCCTCTCTCGAAAAATAAAAAAACAAATAACTGTCTAAATTACCATGCAAATCAACAAAAGGATTTGCCTCTGCTGTCCATTTTGATATATGTTAATAGGGAGAAGTTTCTCATCTGATTCTTTTGAACTTCCTCTGGGTCAAAATGTGTATCTCAAAGAATAAGTTCAACTGAGACACAAAATAATGTAAATCTTCAGCACTAAGATAGGTTTTTGTTCTCACTTTTACAGGGATGACTTAGAATTACTAGACATAGCTCTACAAATTTCCTTTTTCATTTGATAGCTAGCTAAAAATTAATGATTCCTATAAGTAAAAACCAGTACACACAGCAGAATTAAAATGGAAAGTGAAAGTAAATTGATCTTGAAGAATATGCCCATGTGTTAGAATTAGCGCACTCTGTCAGAGAGGGAAGCTTTGCTCCTAAGTAGAAAAAGGGACACTAGCCAAAGCAATTATTTAACCCAACTTTACCGTCCAAATGGCGATCTCTGTAAGAGCTCTCTGGAAACAAGCCCCTCAAATATGTTACACATGAGATAGATGTAGCAAAAAGCTTCTTCACCATAACCAGTGACTCATGCTCATTAGTGATTTGGGATGGGAAAATTGTGCTCTGGAAGAAAAACAAAGATGATAAAAATCAGTATTCATGAATATATTCAGCCCATCAAACCATTACCACAGATAGAATATAAAAACTTAAGACTTCAAATCTGATACATTTATAGATAATCAAAAGAAAACAGGGTCATGAATTGTGAATTAAAATAGATCTTCACACAAGCAAGGCAGAACAGAAAGCCAGACTTAAAAACAATTTCCTTCAATGACCCACTGATCTGAAGCAAAATTGAGAGTTTCACTAGAATTTTACAACCTCATTGCTCTCTTCACACACTGTCTAGACATCCATGTAATCTGACTTTTTACCCCTATCTACTTTATACTGCCCTCACCAAAGTTTACCATGCTCAACTCTTCACTGCTTTTGCTCATCCCTCATGAACGTGTGCCTTCTTCGCTGGAGCATTTGACACTGTCCATATTTCTCCCTCGAGCTGCCTTAACACGATTTTGTTTTGTTGTTTTGGCAGAACTGGAAATGAAACCAGGACCTTGTTGCATGTTCAGCAAGGACCTCAGTTACTGAGCCAAACACCTACCTGCTAACACTACTTCAACTTTCATTCATGCCTATACAGCTGAATCCCACCCCACCCATCCCATTCCAAGTCTCATTTTTCTGAAACAAGGTCTCATTGTGTAGACCTGGCTAGACTAGGACTCACTCTGTAGACCAGGCTAACCTCCCACTCACAGAGATCCACCTGTCTCTGTCTCCTAAGTCCTGGGACTAAAGGGTGTACCACCACACTGGGCCAATTTCTTTCTTTCTTTCTTTCTTTTTAACCAGTTGTCCTCCCCAGGAGCCTGTCTTCAGTCCTTTTCTCTCTTCACAGTTCTCTTGGATATTCCTGTCTATTCTTATAGCTTCAGTTATAATATACAGAGAAGACTTCAATTTCCAAGTTGTGTTTTCTGCATATACTTCTAATATCTAGGCATCTGCTCCTATACTACTCTGAAGACCCTGAAATTCAGTTTGTCTCTGCTATCTTGTGCATGGTCCCCAGCTTCATTCCTAGGCAAGTAAATCACCATCTATTTCAGTTACCAGGCTAGAAGCAACTTCACCTATCTTCAGCTTTTCTCCCTCTATCATATGCCATATCTAACCACCAAACTGTCTCTTTTATAAACAAATTTTTTGGTTTTTCAAGATGCAATTTCTCTGTGTATCAAGCCCTCACCTGAACTCACTCTGTAGACCAGGCTGGCCTTGAACTCACAAAAATCCACCTGTTTCTGCATCCCAAGTGCTGGAATTAAAGGTGTGCGTCACCACGCCTGTCTGAGTTTAGAAACAATTTTTTTTTTTTTTGGTTTTTCGAGACAGGGTTTCTCTGAATATCTCTGGCTGTCCTGGACTTGCTTTGTAGACCAGGCTGGCCTCGAACTCACAAAGATCCGCCTGTCTCTACCTCCCAAGTGCTGGGATTAAAGGCGTGCGCCACCACCGCCCGGCTTAGAAACAATTTTTTAAGAGCAAGAAAAGAAGCAAGAAAAGTTCCCTCTGTGCTATGTGTATGCTCCTGTGTGTGCAGTTACACATATTCGAGGGCATACAACCATGAATGTGCACATGCATGTGGACACCAAAAGTCGATCTCAGGTGCTCTCACTTTGTCTTTTGATACAGGATCTTTCACTGCCCTGGGATTCACCAGTTAGGTGAGCAAGCACTAGGGGATCACCTGTCTTCACGTCACGAGTCCTGGGATTACAAGTGTGCACAATGTCTGGAGTCACATGTATGTCCTCATACTTGTAGAACATAAAGTTACAAGCACTGGTCATGTGAAAGTGGTTTGAGGACAGAGAGAGGCAGCATGATGAAGAGCTTAAGGGCACAGACTCTGTATCTGAACAACTAGGTTCAAGTCATTATTCTGTTACTAACATAATTTTTGATTTGGGCAAAGGTTAGCAACCTTTTCTAGTAGATGCCCAGATAGTATTTTAGGTTTTACAGTTAATTCTGCCATTGCAACATGAAAGAAAGCATAGACACTGTAAATAAGTAAAGTTGTTACAATAAAACTCTACTGCAAATAAATTATTACAGGTACCTAATTCTGCATAAATTCATCTCTCTTGTATCTCACTCAATCCCCCATCTGTAAATAGGGGCAATAGTAAGACCTACTTTATTGAGAATTAGATAGGCTAAAGTTCATAAAATGTTTCATGTGGTCCCAAATTCAAACATTCATTGTGTTTTAGGGGTGTGTGTATGGTTTCACTTCTTATCTAATGTATTATTCTGTTAATTTGTAAAACATCAATTACAAACCAAGTTCCAGAACAGCTGGGGATACAAAGAGAAACCCTGTCTGGAAAAAAAGAAAAACCAAAAGTGAAATATAGAGAATATGCATACTCTAAAGAATTTACAATCCAGGTGAAGAGAGAAAAGACTTAGAGTAAAAGAACAGAGACTAGGTGTAAAGGATGGAAAGACGCCAGAGGCTGCACACACACCATAAGAGCAGTTATTTACCTGTATAGGGAAAGCTGTGGGGAAGTGAAACTAAAGATAAGCTCCGAAGAGGAGGAATGTTGCCAGTACAAGCAAGAGGACAGGAGCGCTGTGATATATCAAGGGCATGACTGTCAGATCAGTATAACCAATCCTGAGAGTTCAAGCAGGGTAGGATGAGAGAAGAAAATAGAGGTCAACATGCAGCAAATCTAGGACACCAATTAAAGAAACTGTATTTAATCTTTAAAGCAACAGGAAATCCACGAAAGCTGAATAATGACTTTCCTCTATAATCAAACACTTGAGTTAGTTTGTTCTAATTCTGGCTCTGGGACCACCAGAAATATTTTAGAGGACTGACTGCTGAGTCCTGCCTAGATTATGAACAGCAAAGTAGCAATCCTAAAAACCTGACAAAAAAATTTTTTTTGTTTTGGTTTTTTGAGATAGGGTTTCTTTGTGTAGCCCTGGCTGTCCTGGACTCACTTTGTAGACCAGGCTGGCCTTGAACTCGCAAAGATCCGCCTGTCTCTGCCTCCAAAGTGCTGGGATTAAAGGCGTGCGCCACCACCGCCTGGCCCCAAAATTTCTTTTAAGATGAAGTTATTCTTAGAATATTTTGTTGTCACCAAATCTCCAAATGAAAAAATGTATTTGGTTAAGTTAAGGAAACTGCAACATTTAGTGACAGAATAAGCTTTCCCTGTCTTACTGGAATGAGACTATATATAAATAGGCTAAAGAGTTTCTCTTTCCAGGCCAGCAAGATGGTTCTTTGTGTAAGGACCAAGCCTGATGGCCTTAGTTCCATCCCCAGGATCTACAACACGGCAACAGATCTCTGAGAAAAACAGTTCATATAACCCAAACAACAAAGGTTTGGTTAAACCAAAAAGTCAAGCTAGAAACTGGAAACAACCCAGATGTCCCTCAACCGAGGAATGGATAAAAAAAACTGTGGTACATCTACACAATGGAATACTACTCAGCCATCAGAAAAAACGAAATCATGCAATTTGCACCCAAATGGATGGAACTAGAGAAGCTCATCCTGAGTGAGCTAACCCAGACCCAGAAGGATGCACATGGCATCTATTCACTTATAATCATATTTTAGCCATATAGTACAGGATAACTATACTACAAGCAATACACCAAAGGGAACAGCAAATTAGACTTTGTTTCCTGTCAATGAGACACTTTGCCCTCGTGGTACTGCCTTGTAGGCCCCGAGTGTATGAGGAAGCTCTTGTCCCTCATATGACTGCTGAACTGGGGCAGGGGACTGATATGTAGGGACACTCCACTCCAGAGGAGTGGGATGAAAGTGTTAGGGGGTAGAGGGTGGAAGGGCAGAAATGGGAGGGTGGAAAGAGGGCACTGTGATGGAGATGTAACCTGAAATAATAAATATTTAAAAACAAAAACAAAAAAAGTCAATTTGTTCATTTACAGTAAGGAGACAGCCTGCCATGCTGACTGCAGTTCACACATAGCTCAATGTTTCCCCCAGCAGGGAGCACACCCTTAGGAAGCCAGAAGAGATAGGCGTTGGCTTGCGGAGTACAGTGAAACAAAGCCAGAAAGATGATGTTTGCTTTACGCCTAATTTCTCCTTCAACATCAAACTTTTCTCTCTCTGCTACAATTTAATACTCCTAAAACAAGTACTGTACCCACTCTTCTCATCAAGCAGACCTCTGACCTGGCCCTGACTACTCTCTCTGCTACAATTTAATACTCGTAAAACAAGTACTGTACCTGCTCTTCTCATCAAGCGGACCTCTGACCTGGCCCTGACTACAGAATAAAGCATCAGTTCTTGAGCCTGGCCCCTGAGATCAAAATTAGCATGTCCCCAACTTCTTACTCCATTCTGTTTCCTCCTCCTGGCCAACATGAGGGCTTTACTACAGAAAGTGCAGCTTTCCCTAAAATATGCCATGCTTATTTCTTATTCTGAGCCAAGACATAGGCTAGGTATCCTCATGAAATTCTCTTTCCTCCATGAGCATTTTCATCATTTCAGAGTATACAAAGATCCCTACATTGCTACAATTTGAATTACTGTATTCATCTGTGGGTGGAGAGGTAAAACAGCTTCTCAATCTAGTTCAGGGTGACTTGAAACTCATGATGGAGCACACTATGAGCACAGCTGGCCTCAAGCCTGTAAAAATTCTGGCCTCACTCTTTTCCACATATTATGTAAATACAGGTATACTGATTTAATTACCATAAATCTTACTTTTCTTAATCAGATTACAAAGAGGATAAAGACCATTTTTGTATTTTCTCATAGAACATATTATGTTTATATTCTATATTGAATCTAAATAAATGACTAAGTGGTGCCTTAACGACTGCTCTGGGATATACTGAACTAGCCTGGGTAAATTCAGCAAGGTTCCTGGCCTCCCATCCTGTAGCTTGTTATGTCTGAATCTTAAGTGCTCCCCAAAGTTGAAGGCATGGTCATCTACCTGTTGCACTACTGGGAGATGGAAGAACGTTTAAGAGACAGAATCTAATGGAATGAGGTTATGGAGGGTGTCTCCACCCTATCCCAATTTCTGTTCCTGGCCACTGTGGGTGTGCCTCTTTGCTGTACCATGTATTTCCCTGCACATCTCCATCATGTACCACCTTGATACTGAGTCAAGAACAACAGAATCAGCTTCTGAAACTGTGAGCTAAAATAAACTCTTCTTCCTTTCAAGTTCATTATCTCACATATCTTGTCACCACCACAGGAAGTGACTAACACATTCTCCCCCAACTCTCAGCATCAAAGCTTCTTTCAGTGCTCTCCTCCTTAGCTCTGAAAGTTACATCACAAGTTTCCTAATTGCTTCAGGAAGTCGATGTCTAACAAAGAACCTTCTCTTTAAACATCTTTTTGTTTCTGGTTTTCTTATACTCCAGTAAACATGAAACAAGCACCCAGTAAGTTACTTTATAAATGGCCTTAATTTTCTGAATATCCCCAGCTCGTGAGGCATTAAAATGTAGACATACTTTCCCAGAGTATTGTGTGCCAATTAACTGATAAAATTGCTGCTAAAGAAATTTTAAATTAAGTAACTCACTAAATGGTCATTGATTTTCTTTTAATTCTTAACAAATACCTTAGATGCCGTTAGTGTCCTGGTGCTGTGAATGAGCTGAGTAGTAGCCATTGTGAAAGTGAATCAGGATTCTTTCAACAATTCTAACCTGTTAAAAAATTAAGTAGAGAGTCAGCTTAATATAATACTCACGATCTTGTTGTTCCAAAGACGGAACTGAATTCTAAAACCAAAAATTAAAATAAAATATAGTTAAATATAGACTATTTCCTAGACTGTCCTATTTTAAGAGAAATTTACCAAGCTCAATTTTGAAAACACAAAGGGAGAATGAAGCTAAAATAGTTATACCTGGCCCTATCAAAAATTATAAAAATGAATCTGAATTAGAAAAATTCTTATTTTGAATTTTCCAAATGAGAGCTACGTAAGTTAGCTGTAATTTTGACAAGTAATTTTAATAGCCATTTGAATTTTTACTACAAGTGTTTTCTAAATCTGGCATGAAGTCTCTGCATTAATTTTTCAACAACTCAATAAATATTATAATTTATTCATTCATAAACACATTCTCAGAAGAAAAATATGTTGTAAGTCACCTAAAGACTCAACAATGTATCTCATTCATCTTTGTTGTTCCCTCAGAGAGTAACTGTCTTGTGTATAGCAGGGCTCAAAACATAACTTCTGCTTTGTTTACAAACTCAAAACCTACTCAAACAAAGAAAATAATAAGTGTTAGCAAAGAGGTGGAGAATTAAAAACATCATGTACTGCTGGTTGGAATGTAAGATGGCCCAGCCATTGTGAAAAACAGTATGCAGTTCCTCCTATTTTTAAACAAGTTGCCCTAGTATCCAGCATTTCCACTTCTAAGTATATAGCCAAAAGAAATAAACAAGGGAAGGAAGGAACAGGGAGGGCCTCAAATACTCGTCTATCCACTCTCATAGCAGCATTCTTCCTCACAGTTAAAGGTGGAAACAATCCAACTGTCTACCAGTAGCCAAGTGGACAGACAGCAGGCGCAGAGACGCTTTCAGAGGCCCGCCTGCACTAGACACTGAGGCAGGGCAATCATGAGAGCCCAGCGCAAGACCCCATCTCAAAATTTAAAAAAAGAGCAGATGACTGGATAAACAAGTTGTGATTTATGGTATATATAAGGGCTATTCAATCTTTAGAAAAGGATGAAGTTGTAGTAACATGCCACAATATAAATGAACCTTGAAGGCAATTTATGCTAAAGTAGGACCAAGCCAGGTATAGAAGGACAAATATATGTTCTCACATGGGTACCCATAATAAATTAAGCAAACATGTACACACAGAAAGTAGAACAGAAGTTAGGGGGCAGAAGCAATGGCAGTTTAATAGGAGTGTTTCTATTAATGACTATGAAGCATTTGGAAATGGTAAAATGGTTGGCAGTTGTCATATGACCCTGAGAATCACTAGATCATTCATTGAGGACGGCTGACATAATTAGTTCACACTATGCATAGTAGATCACGTCTCATGTGACCCTGAGCATCACTAGATCATACACTGAGGACGGCTGACATGATTAGATGATTAGTTCACATTATGCACAGTACATCACAATTAAAAAGTTAATGGAGCTGGGGAATCCAAATCATACTCAAAGACTAAGTCATCATCTTAAAAAGTTTGAAAGTTATGGATGAAAAGTATACTTTTCACCCTTTTTGCTTCAGTGTTTTTTTTTTTTAAGTAAGTCTTACATTTCCTTTCTGAAGATGGGGCCTTACTTGTAATAACCCATTTAAAGAAAGTTCATTCTGGCTCACCCAGGGCAATCTGTTACCTGTTATACTAACAATTAAGCCAAGATTCTGCAAGATTTTTTGCAAATAAGAAGTTAGAAATTGGAGACAGTGCCACAAGGTGGTGATAGAGACTATAAACAGATACTATTTAATTGTTCTTCAAAGCAGCACTAGAGGACACTATTAGAATATTTCTATATGAGACTGAAATCTACCTAATGGTCTTTGAGTACTCCTTAAACACTGTTTTCTTTTGTGGTCTTCAGAATGTAACCATCAAATCTGACCCAGAACATCTGTTGCCTCCCTTAAATTTTAATAAATATGGAAGAGACAGAGAGGAATAAGGGCTTAAGTTCCCGTTCTAACCCATTAGAATGTGACATAAAGAAGCAATAAATGTAAGGAATAATGGTTTTTAAATCACTTTCAATATTGGTAGGATTTTAAATAATTGCTCTATGATTATAAGAAATTTCTTATAGCATGTCTGGAGAATCAAGTCCTGAAAACTGCATTAGTTGATTATACCACCACATACTTGGGCACCTGTATTTTTAGACTATATGGATAACCCAGATTAAATTAATATCACTGAAAACCAATACCTCCAGGGCTGTAGTATCTGAGAAAAGATTTTAAAATATTTATAAAACAAGTAAAATTAAATTTTACCCAACACAAATGGATATGTAAGAAAAAGTAGCCAACAATACAATCTAGCAAAAATAGGTTTTGGAATTAATTAGGAGTTCAAATTTGGATTCTACTACTTAGCAGTTGTGTAATAACTCTGACTAAATTAATTCTTCTGAGATTTGGTTTCTTTTTTTATAACTGTATATAGATCCAACTTTCAAGTCTTGTTCGGTGTACTCTGGAGTAACACAAGGCAGGAGTTAAACACATGGACTTTCTGAAACAAAACTGCCTAAGATCACATGTCAATGTGCAATTTACTATGTAACCTTGGACAAGAATGTGTGCCTCAATTTCTCCATCTGTACAATAAAAATATAACAGTGACTACTTCATAGTTATTTCAAGATTAAATTCATTAAATTAATAAGGTACTTAGAACATTTTTTGATATACATCTCATTAAAGAAGCATGTTTGCTTTAAAAACAAAACAGCTGTATATTATATAGTCTTTCTTCTCCTGGTGTTTCCTAGACTTGGCAATCCCTGCCGCTCCAGTCTTCTCACCCTATCTATTTTCCTTCTGCTGTTTTGGTATTCCTCAAGTTTCTGTCCTAGTCCTTGTCTTTTTTTTTTTTTTTTTTAGGGTATGTTTTGTTTTTTTTTTTAAATTTTTTTGGTAGTGGCAGTGCACACCTTTAATCCCAGCACTCTGTAGACCAGGCTGGCCTCAACAGAGATCTGCCTGCCTCTGCCTACTGAGTGCTGGGATTAAAGGTGTGCACTGCCACTACCCAGGTTTTTTAAAAAAAACTTCTAAACATACCCTTGGAACAAGCAAATATACTGCCATTATTTCAATTACTATTTCTATTCTAATGACTTTTATATGTATATTCCCAGCCCAGATCACTCTCAGGAGTTATTAACCTACAATTCTGTCCATTAGTCAATTCCTGCTTGGATGTTCTTAGCACACAAATATGAATTCTTTTCCCTCAAACCTTCTATTTCCTAGTGAATGAGATCATCAAATACTTAACTCACTCAATATGAAAATGCTCAACACTGCCTTATTTGTAAATTTAGTATTTCTCAAATATGTCAACTACTCACTTTCTCCACATTATTGTCTACTTCTATTTTGGGGGGGTCTTTTTTGTTGTTATTGTTCATGTTGTGATTGTTGTTTTGATAGGGTCTCACTACAAGGCCCCAACTTCCTGGAACTTGTCCAGGCAGCCTTGAACTTGAGGCGATTCAGCTTTTTCCACTCCTCAAGTGCTGGAATTGCAGGAGTGTACCACCACACTGGGCCTGTCATCTCTACTATAAAGCACATCAGCCTCATCTTTTGTTTGAATTGCTGCAACCACCCATCTGCCTGTTGCTGTACCCGGCCATCTCCATTCTACTTCATACTGCAGCCACACTTTTTCTTTTTTTTTTTTTTTGTTTGTTTGTTTTTTTGAGACAGGGTTTCTCTGTATAACAGAGCCCTAGCTATCCTGGACTCACTTTGTAGACCAGGCTGACCTCGAACTCACAGAAATCTGTCTGCCTCTGTCTTCCATGTGCTGGGATTAAAGGTGTGTACCACCATGGCTGCCAAACTTTTCTAATTTCAAACTTGATTATATATTATTTCCAAATGGAAGTACTTACATAGCTCCCCCACTACCTTCAGAAAAAAAACTGAAACTCTTATCATGGTTTCAAGATTTGTCTCATGACTCCCTAACCTCTTGTCATTTCCCCTCCTGTTTTTTATGCAACAGTCATTTGTATACAGTTCATCTTTACTTTATCTGATTTTCAGGCATTGACAATATTCTCCTGGTCTGAAACATCCTCTTCTACTTCAAAGTCCTTCTTCTCTCCTTAAGATGGTTTAGTCTTTCAAGGAACAATGCCCTGATTTCCACTATCACCTCTGCCAAGTTCAAGTTATGTTCCCAGTGCAATATACAGTATATTACATCTACTTTGTGTGACTACCTACTATGAGTTAACATAAGAATAAAATTGAATCTGTTGAGCTTGGTATTTTTAAAGGTTTTTTTTTTTAAGTGCTCCAAATTCAATGAGAGATACTGTCTCAAAAAATAAGATAAAGGGACTGGTGAGAGAAAAGTGGTTAAGAGCACTGACTGCTCTTCCAAAAGACCCAGGTTCAATTCCCAGCACCAACATGGCAGCTCACAACCTTCTTTAACTCCAGATCCAGGGAATCTGATGCCCTCTTCTGGCTTCTGTAGACACTAGGCACTCACATACATACATGAAGGTAAAACACCTATACAAGTTAAAAAATAATAATACAAATAAAAACATTTTAAAGAAATAAGGTGGAGAATGAGGAAGACAGCAGACATTAACATCTGACCTCCAAATGCACATGCAGTTCTAGGTATGTGAAAACACATATGTGCACAGAGAGAAAGTAAAACGTGCCAGGCTATAGTGGCACACACTTTTAAGGCCAGCACTCAGGAGGCAGAGGCAGGCTGGTCTCTATGAGTTCATGGCCAGCCTGGTCTATGGAGCAAGTTCCAGGACAGCCAGGGCTATAAAAAAAAAACTGCCTCAAAGAGCCAAAAATAAAATAAAATAAAAATGTAAAAGCATACAATAATAAAGGCAATTGAAGATCCGCAAGAGAATTTGGTTTGTCAAGGTTCTCCCTGTAAAACCTTTTGCTGAGCTTACTTCAGTAAATTATTAGCCATCATTTTACCAAATTCCATTTGTCCCTGATAATTCTGCTACTTCATGCTCACTCAGGCTAAGTGGTTCCCACTATATTAATTGGGTATTTGTTCATGCTCTTTGCTTTTTAAAATATATTTTTCATGATATTTCCATTAGTCCACTCATTCAACATTTACTGTGCAATTGAAATGTTCCAGGCAAAACACAGGATTACAAAAAGTAAAATATCGTCCTTGCCCCAAGAAACTTATGGTCTGATGAAGGAGAAATTAGGTTATTATCCTAATGAAATCTAACTCCCTTTTAGGGCCAAGAACCACACTTACTCTTTGCTTTCACCAGATGAGCAGACAGACAATAAGCATGGCCCATTTAATGCTCATATCACGTATGTGTAAATTTAAGTATTTGTCCTTCTGTGTCTGGCTTATCTCACTTAACATAGTGATCTCCAGTTCCAATTTTAAAAAGGAAGGTCTAAGTCTTACAGCTAGTAAAATGGTGGACATTCAAGGTCTACCAGTCCATTTCTCGCCACCCCACCACCACCTGCTTTTTTAAGGTGTGAACATTTTCCATCATCCAGGGTGGGAAACCATGTTACCTGAAGCTTCCGGTCCTCCTCGGCCCTCCGCCACAGTTTTACTTCTCCCCAGAGTCCCTTCGGCTTCCGCGCTTTCAAATCAAACCTCGCAAGTAAAAAGAATGGAGAAGTTTGGACGCGAAGGCCACAGAACCCCACCCGAATGCTTTCCCCAGGACACTCCGTGGGTGGACAGAGGACGCCTCGCCTCGGCCTTCACCTCGACCTTCGTCACCTCAGCCTCCGCCAACGGCTCTTCCCAGCAAAAGCCCGCCCCTTGGTTATCAGTGACGCCTTTCCGGCAGGGGCCACAGGCCCACAGGCATCTCTTCCTCACTCTCCGAGATTTACCCCTCAGCCTGCCTGGCTCCACCTCATGAATATGCAAAATAGGGCAGGAGGCAGCCAACCCACACGCGCTGTGGGCGGGGCCTGCGTTCTCTTGCCCCGAAAAACACGTGGGGAGCGCCCGGAACTTCGAGGCACTGCGTGAGAGCGGCGGGGCTTCTGCCTGGGACGCCCACCTGGGTCACCTGTAGGACCAAAGCCGACTGAGGTGAGGCTGGGTGGGGCTGATGGGGATCAGGACCCCTGATGGGAGTGCCCCCCCCCCCTGTCAACCAGGCAAGAGGCAGAGCTTTTGCCCCTGGCTAGAGCCTGGAAAGGCCTGGACTCAACCAGAGAACGGAGCTTTGAAGTCCTGGGGGCATCTTTTTCCTCTTTCCTAGCCTTGGACCCCATTATGGTCTTCTTCACAGTAGAGTTTAATCATGCGACTAAGCCATGGCTATTACTTTGCACCTTGTCGATCCTGTGTATGTAGTATGCAGCTTCCAGAGCCGTCCAGAGTTCCTTAAACCTCTGCGGTGGGGTTTCCCAAGGCCCTAAATGAATGAAATACTTGACTCATCTTATTTTATCTTCACGGGAAAGGAAAATAAGAGTTCTGCTTGGATCCTGTATTCTCCAGAAATAACTTTTTATTTTGCTTTTAATTTCTTTTCCAGTCTCAAAATTAACTTGCTCCCTGGGTGGACCATTAGACTCCCCTCTATGCTGTCTGTCTTTGTTCTCTGTTGCTGTAATAAAAACATCATAGCCATAAGCAATTTGGAAGAAGAAAGGGTGTACTCTACCATGCAAGTACACTCCATATTGAAGGGAAGTCAGGAACTCAAGCAAAGCAGGACAGGAACCCAGAGGCAGGATCTGCAGGAGAGACCACAGAGGAGTGCTGCTTACTGGCTTGTTCCCTCAGCCCTGCTCAGCTAGCTTTCTTACACAGCCCAGGACAGCATACCCAGGGATAACACCAGGTTGAGGCAGGAGGACCCACTCTGAGTAGCTTAGTAAGGCCCTGCCAAATACATAAATAAATAAAAAGTGAGGAGAGGCATCATGGGTATATAGCTCAGTAGAACACCTGCCTAGTCAGCGTGTAGCCCTCAGGTAAATCCTCAATATCTCAAAAATAAATATAAAAAACATGAGCGAGATGAAATAACAACTTGCCCTCTCTTCCTCCTGACTGTGTTTTCAGTGTTTCTCATCTTTCCCATTGCTGGCCCCTTGTAATTTTTGTTTAGAATGTGAATGGACCGATAAGCGCCTGTCCCTAGAGCCATGGGTAAAGCCTGCCTCTCTCCCACTGGCATATCAACTTCTTGAGGGCAGGAGATGAGATGTTAATTTTACTTCTTGTTTTATGCTTATTAAATGTGTACACGTAGATAATTGAATGAACCGATCGCTGATTTAAGGGACAGTGGTAAGCCAATTAGAATCAATGGTGCTAGAGAAAATCTAGAAATCACCTTAGCCTCCTCCTTTGCTTCACAGATGAGAGTTTCAGTGTTTGCTCACAGCCCCCGAGTTTGTTAGGAGACCAAATCACAAGGACAACCCATGGTCTCGAATCTCATTTCAAGGCTTTTTTTTTGGGGGGGGGGGCTAGCTGAGCTAGTTTCTAACTACTTTTCTGTGAGCCCAACTGACAAACAGAAATCCCCAGCAAAGACCTGCTTCTTGTCTCATAAAGGCTTGAGGTTGTGCTCTTAGATCAAGGCCACACTGAGATAATTACTCCACGGAACGCAAAAGTACAGTATGAGACCCGCCATTTTATGACCACTGCTGCCTCCTGCCCTTCCTCCCCCCCTCCTCCTCTTTCTTCTTCTCCTCTTCCTCCTCCTCTTTTTTCTGTGCTGCTTCTTCCTCTTCTTTTATTTTTTTTCTTCCCTTTTAGT
This sequence comes from Lophiomys imhausi, assembly GCA_907164525.1. Lineage (NCBI taxonomy): Eukaryota > Metazoa > Chordata > Mammalia > Rodentia > Muridae > Lophiomys > Lophiomys imhausi. The sequence continues at coordinate 1,077,809 of CAJQZJ010031795.1, read as the reverse complement.
AATAAAAGCTGGAAATCGTCTTTACCAAAGCAGAATGTCTTATTCATTTTGGGAGGGGAGTGAGCATTGCTTTGGCGGTTGACCATCTGTTAGAAACATCCACAGCTTCAGAATTTCCATCTCCGTCAGAAATTGGCAGCTCTTGAAGTAAAGCAACATGGCACCTGGAAGTCAAGTGGCACATGAAACAGATAAAAAGAGGAGTGGGCCGGAGCCCTGTTTGAGAGGCACTCACAGGCCCGACCTTTCTCTATTTAGAGCCGTTGGCGTCATTGTCTATCAGTCTCCAGTTAGAACCTGGCCCCTGTGGGCTGAGGAGGGTTTTCCCTTCCTCATTAAAAGGAACTTGGTGTATCTGTGCTGATCTTGATCTTTTTGTCTAAAACTCAGTATCTTAGAACCTTTCTCCTCAGGAACATGATGGCGTACTGGGTCACAGGAAGAGCAGCTAGACTGAAACCTTGCACATTACATTTAGCTTAATCTTGGGAATCATTTAAGGGTTATCAGAATAGACATCGTACTAAAAATAAAGTGTACTTTGAAGAGGACATCTCTAGAGGCACCTCCCTCTATAGTGTACGCAAATGATACCAAACAGAGGTTAGCCACCAGGTGAGAAGGGTGAGTTATTTACCACATTTGCTTCCAACTTCCATTAGGACGCCTGAGATTGCCACAGCCTCCTATCTTGCTGCTGGTCCTTCCTCTGCAAGCATTCTGGTTATCTGTGGGGATCGGGGAGAGAATGACTCAGACCCCGTGGAAGTTTATAATTTAGTGAAAGGGAAACAGCGACCACATTAGAAACACAGAAAATCGTTGGCAAATAGTGATGAGGCAGAAGTGTGTGGCAGAGGGGCCAAGAAGAAAAATCTCCCACATAAGCAATCCAAATGGCTTTGCAGAGAAAGGGCATTTCAGAAAGAAAGCGTGTGTATATAATTCCCTTTATCTGTTCTTTGGCAGTGACTAGATCACTTCAAATCAATAACAGCAGACATCTTGCCCACCACCTTAGAAATAGGAGGGAAGAGATGGTGTGGGTTCTGTAAGGAGATAGATTAATATAAATTAGGTTTAGTTAATATCTAGGGGTTTCTGATACAGTCTTTTAACCCAGGGCATGAAGATCAACTTGGCTGTGGGTAATTAGCTTATCAGCTTATGGACTAAAAACAAGGATGAAGTCAGGTGAAACTAGGGGAGTCTCTATGGACTAAACAAGGAGGAAGCCAGGTGAAACAAGGAGAGTCTCTATGGACTAAAAACAAGGTTTATGGCCTGGCATTGTTTTCAGCTGCTAAGCAGCCAGAGCCCAGATTAAGCTGAAGCCAGGAATAAGGAGAGATCCTATTTAAGTACAAGTAGATGGAGCCCAAGGCCCCATGCTAGAGAGCTCCGATGCTAGCGAGTCCTCACGCTAGAAAGGACAACGAGTATTTTGTATCGTCTGATGGAGAAAGTGCTGGTGGACTGATGGCCAGATCTCCCTGAGGCAGAAAGAAGCTGGTGAACAGAGAAAGCCTCAGCAAGACAGCAAAAGGCCAAGGACTAAACCCTGTGGCTCAGCTTTTGCCTACAGGGGTTTGACCTGTCCAAACAGTGGCCTGAACAGAACTGTGGCCAGCTTTAAAGACTAAGAGCAGCAGAGTTGCTGATACAAAGGAAATAAGTTGGCCCACAGACGGCTGGGGTCTCCCAGAGAGAAGAAAGCCTCAAGCTTTATTTAAGGTGAAACTGCCATAGCCAATTTACCCTGACGAATCTACATCTGAAATATTCCAGAAGAAAGACTGCTAAGTGCATTAAAGGGTCTACCACAGAGACTGTGTTCCTGACAACTGAGGACCTGCCCCAGAGACTGTATCCTTCTAAAAGGTTATGAAAATAGTTGTAATAGTTATCAGTAGGTTTAGTGGTTAGGTAATAGGGGTTGTAGTCATTCGTAGGGTTAGTAGTTAAGTGTTTATATTTGTTATAAGAGAATATAGTTATTAATAAATAATTACTGAATAATTAAAAAGTTTGGTTACAGGGTTCCTTTCTTTACAGTACCCCTGAGAGCAGCGTGTTCCTGAACAATAAATGTTGCCAGTGCAGTCTCAAGTGCTCACTCACGGTTAAGAACAGAGCAGAATGGACCAAGTCCCCTTTCATCTTTGTTTTCTTCCTCTATAAGATTACATTGAACGTGGCCCTTTTGTGCCAGCAGAATTACTTCAAGCCCTCTCATTTCTATGGTAGGATGCTATTTTATTTTGGTGCCCATAGGAGTGTGATGTGGATCTTAAATGTTCTCCATATACTAAAGGCTTGGTTGCCAGCTTGTCATACTATTGGTAGGTGATCAAACTTAGGAGGCAAGGATAGGTGGAAGGAAGGAAAGTCCCTGTAGGGTAGACTAGGCCTTAGCTCTGCTTTGGCTTCCCTTCCCATTAGCAGTGACATGAGCAGAATGCAGGTCCTGCTATGGTGTGCCCCCTCCTCCCCAGACAAACCACCAACCAAACAGCTAAAACAATAAGCCAAATACATTTGTAAGTTGTTTCTCTCCAGGACTTCAGTCATGGCGATGGAAAACTAAAGTAAGTGGCCATGTGGTTTATAAGGAGCAAGAGTCCTTGGCGCTCAAGGTGTATTTGAAGCAATTTTGGAGTCCCAGGACTTTCAGCATCATAGAAAGGAGAAGCCAAGTGATGGAGAGAAGTGAAGCCTGAATGAAGCCTGTGTGTGTAAACTGACTACACTCTTAACTTACTTGGGGTTTCTTTCCTTTAGAGAAAGAAAAAGTGTGTGTGTGTGTGTGTGTGTGTGTGTGTGTAAATATAAGCATTTATGATTGCCAACTTGGCTGAACTTCTGAGCTTTCTTCATCTTTTAGCAGCTAAAGAGAAGCCAATCGATATGAAATAAACTCCCAGCTGTAAGATCTAAACACAAATGCCTGCTCCTTCTGCCCCCATCCTGTCAACCTACAAAATATGGCTTCATGTGTAAGTGGAATTTATTGCAGCCTTCATGCCCGCTCAGAGTTGCATATCAACCCCTGCCCCCTTGGGACTGATTTTCTGACTGGTAGAGGATCTCCATGTGGATTGTTCACTTCTAGGGAAGCCAGGATTTAATGAGCTAGAACAGGGCGTGACAGGGGCTGAGTGACAGGCTGTTTTCTGCCTGCTTGAGTACCCAGACTAAGAATGATGTCAAGGGAGACTGACTCCTTTGGCATCATAGAAACGTTGGCTACTTGGTTCTGTTTTTTACTGAATATCAAGTTTTGGTGACATGTAAAATGATGTTATTCTTCTTAATGATTATCACTTAATATGGAAAGTTTCAAATAAAAAACAGTTTTAGCCGGGCGGTGGTGGCGCACGCCTTTAATCCCAGCACTTGGGAGGCAGAGGCAGGCGGATCTTTGTGAGTTCGAGGCCAGCCTGGTCTACAAAGTGAGTCCAGGACAGCCAAAGATACACAGAGAAACCCTGTCTCGAAAAACCAAATAAAAAAAAATAAAAAAAAACAACAAAAAAAAAACATAGTTTTGGAACTGGCTTTCCATGATTGGGACTGAGAATAGCTGACAGGTGTTAGAAAATGACCGTTACTAAAAAGTGATTTAGAACTCCAGTGAGGCCATATTGCACCTCAGCCCTGGGAGGGTTTTTTTTTCCCTGTCCTGAATTCACACTTAACAAGCGATGATTACATTTGTAGCCTCTGATTGAGAGGGTGTGTGATTTAAGACTTAGCGTTCTTAAGGTACTAGCACAGACTGAACATAATAGTGTAAGGGATGTGAAGCAGGCTCTTTAAAGACCCCTTCTGACTGAAGAAACAGCCATCAGTTCTTTCCTGCCAGGAAAAAGGCTAAACAGCTAGAAACTGAGCCATCACAGGAAAATTACCAACATCACTGTCCAGTGGGAGGAAAAGATAGTGACAAAGGCATTGTTGAGATGTTTGCTAGATAGACCATCTTCTTCCTGAAAAACTAGGTTTCCATGGGTGCCCTGTTCTTGCTGCATGCGTGTGTAAGTGTGTGCATGTGGGTGCATGTGTGTGCATTGCATATGTTTCCAGAGACCAACGGCCCATCTCAGATGCCATTCATTCCTCAGGACCCGCCCAACCTTGTTTTTTCAGACAAGGTCTCTCATTGGTCTGGGACTCTCTGGTTAGGCCAGGCTGTTTGTCCAACAAGTTCCAGGGACCTACCTGTCTTTGCTTCTCCAGCATCAGGGTTACAGACATGCGCTGCCACACCCGAATTTACTTTTTACGTGAGTTCTGGAGACGAAACTCTAGTGCTTGTGTGGCAGTCGCCTTACTGACTGAGTTATCTTCCCATTCCCAGGAGCCATGCTTTCAAATGTGCCAGGGACTGTGTTAACTTCAGTTCTGTGAGTACCCAGCATGGAAGGTTATGCTGTGGCAAGAAAGGGAGAGAGGGAGTAGACCTCTACTTTCTAAAACTTGTTGATGCCACCCTTTTTATTGAAGAGTGCCTAGACATGAAACATGTTGAACTGACACATTTTGGTGTTGGAAGAATCCAAATCCAAGTGATTTTCAGGGAAGATTTACTTTTAAAAAGAAATATTGTAAATGTCCTATTTTGGTTGTTTATTATTATTTTGTAGGTAGTTGGTTGGTTGTTTTTACAGTTCTGAAGATTAAACCTAGGGCCTTGCGCTTTCAAGGCAAGCACTTTATCACAGAGCTATATTTCCAGGCCTTTTATACTTGTATATGTGTGTCTGTCTGTCTGTCTGTGCATGTGTGTACATGCACATGGAAGCCAGAGGTTAAGGTCAGATGCCTTCCTCAGCTGGTCTGCCCCTTATTTTTTGATGCAGGGTGTTCACACATTCATGACTGGCTGGCTAGCAGGCTCCTGGGATGGCTCCTCCTGCCTCCAGTTCCCCAGTGCTGGGACTTAGGATACATACCACCATACGCAGCTTTTTATGTGCTATTGGGTATCTGAATGCAGGTCCATGTCATGCCTGTGCAGAAATGCTTTGCCAACTAAGTGATTTTTTTAGCTCTGACTTTTAATTTTTGAAACCTAGTTTCATTGGGGCACTTAGGCTGCCCTTGAACTCACTCTGTAGCCCAGGCAGACTTTGAACCTGTCATTGTCCTGGCTCAGCCTCCCAAGTAAGTAGGATTACAGGCTTGTACCACCAGGCTTTGATTTTATTATTATTTTTTATTCATCCTAAATTGAAACCATTTATCTTTTGTGTGTAAACTTTTTATTTGAGTATAATATACATATATAAACCCGTCTTCTTGTTTAGTGTTTTTATTGACACATTTATAAAATTCATTGCTTTGCAGTGTGCAAATCAGCGGTGTTTACTTTAGTCACAAACCATGCAACATCACCACTAACTACCCAGGTCTGTAATAGTCTCATCCTCTCCCAGAGAATTCCTAGTTTATGACAGTTACTCCCTATTCTTCGGGGATGCCTTCTCTGTACCCTTGATATGAAAGAATCACAATATGGCTTCTTGTGTCTGGCTTCTTTCATGTAGTATAATAACTAAAAGATAATATTCATCCTTGCTATAACACATGTTTATTTTGTAACTAATATTCAGGTATATGCAACATTTCATTTGTATATCCAATTGGTGATCATTTTGGTTGGTTACACCTTTTTGCTGTCCAGAGTAATCCTGCTGTGAAGAGAAATGTGTAAGTTTTCGTGTAGGCAGGTGCTTCCTAAGAGTGCAGTCCTGGGTGCCATGGCAGTTGTCTCACCTTTTGAGGAACCACCACACTGGAAAACAGCAACTCATTGTACATTGGCACCAGCAACTCCATTTATCTGCATATTGTCCAGTTGGTTTCTCTGCTGGGTCTTCTTTATTATAAAGTGATGCTTTGCGGTGGTTCTGATGTACTTTTCTCAAGTGATACAGTGTTAAGCATCTTCTAATTTACTTACTGGCTCTGTGTATATCTTTGAAAAAAAAAAGTTTATTGAAGTCCTATACCCACTTTTAAATTAAGTTATTTTTTTTAGTTGCTGTGTTGTAAGAGTTACGTATGTCTTCTGGGTGCAAGCCCATTATCATATGCTTTTTAAATATTCTACTCTTTGGGCTGTCTTTATTATTATTATTATTATTTTGGTTTTTTGAGACAGGGTTTCTCTGGGTGACCTTGGCGGACTCACTTTGTAGACCAGGCTAACCTCAAACTCACAGAGATCTGCCTGCCTCTGCCTCCCAAGTGCTGGGATTAAAGGCATGCACCACCACACCCAGGTTTGTTGGTTTTTTTTTTTTTTTTTTGGTGTCTTTACTTTCTTCATGGCATCCTTTGAAGCTCAAAGGCTGTAGGTTTGTTTTCGTTTTTTTTTTTTTTTTTTCTACACACCCCTGGTCTCCCTCCCAAGGCCAGAACTCTAGGACTGAGCACATCCCTAGTCTGAAAAGTTGCTTTTCTGGTGAGGCCTTCACTTCACCCCCTCTCTTCTGACACTTATAGTATGTGCTGAGAACCCTGCTTGATAGCCTTATAGGACCTTCCTTTAGTCTAATGACTTTTCTGTTGCTGCCTTCAAAACTCTCTACTTGTCTTTGATTATGTTTACATTATTATTTATTCATTTGTGCATGGACTGGGAGAGGGGTGCGTGCTGTGATATGTGTGGAAGCCAGAGGACATTGTGCAGGGCTCAGTTTTCTCCACCCACCACGTGGATCCCAGGGTTGAAGTCGGATCTTAAATGCCCCAACCCTCCGAGCTGTCTCAACAGCCAGACTTTGGATAATTTTTTTGTGTCCAGCCTTCTATGGACCCACTTAGGTTTGTCCTGGGATGAAATCCTTTGAATTTTCTTGAATTTGAATGAGTTCCCTTCTCAGATGGTCGGATGTTCTAGGCCATGGGCAATTGCTTATTAGATGAGTTATCTAGCCCTTCCTCTCTCTTCTAGAGCTTCCAGAATGCATCCATTTGCTCTATCTGCTCATGTTCTGTAGTTCTCCTACCCTGTCTTTGCTTTTCTTCACTTTTTTTCTTTGTTCCTTTGGTGGTTAAGCCTTTACTGTCTACTTGCCTAGATTTAGAATCACCAAGAAAAGCAAGGTGTGGTGATACATGCTTGTAATCCCAGCACTCAGAAGCAGTGGGAGTGGGATTCTTACTCCAAAGCCAGCCTAATCTATATAGCAAGTGTTTGGCTAGCCAGGGCTGCATAGTGAGACTTCAAAAAAAAAAAAAATGCCTAGAAGATCGTGAGGCAAGGTTCTGGGAGTGTCTGAGGGAATTTCCAGAGAAGATTAACTGAGAGAGAAAGCCCCTGAAGACAGGAGATACCTTCCCATGAGGAAGACAAGAGTTAGTGAAGTGCCAGGATCCCCTTTGCTTGGTGTCCTGCCTGCCGCACATAAGAACTGCCGTGGTCCGCCATGGCTCCCCAGCCACAATAGATGAGGCCCTCTGAAACCAACCGCTAAGTTACAGTACACCATTCTCCTATAAGCATTTCTGCCGGGTGCTTTGGTCATAGCAGTGAGACGTGATACACTTCTCTCCTTGGCCATGACTTGCTGGGAGGTCACAGCCTGGTGGACTCTGCTGCCGAATCCCTCTAGTGCAGTCTTCACTTCAGTCATTGTATTCTTCAGCTCAGGGATGTCTGTTTGCTTCCTTCCTATGGCTTCTACCTTTTGCTGACATTCTCATTTTGTTCTTTCTTTGTTATCCTTGTTTCCTTTAGTTGACTCAGTTCTCCTATAATTTACTGAGCACTTTGTAAACAGGTCTTTTGAATTGTTTGTCAGGTAAAATAGCTCTCTGAAGATTTCTCTTGGTCCTTCAGGCCATTGTGGGCCTGTTTTCTCCTATGCATTCTTTTCCTGGAGCATGAGCATTTGGGAAAACACCTTTCCCTGTCTTTGCAGACCTCCACAGTCAGCCCAGCTAGAGACTTTGTGCTGCTCAACTCCCACTTTTTCTGGAGCTGCATCTCTCTGCCCTTAAGCATCTCTGTTGGGGAAGGTTCTCCGAATTCGAGCTTCTCGCGCCCCCTGGTGTCTGCACACAGTGCTGCAGCTAGCTACATAGGCTCTCTACCTAGCCCAAAGCCACCAAAGTCTCCTTTGTTCTCAGGGGCTTCCAGGCTTTACCAGTTGCACTTAGATTCAGAGAAAATAAAACCAATCTTTGGGAAGGCTCCCAGAAAGCCAGAAAGGTGGGCATACATTCCATTCTTTCCTGCCAAAGGAAGAGACAAGAACTGGGCTCATAGGGAGACTGTCATGCGTGAAGGCAGCGGAGACTCGCTTATGCCAATTCAGCTGTTCTTGGTTATGTATGTACTTTGATGGGTTTGATGACTTCCAGTTAGTTTCTGTGAAAGCCTTATGGATTGTATATTGTGATAAAGTCAGTGGCTCTGGTCTATGGCTTTCTATTCCAATCTTGCCATCCTCACTCTTGGAATTATAGTATACCAATAATATGATGAAATCTGTGAAATTCGTACCTAGGGAAAAAAACTGCACATATATAAAATGCGAGATATAAGCCAGGTGTGGTGGCGCATGCCTGTAATGGTAGCACTTGGAAGATAGAGGCAGGAGGATCAGGATTGCAAGGCCACCCTCAGCTACATAGTGAGTTGGAGGTCTGCTTGGGATACATAAGATTTCCCCACCCAGCTGTGTGTGTGTGTGTGTGTGTGTGTGTGTGTGTGTGTGTGTGTGTGT